>WEIT01006254.1:31695-68701 GCA_013389985.1 Dryoscopus gambensis | reverse complement strand
GCTGAGAGAACAGTGCAACAGCTTATGGTTTCTCATTTCTTTCCAAGGAGCATCATATTCATAGTAATGTAGGAATTAATTATCTTGTATCTTTTTTTTGTAGTATAAATATTAGATAAGGACAACATAACATTGTAATAGCCAATTGAAAAGGGAAAAGACGTTTAGAACAGTCCACTGGCAGGTTAAAGAAAGACAGGTTAAACCTAGGTAAAAAAAAAAAAAAAGACACTTTTAGGATATAGAATGTTTTAGTTAAATTATCATTTTATTAAAAAAAAATAAAATGTAGTACTTTAAAGCCCAGGTTTTATTTAAATATGGTAGGTTTCTTTCCTATTTTATTATTTTTTCCAACTGATTTAAATTTAATCTTCTCTGTGTTATCCTGTGGTGAGAATGATAGGAACAAGACAATTTTATAGCTCAAACTTTCTTAATCCTTCTTTCCCAATGCTAGAGCAGTCACATTTTAATAGTTTTTACAGCAAAGGCCCCCGGGGATGGATTTTATTCAGATAGTCCCATTTCTCATCTCTTTTCTCGTGGCTGAGGGGCACAAGATACAGTATGGAAGGTACCAATGCAAAACAGGTGACCAGGTGTGAGCAGAAAAAAGGATGCACACAATAAAATACCTATGTGAATTCTTAAATTTTACATCTGTCTGTATGTGGTGAATACCTATTGCTTGACATAAAACTATTTTTGGTACTTGGATTTTGATCAAGTATCAAGACTGAACTTCTGTTAATGTGAAGTAAGATTTCACAAGAGGCAAGAAGATGTAGTCCCTATGAGATTTACTTGTGATTACATACTCTATCATCTGCATTTACAAATTCCAATACCAGTGTAAAACAGTTTAGGAAAACTTGCTTATGTCTGTTTATGTCAAGACTGTAAACATTTCTGCCTATGTCCAACAACAATTCCTCTGGTCCTTTCTCAATTATTCCAAAGTGTGAGTCAGATGTTGGAAATAGAGGGAGTTTTTATTAATCTTGAGGTTTTTTTTAATGGCCAATAAAAGCTAAACAGAAAAAAAAAAGAAACATAAAATTTAGCTATGTATTTAGCTTCAGTTCACTGGCACTTCTCTTTTTTGTTTATTTGCCCCTAAATGTATCACTAACCCCAATATTTTTCTTGCCAAACTCACCTTTGCCAGCGACAAACCCTTTTAAATAGAAGCTTAAAATGTTAGCAGGGAAAGCTAAAGATGGGACTGACAAACTGGGAATAACAGTAAATGTGGAGTTAAGACTTGTGTTTTGTGGCAAGCTCTGTTTTTGAAAGGAATTATGTCACACATGTACACAGAAGGTTACTTAAACAGAAGTATGAACGATCAGTGATCATAACGGTACTTCAGATTTTTTTACCTTTTTTTCCTGCTTGTGTTCACCACACTGCTGGGGCATTACATGGAACAGCCGTATGGAGGTAAAAATGTTTATTTGAAAAATTTATTTTAGAGTCTACTAATATAGAGCTTTACAAAAGCAATTTTATTTACAAAACTATGTTTGCCTTGCTTTGTTTCAAATACCAGTCCTCTACCAGAAATTGGATCTTAAGAGTTCTTCACAAGAATGATTAATGAAAAATATATTTGTGATTAGTTTCTCTTAATGCATTTAAATTACAGACTCATTTTGTCCAAAATCTTACTAATTCTATTAATTTTAAAAGTGTTTTAAACAGTGTTCAATTTTGCTCAAAAACTGATTTGCCTACTTTATGCCTTCATATCTGAAGACTGCATTAGATGTGAAAGAGTTAGCATATCTTCATTAAAAAATCCCAATTCAAACAGAAAAGAATTAGGCTTTTTTCTTTGTTCACACTGGTCAGAGGTATTCAAATTGCCTGTTACTTAACTACCTAATAAAATCAATCTTCTCTCCCATTTAACACTCTGAGTATTTCCCACTTACAGTATTATCTCCTGTTTCTTTCTATGAGCTGAGCAGCCAAATTTGTATCTGCATGACAATTCCTCATCATTCATCAATTATATGCTGCACTATACACAAAGGTGGTTATTATGACTTAATTGAATTTTAGCTTTGTTTTCTGACAGCCCAATCTCCCTTCATCAATTTACATCCTATAGAAGTATCTTTCAGTAAAAGTTTTCAAGAGCACTTGATCAATAGTGCATCTTCAGTAGCTAAAATGAAGACAAACATTTCAACCAGGCATGGAAACTTGATAGCCTTTTCAATGTGAAGCTTCCCTTTCTTTTTTGTTGTTCAGGTGCCTTTTAATCCCTGTTTGACTGGATGTATATCAAGAACTGTAGATTTCATTATGTGGGACATACACCTAGATTTTTGTTTCCTTATAAAAGTTTTTTTTTTTTCTTGCTGTTGAATTATTTTTCAACAGACTATGTTCTCAGCCTATATTATAGATGAAGCAGTCAGGGTACCATAGCACATAACAATAAATATATTTGTAATTATGCAAGCACTTCATGAAGCCAGTAGTCTGATGTTCAACTTGGAATTAAATCAGCTTAAGGGTAATGGGTTGCCTTTGAATTAATTCAGAAAAGTAATTCAGTTAATACTTTCAGAACCCACAAGCTCATTCTGAAAAAGTCATTAACAAGTAAGGAGAAACACCTTTATCACATAAGACTGCTGATTGTCTCTAAGAATTCCTTAAAATCATTCAGTTTGTTAAACAGACATCCCAACATAAAAAGACATAATAAAGCCTTCTTGTAGTTAAAAAAAAAATAACAAACTTATTTTAGCCATGTAGTCTTCCATACAGCAACTAACTAAAACAAGGTCTTGAGGCTATCATAAAGAACTTTGTTTACTAAATTTAACCTGTCACTTATTTATGAAAAATTATTCCATAATATTTTTCAAAAATCCTTGGTGACAGATCTCACTAAAAGACTAAAAGAATGACAAGTAGTCTATATTAATGAAGCTCAGTCATTTTTGTCTTAATTCATTAAGAGAAAAATTGATTCACATTAGATCCTGTCAGGCATTACTGGAATTTAACCTGGCTCAGCATTTACCTCTGTGCAATTTAGGATAACATTCTAACTTGAAATCCAACTATTTAATCAGAATCCAGTGAGTTTAAGAGCTCCCACTCTATCTAAAGTACTTCTAGCACTAACACCAGCTGGGAATTACCTCCAACAATAAATAGATATAATTCCCAGCTGTTAGTAGTGCTAGATATAAATCATTCAAAGTTTATGTTGATAAAAGTGGCCAAGTTATATACAATGCACAGCTTCATGCCCTAATTATCATATAGTGCCAATTTGCAAGGCCAGTGTTTCAAATAACTCTGAGTTCAGGAATGACTAGATGATTTTCATATAATTTATGGAAAGTCACTTTTCAAATTATCACAACATAGAAAGGACCTCAGAAAATAATTTTTAGAAGAAATGTGGAAAAATTTTTTTTGAATACTCCAGAAACTCAACAGTAAATAGATTCAAAGGGAAACACATACAGTTCAAAATTAATTCATTTGAAGGCCGAAGAGAAATACAAAAACTTTTTAGGAGCAAATGGTATCAGGAGCCAGTTGTTCAAATTAAATAGGAGGCTGAAAAAAATTAAACAGAGGAATGTTAAGTAATATTTCTTCTTACACTGTTTCTCTTAAAATTTTTATGATTTAACAAGAATAGAACAAGAATTCTTATATGTTTACATAACATCAAGTAAAATTTTCTCACTAAAGAGATATCAAAGCTTCTTTTTAATATGAATTTTTTTTTTATTTGTTCTTGTTTTGTTTTGTTTTTCAAATAAAAATGTTCTTTTTCTCTTACCCTTGGAAGGATTTTTCTTGTGTGCAGTTAATCTGAAAAGGTATTTCATTCAAAGAAGATTATGCAACCAGGTGCATCATAAAACTATCCTTCTGCCAATCTTCTCTCCTGTCCTTTTCATACATTTCAAGCTTTCCTTTTTGTTGATCATTGTTACGGTTTAAAACACACAGATCTCTGTTTCTATACTACAGACAAGATGTATTAATTTTTATATAGGTATCTAGTAGAACAAAATGTACAAATTTTTTATATATATGTAGGTAACACTTCATCTGAATATTCGCTTGTAAGCTAGTGAAAAATTTACAAAATTGTATTCAGGGAGCTGTGAATGACAGTTAAGTTTAATGTTTTGAAACGAAGAAGGTAAAGTTCAGTTAAAAAAAAACCACAAACAAAACAAAACAAAAAAAAACCCAACAGCAAAAAACCAAGAAGTGTTGCTATGGTCAGTTGTTGACCTCCTTCCTCCTCTGAACGGGGTTTACGTGCCCAGGTGTTGGTCCGGCTGTGCCGGGGCTGCCCGGGCCGGCCCCAGGCGGTGCCGGCGGCTGCAGCGGCCCCAGCGCAGGGCACGGCTGAGCCCCTCAGCCACGGGCGGGCGGGCGAGAGCCCCGGGGAAAGCCTGGGCAAGGCAGGGCAAAACGCTGCCCGGCAGCCGGGGCTGAGCCAGGGGAACCGGGCGGGAAACAGCCCCGCGAACCCTGAGGGGAGAAGGGAGCAGGGAGGGAGGGAGGGACTCCGGACCCCGGCAGCGATGGCCCCGCGGCCCCAACAGGGACCCCGGTGGGGCAAGGGTTTCCCTGCAGCCCCTGGGAAGGACTCACGGCACAGGAAAAAGCGTGAGCAGGAAGGATCGGCAGAGATGAGCTGTTACAGAGTGACCACGGCCCCCCCCCGTTCTCTGTCCCGTTTGCCCTTATTAGGGGAGAAGGTAGAGGAGTCAGGAGTGAAGAGTGAAGCTGAGCCTGGGAATGGAATGAAGAAATATGGTTTTATATGTCAGATGCGGAATGTCTCTTTGTTACCCGCTACCTGTAAATATTTAGTTTTATTGGTAATAAATTCATTTTCCCCAAGCTGTGTCCATTTGTTGCAGTAAGGAATCTTCCTGTCTTTATATTGACCCAGGAGCTTTCTTGTTCCACTTTAAAGTATTTCATCCCCTCTTCCTGCTGAGCGTAGAGGAGGGAGTGAGCAACCAAATAGGAGCTCAGCTTTTATCCAAGTTTAACCCACTGTGCCTTTCTTCTTTGAATTAACTGTAATTCCTTTCAGATAGCACAGATTTGCAGTGAATATTACTATTAAAAATTATTTATACTGTAACAATGAAGCTGGTGCAGTGTGAGTTGTGTAGGGAACACGTGAGTCAACTACCAACATAAAATGAAAGATGAGGATCATAAAGAGTTAAATATTTTTTTAGCTTTGCAGATCACATAGCATTCTTTTCCATTTATGACTTATTAATAGATGTCCAGTTAAAGTGCAAGGTGCTTTGTACATTGGAGTATAAAATTTCCATTATGAACTTTGATTTAGTTAGGACTGAGAGCACTTGAGTTTAAAATAGGTGTTTTGTTACAGTTCACAGAAATAGATTTTATTGTCTACTATGTGAACAAAAAAGACATTTAATGCCATAGTGAATCACGTCCGAAAGAACTAAGGGAATAGTTTTTGCATGATCATAGCTTTTGAAACAAAAGACTCAAATGTCAGAAGAAATTAAAGATACCGTGATTGAAGAAGGACAAGGAGAGGGGCTGGAGCTTAAAGTTCCTGCAAGGTCAGGGAAAGTGGAATCTGACATCTGATTAGAAAAAAAATGGTTCCAAATGGATGCACTGCTGTCCTTAAAGCGCTGACAAACCATTATCTGAAAATGGACAAGTCTTTCTGGAGTGATCAGGAGAGTAAAGCAGTTTCCATGATATCTGTAATCCCAGACTCTTACTGTTTAAAATATAGAACAACTTTAGCATGTATGAGAAAGAAAAAAAAAGTGATGATTAATTCAATTTGCCTCAGTATATGAAACCATCTTGCAGCTCAACATTATTTAAATAAATAGAACAGCATTTGGTGCTGTGGAAATGCAGTTCAAACTTATTGGAACTTATGCTGACAACAGCCACGTACAATGTGATATCAATCTTATTTTCTCCTTTGTCTCATTATATTAGAACAGGCAAAAAGAGTTATGAGTTCATACGATATGAAATAATGTGATATTCTATCAGTTGATATAACAAAACTATCCTTTTCTTAAATGGGGAGAGATAGAAGTAAATAAAGAATAGCAGCCAGAAGCAATTATGTAAAACTCTGAGCAGTGTTCCCTAGAGAGAAAGATATGTACATTTTCCTGTCTAGTTCCATTACATGTATTCATTTCAAAACTAGACACTTTCCAATACAAACAGAGCAAATTCAATTTTGTTCAAACAACATTCCCTTCTAACACTTCATGTGCCAAGTGAGAAATGCAACACAAAGCCTCGAACAAATTAAACATCTCTTTTAAGAGCAATGTAAATGCTATTAATTTACTTTCAGTAATGGGAGTTTTTCTGATTCGCTGCATGAGTGCATTTGGATGTTGCAAAGAATAAGCTGTTTGTTTCAACCTTAAATCTTGTTTGTGTACAAAAAGATTTTGTCAAGCTCATGAATGTCAAATAATACATTGTAAATACAGTCTTTGTTAAGTGTTTTCACAAAGATTTCTGCAAGCTTCAGTAAAAAGGGAAAAGATAGGAGTAGGTGAATCCATCATATGTGCCTTTGCTGAGATGGAGTGCTAAGGCCATTTTATTCAACTTATGGGATGAAGTGGACAAACATCCTCAACAAAAAACTGCAAGATACACATATACAAATACACATAGACTTTTCATGTATCTGCTACAGAATGGTGGTTACATCCCTGCTTGATTGAAGATGAGCTCTGTAATGTACTTACAGACCCCTGAAGAGAAGGCATTGAATGAAGGAAGGAAGACTTAAACAAAGCATTAGAATTTTCTTTATATGCATATATTTGGAACTTTATGATTTGATAAAGAGGAAAAATCTTGGAGGAATTACCAGATGAGAAGGTGAACTTGCAAGGAACAGAGGAGAAAGGTAGTATGACAAGATGCCAGTGGAGACAAAGGTGCCAGGTCATTCACTTAGAGTTTGATATTGAGGTTGTCTGCTATAAATTAGGATTTTGCATTGCAACCCAAGGAAGGGAATGACCAGGAGTGTTAAGTAACCAAAATGAGTGGATATGAGTCATGGGTACAATATGGAACTGAAAATTTGAAATTATTCTGATCCTGAAGTATGTCGACTATACAAATGTGTACAGGAGCAATAATGTGAAAAAATACAAGGTATTGCTATGATCCTAAAAGGGATACTGAACGTTTTTGATAAACTGAATTCAAGAAGATGAATTTAAACAAGAAGGGAGGAAGAGATAATAGCTCTCTGCATGATGAGAATAGAGAATTCCATCCATGGAATGAAATGAAAAAAATTCAATTTATTCATCTTGGCACAATAAAGTTAAGAAGGAATACTCCTCTGCCTAAACACAGCAGAATATAGCTACTGGAAAGGACAGAAACTATTCAAATCCAAGAACATACTGGCATGGAAAGAACAGTTGTAGAGTAGTCTGCCTGTATGAGTGGCAGAGGTAGAAGAGTGGTCTAGCTCTAATATGAATATGGTTTTCTTTAATATGAAAAGACAGAATGCCATGATCTGATTCTAGTTTCAAATGCTTCCAAAATTCCTATAATTCACGTTAAGAATAAACTAATTAAGATTGTGCTGAAGTCTGTATCCATTAGAAAGATGCAAAGAAACTGACAGGAGTATACAACCTGATGGTTTGCAAAGAAAGGGAGAATATTTCTTTGGTTATCTCTATCCTCTAATAGGCAAGAGAATAAACAGGGACACCCTGTGAAAGTAAGATATTAATCCTTGAGGCAATAAGGCTGCAGGGACATATCAGTCAAAGGAACGAAAGGACACAACAGCATCTGCAGAGTCACGCCAAGACTCTGATTAACAGCCTGAGTCTGTGGAGTATAAAGTACTTACATGAGTATAATGATACTTGCATGTTTATATTGTATTTATATATACACTGTTATAACCTTCAGGCATTTGTTTCCCAGACTATTTCTAAGGACTGAGTAACTTTGAATAGTCTTTTCTGTTCATAAATTTATTCAGGATCCTTTTAAATGCCATGAAGGTCATCAATCTTGATAGCATCCTATGTCTATTAATTCCAAGACTGACTTAAAATTTGTGGTAAAGACTACTTCTTTTCCCTTGTTCTGAATGTGCTACTTTATAAATTCCTTTAATTCTCCCTAATTTTTCTATTAAAACAGGAAAAAAGCAATACAATCCTATACACTTTTATCCCTTTTTCTCATTACATCTATAGATGCTTCCAATATTCCTCTCATTTATTTATTTTCCAGGCCAAAGTGTTCTTTCCTTAATTCTCTCTTGCATAGAAGTCTCTTGCCCTGATCATTAATCAACGTGATCTCAGGGAAACTGTCACACATAGATCCTACACTGAAGTTCAGAGATATAGTCCATGAGATATTTTGAACGTGACTCTAAAACAAAACAGAAACAAAACAGAAGAATCATATTTTGAAGTTCAGTGAGAAAGTAAATTTTTGAGGACTTTGTAATTTGCAGACTTCAATAAAATCTCTTAAATACAGAGCAAATATTTGGGGTCATAATGCAGAATCAACATTTCAGAAAATAATGAGTACTTTGTAAGGACTTTTCTCTTCCATGCTGTTGTGTGTTTTCCGTACTGGAAAGGAAGGCTACTCAGACCCTTAGCATAAAGACAGAAGCATTCTTTTCTGATTCTGAACATTTGGCCATATTAGGTGCCAATACATCATAATGACACAACTAGAACACATCTCTACCAATGTTTTGTTACATCAAGACAAGCACTTCTTAACCCCGATAGCAGCTGTTGCAGCAAATTAAACATCAGGGGATGCCATCAGAACCAATGGTGAAATGCAATGTGACACTAATAACCACAAACACATAATCCATTAAATTGTCCTATGATCCTTCTTTCAAGAAATGCCAGACTAGAGTTAGCTAGAAAATTGAGTACTTTCTCAACTAGTCCAGAGAACATATATAGGTGAAATATTTAATAGATACTTCAGATTTGTTCAGTTTGAAACAGTATTTGGCTAGTGTAAGCAATAAAACAATGAATTAGCTCCTTGTCTTTATTATTCATCTGCTACTGGTTAAGCAGGAAACTCATAAATATATCTGGTGAAGTTGCATCCAAATTCCTATCTGAGATAATGAGCTATTTTAGCACATCTTTTAGACAAATAGATACTGCATAAGTCTATTAATCTCCAGCAAAAACAGCTGATCTGAGTGACTGAAAGGTAGAAGTGAAGTGTTGTGCAATAACCTATAGAGTGATGAGCTTAGTGGGATTTGAAGTACCTGAGTACGCTATTTGTTATGAAGATACATTATTATTTCAGGAATGAATAAGCTGCATCCCATGATAAAATATCAAGAATATCAATATAAAAGAACTCTCAATGATGTGAATAGGGGTAGGCTCACTCTGTTATTAAACATACATAAATTTAGACAATTTTTTGGCACTTCTCAAGAGCACCCTTAAAGTTACAGGCTTGAATTTCTCCATCTCACCAAAGAACATATCTCTGAACTGAAGTAATTTGTTCACCAACAATCTTGATATTCCGGGGTTTTTTTACAGGAAAGATCTTTCGCTCCAGGCTTAAGCAAAAGCAGTTGATTTAAACACCTCTCTATGAGCGTGAGTAGAGAGACAGACAGAGAGAGACTACAGCAAGTTCCCAAGCCTCAGATGAACTTTCTCCTGTTCTAGTCAGCTTGTGCCTGGATTAGAAGTGTAACTTCTTAAGAAAGCGCATCTCTGTGATCACAGCATGGCACACATGTATTTCAGAGCTCCTAAAACAATGTGATTTAAATAGCAAGTTAGCAGAAGGGACTTCAGCAAGGCAGCACCCACATCTTCCCTGATTACTTTGTCCAAAGGTATGTATTTTTTTAAAGAGAATGAAACTGAAAGGCATTTTGCACCCCCTAACAGCTGCTAAATGCAGCAGCCCAATAGGTGAGAGGCTGCCAGTTCCCTGTTCTCAGGCCCCCACAGACATGCATTCACAGACACACACCCTCACAGCCACGACCACCCACATCACATGTACATACATATGCACAGAGATGAGCACAGACAGGAAACACAGCATTCACACAACCACAAACAACACAAATGACCTCATCCTGTTCTGCTCTCAGGCTGGTCAAAATGGAGCCTCTTAGTGGAAAATATACACACGTATAGGCTATGGGTCCCTCCAGTAGCTGTTCTATCCAATAACTGCATCCTCTGATGCCATTTGTGTGTGAAAACTCTAGAGCCCACAACCGGATCCAGGTACTGGTACTCAGACCTCCTCTCTGACAAGGTTATTACACTTCCTTTGAGGGTGTGTGGATGGACCTTTTATAACAACCTAACGATATTTTATTTTTTGACATATTTTTTCCGCCTGCCCTGGGCATCCTGCTACTGGCCCTGGACAGATAAAGCATCACACATTGCAGAGCTCTGTGGTTGCCTCTTAACTAAATAAATTGATGATGAGTGTCTTCCCAGCTCTAGGACCTTCATGGTTTTAGAATAATCCTAGGTTCAGTCCTGTAATGAATATATCTAGACAGTCTAGCTGAAGGCAGAAAGTAAATTCACCAGCTATTATTTCTTCACACTGTCTCTGTAAGGCTTAATATCCCTCCCAGTATTTCTTTTTGTTAGTTTTTTTTGGACAAACTCCTTTGATTTAATACTAGTCAGCCAAGAAGTCTAATATTACACAGTTTAAAACCAGGCACATAAAGCATCTCTGAGGTCATTATTGCCCTCTTTAGCCAATAAGCATTACCTTCTTGAAGTTAAATTGTGAAAGAAAAAAAGAGCATTCTGGTTTGTAAATACAATACCTTGATTTTTTAAAAAAAATTATTGCCTTATTTTTCAGAAACTAGGAAATTCAAAAATCACTGCACTTTATTCATACCCAAGCCAAGTGAGTTCTCCCTTTGCCAACGATGGGGTTTTAAGCTACTAATTAAGCCAACTTTCTTTTGAGGAATCATCTTTATACCAGCTGCCAGGATAACCATAGTTCATGTAAAAATTGTAAGAAAGGTATTGTTCTATGTCTCTCTCCTTCTTTACTTTTGAGGCATCAGCCATTGAAGTCTACTTATATTTTTCTGCTTCTGCTCCTGCTGCTTGAAGATTTCCTCAGAGAAAGTCTACCAATAGAGGACTAAACATTTATTTGGAAAATAGAGACAGGATAGAATTGCAGTCTTCCCTACAAGTCTTAAAGGCCCAATCCAAGATTAAGCTGATGTATAAGAAGGAAGACATGCCTTGAGGGAAGGAGTGGCGGCAGCACCACAGGATTTCTCGTCCTTATGTTGTGAGTCCACAAGGTAACAGTAGTCATATACTCCAAATATCAGATACAGTCTCACAGCAGCCTCAATCTAACCTGCAGTCAGTATTACCACTGCTAATAGAATGCATGTTTACAGGATCTACACCAATTTTCTTTTTTTCCCCATTATTTAAGGCACAAAGTATGGAGCTGACCCAACAAGCTTCATGAACAACTTTTGGAAAAGATAATAAGTTATCCCTTACTTGACACTTTATGTGAGTGATTACAGAATTGTAGAAGAATTTGGATTGGAGGGGACTGGTAGGGATCATCTGATTCAAATCCCTGGTTAAATCAGGGCAAAGTTTTAATGTACTATATTGAAGGGTATTTGAAAACATATAATTTTCCTTCTGGAGGGATAATTTGATTTTCTGTCTTATTGCTTAAACAATGTCACTTATGATTAGCAATAAAATCTATATTTTGCAATTAAATACTTTAAGCAGGAATACTGTATAATCTCTTAATAGAAAAAGGGAATTGTATTTAGCAGGTGAGGGGGAAGTTTATTCTGTGGTAAGAACCTGGACTTTAGGAAAGCAAAATTTCAGATCTTGAAAGAGTTACTCAACAGGACTCTCTGGAAAACTGCTCTCAGGGACAAGGAGGCAGAAGAGAACTGGCAGATCTTTAAGGACTCCTTCCACAGAACACAACAGCTAGGGATGCCCAGGCACAAGAAATGGGGCAAGGAAGGCAAGAGACTGTCATGGGTGAGTGAGGCCTCCCACCTTGCTACAACCTCCTGTCAGGTAGTTGTAGAGGGTGATAATGTCACCCCTGTGCCTGCATTCTCCAAACTGAACAACCCCAGCTCCTCCTCAGACACTTACCCTTTGGACCCTTCCCCAGCGTTGGTGCCCTTCTCTGGACCTGCTCCAGCACCTCAATGTCTTTCTTGTAGTGAGGGGCCCAGAACTGGACATAGGATTTGAGGTGCAGCCTCACAAGTGCCAAGTACAGGGGGACAATCCAGGGCCCGCTGGCCTCATCGTTGCTGATGCAGGCCAGGATGCCATTGGCCTTCTTGGCCACCTGGGCACACTCTGGTTCATGTTCAACTGACTGTTGACCAACATCCCCAGGTTCTTTTTAACTGGGTGCCTTTCCAGCCACTCTGCCCCCCACCTGTAGCACTTCATGGGATTGTTATGACGCAAGAGTAGGACCTGGAATTTTGTCTTGTGGTACCTCATACAACCGACCTCAGCACACTGATCCAGCCTGTCCAGATCCCTCTGCAGAGCCTTCCTACTCTCTGGCAGATAAACACGCCCATCCAACTTCATGTTGTCTGTTACCCTGCTTTTTCAGCCTTCTGAATGTTTGCATTTTTGGAGTCAGAGATTCTCACAGTCTTTATGTAAATAATAGCAAATGTTTACTTAACTGTTCTTTTTGTTATTAATTCCTTTCTCATGACAGGAAAAGAGTGATGGACTGTCTGTTTAACCAGTGTGATTAAGAGGTGGTAACCTCACCTTCCAGTCAACTGTAATACTTGAGAAATCTATATATACCGAGTGAAAGTAAACTAAGGGGTTCATTCCCCTCAGATCTTTCTGAGAGTACGTGTGGTCCTTTCTCATGTCCTATAGCGACAGTTGTCTGCAAATGAACTGAGGGGGCACTCAATCTACCCGTCCAGATCATCAATAGAGAGGTTTAACAGGACTAGCCCCAGTACTGAGCCCTGGGAACCCCACTAGTGATCGGCTGCCAACTGGATGCAACTCCATTCACCACTGCTCTGGGTCTGGCCACCCAGAAAATTTTTAATTCAGTGGAGAGTGCACCTGTCCAAGCCACGGACTGACAGCTTTTCCGGAGAATGCTGTGAGAGACAATGTCAAGGGCTTTGCTGAAGTCCAGGTAGACAACCTCTACAGCTTCTCTCTCATTCATTAGGCGGGTCACCTGGTCATAAAAGGAGATGACACTGGTCAAGCAGGAACCCATGCTGACTGGGTCAGATCCCTTGGTTGTCCTGCATGTGCTGTACGACATCACTCAGAATGCTCGGTTACATAACTTTGCCAGTCACCAAGGTCAAGCTGACAGACTGACAGTCTCCCTAGATCCTCATTCCAGTTTGTCTTGTGGATGGGTGTCACATTAGCCAACCTCCAGTCATCTGGGACCTCCCTGGTTAGCCAGGATTAACAATAAATGTCAATAAAACTATTATATAAAGTAAATTAAAGACAACCCTTTCTCAGTTCACAAAATATCCATTTGTCAAAGGTGGACTTATTGATCAGAAATGAAAATCCAGAATATTTATCTATCAGAAGCATTTAAAATTTTTCATGTATAAATTAAGTTTTATAGATACATTAAGTTAATTATTTAAATAATAAGCATACAATAGTGCTGTAGTAACAACCTGACAAAAATATCCCTGAGCAAGTTCTAAGTCATGTTGACATACTCCTCTGTGAACAGACAGATCTGTCCACAGGCTGTCTGAGCTGACTGCTTAGAATCCAGCTCCAAGCACTAAATCAATATAGGGTTATAAACCGAAGCCCACCCTTTGAGCCTCAGTAACAGACACAGTGGCAGAGTGTCCTGTCTGAAAAGCTAAATGACTGTGAGACACACATAGAGGTGTTGTACAGATGTTGCATACTTTTATTGAGACTCACACATTATTTGAGAAGATTTCCAAAATGCTAAGAGTGAGAGAGTTAATACAAATTATCTCATCATGATTCAGAAATATCTGTTTCTGCTGATTCCTCCTTAAAATGAAGATTTTTTTTTCTAAAAATTATTAGAAAGACCATATTTTGCAAGTGAGTTCAGGTCATAAACAAAACTGTGTATTGGGAAAGTACTATGAATTTCATAAGTTCAGTATGAAATATGTCTCCCTGAGATCATAATAAGATTAAATTAGGATACTTGATTGAAGATGCCTAAATTTCTACAAAAAAACCCAGAATTATTTGAACTACAAATATTGTGGAATAAGCAGAGTAATTTTTAAAAAATCTTAAGATAAAAGAATCACTTTTTCAGTGCTATGAAATTATCAAAATCGTCAAGTAACACTGATTATTTAGATAACTGACATCCAAACCAAAGCTAAAAAAAATTAGGATATTTTTTTCTCATTGTGATTTTTTTTGCTCTTTGGCAGCACTCTGCACCATCATCCAGATCATTACAAAGATGTTGAACATGAATGGACCCTGTATCGAGTGTTGTGGTAGCCTGTTAGTTATTGACCTCCGACTAGACTTTGTACACTGATCACCACCACCTAAATCCAGCTGTTAACCAGTTTTCAATCCACCTCACTCTTTGTCTGCTCACCCCACCCATATCTCAAGATTCTTCTTTATTAGGGTCTTATGGGAGACAGTGTCCAAAGCCTTACTGAAGTCCAGGTAAAAAATACTCACTTCTCTCCTCTTATCTACCAGACTAGTGTTTTTATCATAGAAATCTACCAATTTGATTGAGCATGGCTTCTCCTTGATGAATCTCTGCTGACTACTGGTAAATTTACTGGCCTTCATGTGCCTAGAAATGGGTTTTAGGATTAGCTTTTTCATCACTTCCACAGGAATAAAGGTCATTTCATCTACTTAGTTAATTTAGATATTTCTAAAAGTATGCTTGTTTTATGTAGAAATGGAGAGGGTGTAAATTTTTTAAATATTTTGTTGTTATTTAAATATAATTATCATATATTTTCTGCACAAATACCATGTCATTCATAAAAACTTGTTTCTTATTTTATACATTATATAGATGAGTGGAACCCCACTCCTCCCACAGAATTTTCTTTATGTACAACTGCTGAAAAAAAAAACCCCAACCACTGGAGCCTCACTTATGGTACAAAATAGAAAAAAAAGTGGTTGCATATCAGATTTGGCTGAAACAGAATGTATGTGAAAGTGAATGTGAATCAGATCCTTATCTTTCTTGATGTATCTTGGAGGGAGAGTGTGAAACATCTGAAATTGCAGGGATTTGTCTGACAGGGTTCATTATCTGCATCTCTAATGTGCCAGACAGAAAATGTACACAGGAAGCTCTCCACTGTCCAGCCAGTCCCTAAGACACTATACACAGCATCCATCGTGTCCTTTGTTGGCAACTTGAATTAATCTTATGTGCTGCTTCCTCACACCTCTGCTATGGCCAGTGTCAAAAACAGCACCTGCGGTAAGTGTCTTCAGTTGCCATCACTACACAAAATCATCATGGCAAGGGCAGAGGGGAAAGTTGCAGGCTGCATGGATTTTTTCAGCCCCTCCAAACCGCTTAAACTCTTGTTATTGTGTCAGTTCATGAATAGGTCACACCTGTGTGTCCCTGGACTGTTGCCACAGGCACTGCTGCAAGTAATACTATGACAGGTAGATAATCAGACCTTGAACCTTGTCCATCGGCTCACTCTAGCAGGAGTGTAGAGGTAGTCCTTGTTCTGTCTTTGGCCTGGCCCTCAGGGATTAGTGACTCAAATGAATCAGTTTTAAGGACTGCAGCTTATGAGAGTGGAAAGTCACGGCAGGTTTACATTTTTATAAAGTTACCTTTTTATAGCTTAGCTCTGTGAAATAGTGTGAAAGTCTGGGCTACGTACAGTTGGAGTCCAATCCTTAAAGCTAGAAAAGAAAAAAAGAATCAGCAAACCAATCGTGAATCATTCTGTACTGTAGAATTTCTTTTGAACAAGGCTCTGATCGGGAAATCTGAGAAAGATGAGAAAGAACTGCATGGCATTAATATACTCTCTCTCAGGATATAGCAGTAATCAGTTACAAATCAATTCCTTGGAAAAGATCATAATTCACTAACCTCTCAAGCTAATAAACTGGGAAGGCTGTCACTATACCTTTAAGGCACATTAAATATATCTTTCAGGAGATTTTCCAGTACTGAATTTGAACCTATGCATAAGGACTTTCACTCACAGAGACTGAAAATGCCCAAGATTACTTAATTATACTGTGTAGTAAAAACGAGTGAAGTCTTGTATTTCTTCTAACCTCAGACAGAGCTGTTGGGCAGAAAAGTTTCTGGCTGCAATACAGGAAAGTTCTTACCTCCGTGGGGGAGAGAAATCATGTTTCAAATTCACTGATGCAAGGACATCTTCAAATAAAACTTAGCACCCATAATAGTACCAGGACCAAGACCAAGCATGATCTTTTAAATTCATGTCCTTGCAGACATGGTAAATGTTTCTTACAAAATAGCTCCTTTCCTAAACATGACAAATTTTATTTCCACACATAAATTGTATTGATATTTGGCTGCTCATCCAGTCTAGTCATAACTTTGTTGCATTACACTATTGCTTTTGAAATTAAATATTGTGTGGCCTTGCATCTGGAAATTGGTAAATAAAGCAGAAATTAATGGAATATACATTTCAGGATCTCTTTGAGCCCATTAGAAGCACACCAGTTTCCATAGTCCTGCTTTGCTACTGGAATCTGTGTTGTTCTCTACTTGCATCAATTAGTCTGTGAAGTCTGTATTCTCATAGGTCGGTAAAACTGTTGTATTCAAAGTATCTCTAGCTCCCTTTTTGATATTTTCAGCTCATGAATGTAGGATCATAGAATAGAATCACAGAATCATGGAGTCATGGAGTCATAGAATCACAGCATCACAGAATCATAGAACGGCTTGGGTTGGAAGGGAATGGTTACCAAAGTGCCCTTCTACAAGACAATAAAGATTTCTTACCACAAAGCATGCAAAACCACTTAGTAGTGGTTAGGTTGACAGTATAATACATTTGCTTTTTATCAGGCAGACTAATGTTGTCTCTTTGGACTTAAGTGTCAATGTTTATTCAGGGTTCATCCATTTTCCCCTACATAGTAGAGAAGTATATTTTCTTTAACACATGGATCTTCTGATTCATAAGAATAAAACCTGATCAATGGTCTTTAGTGTCCACCTGCCTGTGAGTCTCTAGTTACATTCTTCAGCAAAAGGAAGAGAAAGCAGATGCAAAGTCCATTGTTCCGGAGAAATCAACCAATATTTTCATAGTCCAGTGACACTGGCATATGCAGACCTCTCTGTATTTGTATTATAACTTGCTAATCCGTTGCTGCAGTCTGTTTGAAACAGACAGATCCCTTACTCAAATTATCTGTGGATTTCCAACTCCTGAGTTATTATTAAAGCCCATGCTAGCACGCTAATATGCAGGGAAATAAAAAGTTATAGAAGAAAGCGGCCTGTGTATATTGCCTTTGTGACAGTTTCCTGACAAATTTTCTAATTGAAAACCAGAATTTTGTATCAATTCATAAACACTTAGCAACAGAGTTTCTGAAATTAAAAATGCAATCGATTTCTCTCTTTTCTTTATGTCTTTAGCATTTTGTGAGAGAAAAGTATAAGCATAGCATATAACCTGATATGTATTCCATGCAAAAAAAGTGTTACAAAGTCATAGGCTTTCCATTCAAAATATAAGTTTTCATATAACTTCATGCTGGTGTCAAACATTCTTAACAGGGTCATGCAACTACTGTTTTCTTTCACGTAGTGGCAAAACCCCTAAACCTTTTTACATCAATCTAGTGGGATTTATCTTTGCTTTGAAATAATTTTAAGGCAATATAAGCTAAGTGTTTTATATTGCTTCTGACTAAAGTATATATGAAATATTTTAGATTTATTTCACTATGTCAGGAAAGAATAAGTACATACTTTACTAACTCCATCAGTAATTCATTTATTTATATGTTTGTCTAATTGCCAAGAATATCTGGACGTCATTACTCTCTCACTGATTCCTTTGTATTGTACATTATAACAAAGTTGCTAATAATTGATGCACTGAGTATGCACTCAGTATGCACAAGTAGCTACAAACAGATGAACTCTGATTGTGTACTGCCATCCATTGTTCAGTGGAACATTTCAGGCTAAAAACTGCACAAAATTCCTGAGAATTATTATTAACCTAAAACTCAATATACATTATAGTGGTCCAAAATCCCTTAATTCCAGTATATATGGTTTACCTATTTTAAAAGCTTGCAGAAAGGAAGATTCAGTAAAAAAATACACTAGACTGAAAATAGTGAGACATGAACTCTTAACTCCTTTCACTGACCTCTTGTTTAAATCTGACAAGCCATTTGCTATATTTAACATACATTTGTTTGTGAAGCAGTAAAAAATCCTTTATTTTGAAGGCTTATGGTAACCTTCCATAAAGAAACTAAGTGAAGTGCTTGCATAATTAGATGGTTTAAACGGTCTGATTCTGGAGCATAATGGGACAACAGTTTTAGGGGGAAAAAAAAGGTCAGTGTAGTTATTTGCAACACATAAAAGTTCCTGTTAAAGTCACTGATGACAACACAGGTCAGAGTGATTAAACAAAAGATCTGCAACCTGACTTGTATTCAGCTGTCTTTCCTTGCCTAATTTCTCTTTTTCTCCCTGGGCATACTGCATTTCTCCTTCCAGGAGATCAATGCAAGCTCACGCAGATCATTAGCTCAGATGAAAAATAGTTTGACAAGCAATGAAATACTTCCAGTGATATGACAATGGCCTATTTGTTCGTGCTGAGCCTGAAAATATACAGGCAGGACAGAAGTGTGGAAAGGAAATGATACAGCTGGTGATGCTCACAGCTTGCAGAAAGTTGTCAACTTGATCCATATAGCATGTCTGAGCTCGGTGAGTAAGCATCATGCAAGCAATGATAATCCTTCACTTAACAGTTGGATGACTCACAGAGGAGAATTTTTCAATAGATCCTTCCCTGACAGTTACTAATTTGCTTGCTGCACTTCTCTGGCACAAAGGTTTTAAGTCAACTCTGCAGCTCTTAAAGGGCACATTAAATGAACAAGAGCAGACAACTCTGCATCTATTGGCAGTGCCAGTACCACAGTGTGGAATGAGTAGTTGTAGTAGCATAGCTTTGAGACCAATATATTTCCAAACTAGAACATGTATGGAGGAGATATATGATGGTAGACATTGACTTGCAGGAGCAGATCCCAAACTACTGAAAAACATTGTTAGACAATATGGTTAGGCATGTCTACAGAAAACAGAATTCTTCAGTTCTCTTGGGCTTGTAAGGTGATTTCAGAAAAAAAGTCTTAATTTTTTCCAGCAAAGAAAGTTGATTCTGAGATTGAAAGACTGAAAGAAACTCAATTCTCAGTTGTTTTATAGAAATTTTCTACTCTGATTAAAGAGAAGGTTTCCCTACAATATACTGCATATGCATGTTGCTTGAGATAGCTGGGGATATTGCTTTTGCTCTATTATGTATAAAAGGGTTTCTGATATATAGGTTCACATTAAAGCATCAGACTTTGCTAATATCTAAAAAATGTTTCAAATGAGAAATATTTTTTGAACTTTATTTTTTCTATGAGGTCAATGAAGGCACATAAATTTATCCATAAATATAGAGAAAAATCTGAAGGCAGACCCACTGATGTGGTCCCCTATATGGACCTGAAAAATATTTTGTTTCTAAGACAAATGTTTTGTGAAAAGACTATAGTGGGAAACTGGTAAGACAAACCAGTTACACAAAAAGCATCAGCCAGAGTCTGCTTTATAGCAAACTGTGGCTCACTATTGTTCTACATGGCCCTTAATAACAAATACAGGATATAGAGACTTCTAACAGACACCTTATCTAAGGAAGTTGCATAAGTTGCCTCAGAAACCAATGGAGAAAAATGGGCTCTGCCAGGAGAAAAGTTTTCCTTTAATAACACAAAATGAAACTCCTTCTCCCAGGGGTTCTTGCTACTGCTAGCAGCTTCAGGATATTAAAGGTACCTAGAAATTAGATGTAGCAAATCAGAACTCCCCTGCATGACTGTTGAACCCATTGCACTCTGCCTTCCAGAAACTCAGTTTGACTTAGTCTCTCAAGCTGAACAGAAACATGCTTAATAATATCAGTATTATGACCAAATATGTGATGTTGGGACACCTGCTGAACTGGGTACTCTTGTTGAGATATCAGATCTAAAATTGTTGCTTTACTGCTTCTATCATTCCTGATAAAATTTTTTTTAAATTTTTTTTTTCCCTCACTGAGCATTCAGAAAACAAACAGTAAGAGAAAAAAACAAGTAGTGGCCATTTCAAGAATTCACGATGTCTTTCATTCTGCTTTTACTGCCTATGATTAGAAGGACTCTCCTGAGTCATTAAAGAATGCAAGAGTTCAGTTTCAAGATAAAATGTTGAGGAACTCTACTAGTAATTCCTTTCTTTTAAACATTTTTTTCTTTTTCATGTACTTTGCCTTCATTTCAGTCCATGTGATAATTTTTACAGTTCTTGTACTATTTTCCACCTTTTAATTTTTAAACTTATTATTTGACATGTAGCACCAAATCTAGCGTTTTACTCAGGCCCTCATACTGTCCTATAGTGGGTCTGTGAGGGGCAGCCTCTTCTTGGGGCTGGGATGGCACACAAGGAGGCTTCCTGGGATGAAGTTCCCTCACCCCACCCCTCCAACTCCCTGGGGTGTTTTACTGCTGGACATTCATGAGCGATCCTTTGACCCTTAGGGCGAAGTGAACTCATCTCCTGGGTACCTCTGGATGAGAGCCTAATGTGTGTTTGCGTGTGCTGTAGGTCATCGATCTGCTCCATGCAGTAACAATATCCCCAATGGGTACACCAAACATATCACCTGGTAAATGTCTTTGGAATGTCATCATGATCACCCCTATTGTTGGTTAGTTTTGGTTTTGTTTGCAGATTAAAGTTTGTCTGAGTTTGTGATCTGCATGTTTTTTCCATGTACCTCTCTGACAGCTTGCCATGGGATCACGGCCTCCTTTAGGCACATCCACCTCCTTTGGCATGGAGTCCCTCCTGGGCTGCAGGTGGGTCATTGTTCCTCCATGGTCCTCTATGGATAGCAGGAGCTCAGCTGCCTCACCAGAGTCTGCTCCATGGGCTTCAGGGGAACCTCAGCTCCAGCACCTGGAGCACCTTCTCCCCTCCTTCCTCACTGACCTGGGTGTGTGCAGGGATGTTCCTTTCACATATTCTCATTCTGCTCTCCAGCTGCAGCTGTGGAGTTTGCTTGGGGTTTTTTTACCACTTCTTAAATGCATTATCGCAGAGGTGCTGTCACTGTTGTTGGGCTTGGCCTCTGCCACTGGTGGGTCCAGCTTGGAGCCAGCTGGCATCAGCTCTGCAGAATATGGGGGAAGCTTCTGGCAGCTTCTCACAGAAGCCAACCCCATATCTCCCCAACTACCATGAGGGAATTTTCATGTCAATCCAATACAAACTTAAATTTATATTTCAGGGGGCACAAAAATATACTCTTTTTTAAAAAATGTGATTTTTCTTTTAGAATTGACCACTGACTACTATTTTCAGTTTCTTAAGCTTTACTGAATCCTCCTTAAACATTTTGCTATAGTATGATAAAGTCATTCAGTCGAGGAACAAATACTGAGGCTCATGATAGGAATAATATATTTATCATCTGAACGACAGCAAGAGCTATAATTTTTTCTCTGTTTTATTAGTCAGCCTGGCTCATTGCTACTTCATCATAAAATGTAGTGCAGATAATACTACAGCATACAATCTGATACAAGGCTCCAGACAGCTATTTCTGCTTAGAAATTAACTCAGATTAATGTGGTGATAATTGTTAGAGCTCTGTTACATGTTTTTGCTAATTAGGGATTGAGGGAAATGCCATAGAAGAGACAGTAACATTTGTTAACAAGAATACACTAATGATTTGGTTGTTCCCACTGACCTCTGAAAAGGTTAAAATGCTAGAGCTTTTGGTGAATTAGTAAATATGTCAAAAGGGTTATTCTTTATCTCGTTTAAAAGAAAGAAACCATATTTCATCTCACTATTAAATAGGAGGAAAAAGTAATTTATTATCCCATATATTTCCTAAAATTAATCATAATTTTTACGCACTGTAATCCATGTTCTTATATTTTGCTATCTAGGTTAAGAAAATAAAAAAAAAACATTAATTCATTTTCTTGTGTGATTCCGTCTTATACAGGTCTCCTTTTAATAATTTTTGAGCCTCAGTGAAGCAATATAAATGAATTTAACAGAGAAGGAGAAGTCTTGGGCCTACATTCAATATTGTGTCAGGTATATAATTTGCATATATCAATTAAAACTGTTGCACATAATGAGTTAGTGATCTCTATAAAAATGCAAATGCAATATAAAAATACTTAATAAATTCAAATTTCTTCTTTTAAAATTTTAATTAAGGTCATAATTTGCCTAAAATTCATTTAATAGTAGCATATCCTTGAACTCCCTGTCTTATCTTTTCCACATGATGAAGTTACCATCTTTTCTTCCTAAAGCTCAGTTAAATCTCATTAGATTTAGCTAACACAAGACTCCAAGTCACTAATGATTCTGAACACTATCTTATAAACAGAGTAAACCTTTAAATAATGATTGTTTGACTCTTAAGAGTACCTCAGTTGTTTAGTGCATGGTGCTAATAATGCCAAGGCTGCTGGTTTGGTCCCAGTGCAGACCATTCACTTAAGAGTTGAACCTGATGATGCTTGTGGGTCCCTTCCAACTCAGAATATTCTATGATGCTGATTAGCAGGACCTTGATCTGGATACTATGATTATTCCATTTTTCCAGTTATAAGAATGGATATTTTGGTAAAATTTCTAGAACCATGTTCTGGTTGTGTAATATCATCATTGGTCTTGTGATCAAACATTTTCTTTTACTAAAGAGTTTTGCAGTTTCACTAGTCTATTAAAACCAATAGATTTGGGTCCACAACATTTTTATAATGAATAGTGATGAAACAATCAGAAAGTCTGTGAGCCATTCTGTCTATCAAATAAATTTGTTCATGTTTGCAGACCTCTTTAATAATGACCATGGCCTTCAGAAGCAATATATTGGGAAAAGGAAAAATTCATCCTACTTCCTAAATACTGATACTACTATAAAAATGTTGGAAATTTGACCTTGAAGAATGTGAGACAGGAAGGGATGATGTATTTGTATAGTTATTCCGAAGTGGAAAGATTGTAAAATTAGGATAGCAAAACCGAGAATCAGAAGGTGCCATTTCTTTCCACTGATTACCAGCCATATAAGTAATGTGACTATTTGGACCTACTTTTCCAGTATATAAAAGAGGGATTTCAGTTTAATTCAAAAGACTATTTAAAATATCACAGAGAGTTCTCTGTGAACTTTAAAGCATTTTCTTGATGAGTGTTACATAAGTTTACAGAAAACATTATCTAAAAATTGAGATAGTTCAGACAACTGATGTTTCAGAATATGTTTACATTCAGAAGCAAATGTTAGGGTATCTTTGATCAAAAAATACATTTTAGAGCAAAAGAAAAATAAGCCAATGTGTGCAAAAGAAGACCTGATTTTCCAAGGTGAAAATCACAGCAAGCTAGATGAAAAGCTAAGTTCTGCAAGAAAAAATGAAGTACATTTTTTGTTATGATATTATTCCACTGTTAGTACAGAAAATTTCAGTTACTCTACTGAAATGAGTTTCATGTTACTTCAGCGTTTTGATTTGCTTTAAAGTAGGACACTTCACACTTTGGTAAAATAATACCAGCCAAAATACATCTTCTTGCCATGTCTGTCGACAGTGCATGCTATTCAGTTTGTCAAAGCCAGCAGATAAATGGTATCCTTATTCTGTATAATAAAAACCAATTTTTAAAAGAGCACTGAGCTTTCTTGCTATATATGACTTGCTTCTAGCAAACCACTAATTCAGTCCCAGGCTTCACAGAAGTCCAATCTGATGTTCTGGGCTCTATCTTGTATTGTAATTCCTCTTAGACACATTGAGAAAACTTCCACAGAACTCATGTAACTAAATGAGTTTACAATTGAAGATCATCTTCAATGATTTTTCATAGCGCAATAATGTTACTGCTACTTAAATATGGTTATGTTTCTGTGAAAATTTTGTATTGGCCAAAGATAATTTCCTGACTATATTCTCAACACTTCAAAAGTTCTCCATTAGTTATGTTCTTAATCTCCTTTCACCAGAAAGATAACAACTGTGCAGATGAAAAGACCACATACTGTTTAGAGAAGAAATGACACAATTTTTCTGCTGTCTGCATTGGCCCAAGCAACAATCTCTGATTTGTAAATAATAGAGGTAATAAAAAAAAGCTGGATATGTTTATCTTAAATTAAAATTTTATTTCTAATGAATGCCTTCTATCTAAATTTCAGTCATACGAGAGACAGAAAAGAAGCTGAATATTCCCCCTTATGCATCTATCTCTAGATATCATTGGCTAGGTACTAAAATCCTCTGCAGTAAATTCAAAAAACACCCTGCACCAGCAGACCAAAGATAAATTTAAAGCATTCTTGATAGCCCTTATCTATGAGGTCCACAGTTAAGAGGAGAAAGAGCCCAGAGTTCTTATTACTCAAAACAATTTCTTTGTATTCAGAGTATAGACTTCAGCTTGTTCAGCATACCATTAACTGCTGGAAGGCAAGATAGACAAGGAAAAGGTCATTCATTAACATACTATTGTCTCATCTGATTCTGTTCGACTATTGATCACATCAGTGGTAAACAAGTTAAACTCGCAGCCATTGCTCCTCCAGGCCTACAAACACTGCCTTTTTATATACTTGGCATTTTACAAAAGGAAATATTTGCATTCCTAATAATTGTCAGAAATACAGTATTTTTGTCATGAAGTTGTAATTTCTTGTTTATGCATGCTAATTATGTAAATATTATGTAATCTGATGTATAACTGCAAATTAAATAATTGCTTCAGAGCTGATTGCCACAATAGATCCACTGAAGCAAAGATCTTGAAATTACAAATTAAATTATTAGATACCTTTGAAGTATCTTTAAAAACCTGATTTGTTTAGGGAAATTGATAAGAAATTATGTTCAAGCAGTAGGACGGAAAATGAAGTAAAATCAAAGGCAGGCAAGAACACCAAGCAGCAAAAATGTTTCTTTCATTATAAGGCTTATGTTTTGTATTCTGCATCTACCAAACAACTACCATGCTCTAGTGAGATGCAATTACAATTTAATAACTGGCAATATGTTCAATTACTTGTATCTACTTTTGCCTGGATCCACATGATATCTGGGAATAAAACAACTGCAAAACCTAGAAGGTAATAATGCACAGGTTAAAGACATAACACTGTGTGATACCTTGCCTTTTTAAATTCTGTGTTTGGTAAAGGATTATTAAAAAATGATCAGAATTTCTCAGAACTAGTCATGATGCTTCATAGCGTCTTTTCTTATTTTTGCTAATATTGTGATTTCTTGCTTATATGAAGATCTTTGGTAATATTAGGATCTACTTGAAAAAAGTCAATCCAGTGGATAATGTCAGGGAAAAACTTGTCAGGATAATTCTTTTCTTATCAGGTAACTTTCTAAGTACAATATCAGAAAGTACGCTCTACATAATTTTTACTTTTGTTTAAATAGGAATGCTCAAATTTGTGGACTACCAAGAGGCAAATTACTAGCTAGAACCATGTGTCTTCCACTGTAACTTTAGAGTAATCCTCATACATTCTTTAGAGTCTGTCACTAGATTGTCACATATTTCTCAGTACATGTCATAGACCTCAAAAAGGAAAGAACTTTGTATACTGAGATACCCATAGACATGTATTTTAACAAAATTTGTGCATTTTGATTTAGGCATATAGATATTTCTATAGAACTGTTTTCATTTTGCAGCTCAAGCTGCCATTTCCCTGCTTTTATATATTCTAAACAAATCTTTTCCTCATAGCATTTAGTTTTCTTGATATAGTTGGAAGGGAACTATTATGTCCAATTCTACTTTTCATGGCTAAGCAGCACTTGCTGTTTATACTGTTATATAACAGAATAGTTCACAAGCTGAAAGTCTCATCTGTTCAAGAGGACAGAAAATAAGTTTTTCACTGCCCATTTTTCTACAGTTATCACTTGTATTTCATTTTCTTCCATCTTCTGTAAATTTGTTCCTTTGGTCAATTTTTCATCGTACTTTTCCTTTCTGCTTTTGTTATGTTCTCTCCCTTTGTAAATTCCTATTGATGTTTTTCTTTTGCTATGGTATTATTTAACTTGACATAAAAGCATGATCATGTGGATTTGGTGCTCCCAGTCCTTCAAATCTTGAGCTGTTGTCCCGAATCTTTTGTTATATAAGTGAAACGTGGTTTAGGCTTTTTTTCAGCTCAGCAAGATTTCCGTTTCTCTGTGTGTCACTCAGTAAAAAAAAGAGCATCTGCATAAGCTAAAATTTTCATCCTGCCGAGTGTAATGAGTGGGTCCCTATTTACTTCCCTATATCTTTTTAGGATACAATTTAACAATCATTGACAGTGGTTTTCTAGCTGTCTGATCTCTTTTTTTTATTTTCCTAATAATTTTGTCCACCAGAGAATGATATCTTGAGGAGGCTGTTCAGGAAGTTGACTGAGATTTAGTTGGAGAATTCCTCATAGATGAGCAATATTTCCTCAGCACCTGTTCTGTTGATTCTCTGGTATTTGCTCCTGTGGCCTGAGCAGGAGCAGAGCTTATTATCCTCCTCAAAATGCATTTAATGTGCACGCACCTCAGAATGTCACAGTCTAGTCTCATAAATAGCCAGGATCTTGAATTCCTGAGTATCTCCTTCTTTCATGATCTGAAAGGACTTTGTTCAAAATGCCATCTTCATACCATTAATCGTACTTCAGAAGATTCATAGATATTGACCTTAACTTATTGATTCTTAACATTACTTTGAGGGGAAAGGAGGCATAATCAATCACTTACAAATGACAATGACAATTACATGAAAATTTGAAAGAAGCAGATACTAGCTGATCATATATTTAAAATCCTTATTCATACTTATCTGTTCAATTTAACCGTGATATAAACGAGCCAAGGTCAAAACAGGTTAAGATGTAAATATATACTACAGTAAGAGAAATTAAATATGTTACTGACATGTTACTGTCAATAATTATGCTTACATTTTGTCTTTCAGCACACATCTTGCACTGTAATAAACAATTTATTCTAAATTCTCCCTTTTCCTTCATAAGAATTGTGTGCATGGTTAATGCACATATTACCCCAGTTATGGTTATTCTTGGGAGGTTATGTACCTTTTTTTCCTAAAAAAAAATATAAATCATCATGATGATAACAGTTTTTTGATATTAAAGTAGTTTAGTTGCTTCTTCGTTTTGAACATTAAATTCAATTCCCTGAATGAAATTTTGTTTGTCACTGTTCATGGAAAACAAGGGCTAAAGTTTGCAAACATTCAAAAAGAATTCTGTTGCATGCCTAATGATCTAGGTGAGGTCACTACAGGTAAATTTTAATTACTAATATTATTAGGAAAACTCAAAATAAGGTCATAATCAATTTTTAAAATAATTTAGACTTTTAATATATGCTAGGTTTTTGTCTAAATTTTCTCACGCAATTAGATCTGGCATATATTTTAGAAAATTTGTCTGAAGAAAGATTCAGAAGCAAATGAAAGACTGGAAAGATCAGTTATATTCACTCTCCCTCTTCCCCAGGTGATAGTAGGGACTTGAAAACAATGCTTAAATAAACAGTATCTCCAATGTGGAGATCAATGTAAGATCTTCTATCTTGTATTAATCAGGCTAGTGAAAATTTATGCTGTTTATAGCCTTTGTTTATGCATTGTTTATAGCCTTTCCGTTTGAATTTATTACTACAGAGAAAATACAAACATCTCTTGAGAAACTGTGACTGCAGAAATACATTTCTGTCATATCACTCTTTTAGCAACTCATTTTTTTAAAGAAATGTTCCTAAAGTGCATCGAAATATCAAGAGAAAGTATAAACTCTTTCCCCAGATTAAACTGAGGCTCAATAAATATAACTTAACATCACAGACAACCCAGTGCTTGCTAACTGTAAAACTGCTGGTCTGAGAATGAGTGCATGCTGCAGTATGTGCTGTACTGACACTCTGAAGAATTGTTCAATGAAATGGTGGGAAATACTTTAGATACAGCTTGTTTGCATTTGTCAGATTCACATTATTATAATGAATGAATTTCCTAGTTCAACAGACCTTTCTGTTATTTCCCAGGGACAAGTTTTGTGTCATGTTAAAACTGTACCTGTTATCAGTGTTTCTGTAAATTCTTTATTAGTAATGGACATATTAAGCCAGCTTTTATTTCTTCAGTGTATGAATGTAAATGCTCATCTCATCATAATAAATAATTCAAACTGAACAGCATGTATAAATGAAGCACATTTAAAATCAAATTTATCAAGCACTACTGAAGAGTCTAATCTATGAATCTAATTTGTTTCACAAGCTCCACAAACAGGGATTATAATTATTTTAAAAATATTTGAAATTTTATTGTCATTTTCAGAAGAAATATTGCAGGCAGAAGAAACATGGAAGACTTTCTTCTAATTCTAAAATGAGGTTTTTTAAAAATTAGTTGTCTGTGTAAAGTGTTCACACTCTACACAATACAAATGAAACAGCTTGAAGACAGACAAACCCAAGGATGAGTTATGTTTTTATCCTGAAATTGCAAGCTCTGTACCTGGATTAGTTACAGTACATGTAACCTACAGATAGAGTAACTCAGAGCTTATTAACACTCTGATATTCATTTGCCTTTTAATTCCTGTCACAGAATCTTAACAAGATAATTATGTTCTCCACTCCTTCCTCAAAGCTGAATAATGTCTTTAAGGAGAGGAAATTCTGGTCTTCATTCCACCCCAGAAAGTACTATACTGTCACAATATTGGAATAAAATATATGAGTTGTCTGATTAAGAAACAATTGTTTTGGTGCCATGGAGCAGCAGAATTCACAGAATACAGAACTACTGCATTTCCTCCCCCCTCCCCCTCCTCTGTGAGCAATTAGACTGAAAAAGAAGGTATAATGTAGAAATCATAACGGTTGTATTTTCTTTGATCTTGAAGTGAGGACAGATCACGTTCTTTTACAGGAATATAATGACTAGGAAAATATAAGATTCCTCCCTATTCACAGTGACTTCATAAGCATCTCCTGGGCACAGGAGCTGCAACTGCCAGAACAGATATTACACAGCAAAGTCCTAACCTGAGTAGAGTCACGCCCTCAGTTCAAGTGTAACATAGTCACCTTGCCTAAAGGAAGGTAATTGATTGTTCTATATCTAGGTTTCATCTTTTCTGTATCACTGCCCTGCCATTGTCCATTTTTTACACTGTTCATGGTGAACAACCAGAGAATTTGAGCCTCCCACTTACTGCTGTATCTACCTTGCTTTGGCTGTATGTGAGCATAAGGAAAGAAAGGGAGTAGATCTGCACAGTATCAAATTTACGTAGGCTCAGTACTCTACTTACAAGGTCAAGAGAGATTAATAATTTTTTAAGCACAACTGGGTTAAACAGAAAAGTAGTCTTGATTTTCTTTTGCTCTTCACATTTATTTCATCTTGGATTATATGTCTTGACAATTTCTCCTTTCCTTCCCCCCTACCGATGTCCCCATCCATTTTACTTTACAGTCCTTCAAATTTTTTTTTTTACACAACAGAGTGCAACTTGAGCTTGCTATTGGCTCTTGGTGCACGTTTCACCTGCTGCCAGATCTCAATTACACAGCTGATTAAACTGTATGCTTTTGCAATCAATGCAAACCTGCATGACAGATTACAGTCCTAAACTGAATAATGTCTATAATTATTTTTATTAAAAGTCTACTAAATAAGGCAGACTAGAGAAAGAACGCAGTGAACAACACCAAGGTGTAATTAATCTCAAATGTTTTGTTAACTTTAAAGAAAACTGAAACAGTTGCTGCTCCTCTTTACAGCTGCAATGTACCTGTGGCACTGCTTAGTCACAGGCTGCCTATTAGAAGCCTCTTCACTTAAACAGCCTGAAGTTGTGAAGTTTTAGGAACAATAGGAAGTCTTTGAGAAGGCAGGAGAAACCTTCCCCTTAGGGAGACCAGGTAGCAAAATGGGATCAGGGAAGCACAAAACAAGTTTCATAACAAGGGCTGGATTTGAAAGCCTTCAGCTCTGCTAAAGTCCAGCAAGGTGCGTCAGCCTTGTGAAGTTTTCGTAGTGAAATGGAAAGAACTCTGCCACTGTTCAACACCTCTGATTCCTTATCCATATAGTACTCCTTTATGTAGAAGGCTTTATAACCAAGTATCATGGTTTGATGCTGGCCCAACACCAGGCACCCACAAAAGTCACTCACTCACCCTCCCCTGCCACGGCTGGGGAGAGGAGAGAAAAATTTGATGAAGGCTTCATGAGTTGAGATAAGGACCTGGAGAAAACACTTCAAGGGCAAAACAGGCTTAACTTAGAAATACAAAATGAATTTATTACTAACAGAATCAGAGGAGAATAATGAGAAGTGAAATAAGCACTTTAAAACACCTTTTTTACCCCAACAGCTCTCTCCTTCCCACTGAGAGCTCAGGACCTGGGGGTTCTGGTCAGCTCATCACCCAAGGTTTTCTTCTGCTGCATGGGGAGAAGGGTCCTTCCCCTGTGAGACCGTGGGGTCCCATCCCATGGGAGATAGTTCTCCACAAACTTCTCCAGCATGGTTCCAATCTCATGAGCAGCAATCTTGCCAAAACTGCGGCAGCGTGAGTCCCTCCCATGATCAAACAGTCCTCCCAAAACTTCTGCAGTATGGGTCACTCTTCCACAGGGTGCAGTCCTCCAAGGCCAGGCTGCTCCGGCCTGGAAGCCAGGGCCCTCTCTCTCCACCAGGTCTCCCACTGGATCACAGCCTCCTCCAGGCATCCACCCGCTCCGGTGTGGGCACCTCCCCCACGGGCTGCGGGTGGATCTCTGCATTCCCCATTGATCCCCATGGGCTGCAGGGGGAAAACCTGATTCACCATGGTCTTCACCACGGCCTGCAGAGGAACCTCAGCTCCAGCGCCTGGAGCACCTCCTCCCCCTTCGTCTTCATTGTCTTTGGTGTCACCATGTTGTTTTCCCTCACATGTTCTCACCTCCTCCTCTTCTCTGGCTAGAAAAAAACTGTGCCCCACTTTGTTTTGATTTTCTTCTTAAATATATAATCACAGAGGCATTACCAACCTCTCTCATTGGCCCAGTTTTGGCCAGCAGTATGTCCATCTTCAGAACTATCAGGGATAGGCTCTGCTGGATATTGTAGAAGGTTCCAGCAGCTTCTCACATATGCCACCTCTGTGGCCCCCTGTTACCAAACACCAACACACCAAGCCTGATTAATCAGTAGATATGCCATGTAGCTTATGAGCAATGGTATGTTTTTGTTTATCTACAAAACATATTGTATCTACATACGTTTATCTACAGAACATATTAGCTGCATCTCAATTGCAAAAGAAAAGTGTCACTGAACTTTCATAAGATGATGTGTTGATGCCCCTTAATACAACCACAACAGAACCAAAATATTTTTGAATCACTGAAACTTCTCCCTTTCCATCCTTGAACTCCACCTAGATCCAACCTGGCCAGAGTAAAACATAAGCTAGGCAACCAGGTACTTCTCACACACAAAGGAACAAGTTACCAGTGGCAATGCTCCAAGACAGGACGAAAATGATCATCCAAAAATAACTCCACTCACCCTTAAATGAGGATAGTGGCACCTCTTCAGGACTTGCTATTCACATACAGAATTTGGGAACTCTCTGCCCCTGGGTCCTAATGAGATATCATACTCTGGCAGCATAAGGTTTTCTCGTCCTTCCCTCAAGTTCATTCTGGTCCAATATACAGTTATACAAATTTATCTTATATTTTTAAATTAGTTACTTATAATTTTATGCTTGAGTTAGTGTAACTGGATAAATAAGAGTGGGCAGATTCTCCAGACATTCTGAGGCTGTCAGATCCAGGCAACATAATCTGTATATGTTCCTTCAAATTCAATAGAGGCAAGCTGATAGGACCATAGAGTGCAAGTAAGTCGTGTGCAGCTCCTGAAGCCAATATTGACACACAGTGCTGAGCTGAGAGACCCTGTGTCATAATGACACGATGTCTCTTTAGTTCCAAACCTGGTCCTAATTCAAGGGTCTTGCATAAAATTGAATTGTGTGATATAATCAAGGTGTTTTAGGGTAAGGTTTTCAGAGAAAACCTTGGAGAATTTTTCTCTTCTCAATATTTAGGAACGCTATTCTTAACACAAGGTTTTTACTTTGTATCTCTTGATACACCTGCAGTCCTTTAATGTAGTGGAGGATAGGATTACCCATTACTGATACTGATTACCTTAATTAATTTTAATTTGTTGAGTTTTAGAACTTTTGTGGAAATCAAATTTAATACTGAAAATGGGAGTGAAAAAGAAGAATTACACAAAGACAAAAAAAACCCCAAAACAGAGGAACATTTTCTTTTATTTTCATATAAAGCCAGTTCCTACGGCATGGTTTGCTAAGATCTTTGTTGGTTACCAGATATGTTATATGCATACTGCCACAACTTAAGTCTGTGGTGAAAGCAATGCTTTACTGGCAAATATGTGCTCAAATATGTGCACTACTCTACAGTTCTACAAAGAATGAGGTTAGAAGGATATTTACAGTTTTTCCAGTCCCTTTTTCCCAAAACTTGAAATTTTTTTTTGGTTGGTTGGCTGGTTTGTTTTGTTTGGGGTTTTTTGTTTGTTTGTTTGTTTTTTACAAAATGTGTTTTGTCAGAAGTCAAATGTAGTGTGTGCAAAAATAATGCAAATTCCAGAGGAAACCATGAGGTTACTTAAATATCTTTTCAATGTCTAAAATATGAAAATAAGTATATAAAAAAGGGAACATATCTGCAGAATGAGCAGATTTGTTTTCCTCTGAATTTTTAACCATGCATGCAACAACCAACAAATGAAGCAATTGCCTACAGCTTAGAAAAATAAAAAAAAATATGTTTTATTTGGAATATTCATTTTATATCTGCCTATAATAAAAGACTATTCATGTTCAGTGACACTTAATTAGAGCATATCTGACTATATGAGCTGATATTTATGACATAGAGAATGGAAATTATTTTAGTACATTTCTGTTATTTGCATTGTTGACAAAATTGCATGCCAATTACTGGTTTCTCTCAAGCCATTTAAATATTTTGGCAACACTGAATTATCTGGGACCTAATAAAATGATTAGTTTACGAACATTCCAAAATTATTAAACAACAATAGTAATTTATTATTATTAGAAAACAAACTCCAAACTTTTCCTTAATTTTTAATAGAACAGAAAATCCGTTTACACACTATAATTGCTCTGCTGATGGAAAAGTTATAAATTAAAAGTCTGTGTAAATATTTTCTTTCTCAGTTAGTCAACAGAAAATATTCCCTCTTTTCCCACAAGCATTGATATATTTCTTTTAGACGTCGCAGTTTGAAAATATATAGTTTTTGTTTATAAGTTTCTCTTATGATAATGAACAATGTTTGGCTTTTAAACATTCTTTTTTTTGTTTCATTTAGTATTTTTGGTAGATGTCTAAATTTATTGTTATAGAAAATGATCACGGGCATTTAATTTGTTATTTAGTTCAGTATCAGTACTTTTTCTCATAAAGAAGTATGAGTAGAAGTTTCTTACCAAAGGTCTTCTCCCTGATATATTTCAAAGAAAGAAGTGACACAGAAACAGATTTGTGAACCCCAGGAATTTCAGTTTAGCATTGTTTTCTGTTCCTATTTTCCCAAGGTACTTTTTCTTTAGAAACACAAACTTGGGTTTTCACTCATAGGAAGAACTCAAGCATTATTCATTTTTGGATTTTTTTTGTGGTCATAATCACAGTTTAATGCAATTTTCAGGATAATGAAACTTTTTGTGAATCACTGGACACAAAATTAATGCCTGAAAAAAGATGGATTATATTTATTTGATATATGTTACAAGTAAGAAAGCAAATAATAATTGGAAGTCTTTTCTCTTAATCCATTTTAAAAAGGGAAAGATGATTTATGCCAGAACACAATCTAACCATTAATATTATTGGGTTTTGGTAATTTAAGGAAGCATATGCAGTATTTTAGAGATAATTCAATCAGTAATTTAATGGTGTTTCAACAAGATCCTTACAAATTCATAAAGCAAGAGTCATTGCTCCAAAACATCTAGCAAAAAAAATCTACTTAGATTACTTACTTTTCAATCACTCCAGAACCTTACACATATACAATTGCACCTGCTACATTTCACAGCTAAGAATTATATGCTTTTTATATACAGGGGATTTTTTTCCCTGCAATTTTATCTCTTCATAGGACTTAGACTAGACGGACATAAATACAGAGTTTGTGGTTGACACAGGGAATAAAGAAAAACATGGTTTCAGCAGGAATTTTCAGTACAGATATGAAAATATGATAACATGTTGGAAGTTTGGACACTTCATGCACAGCAGTTTTGATATTTATGTATCAATTCAGTGACTTCTTGTACCTAATATAAATATTACACCTGTATGTGCATGAGTTTCTCTTCTATTTTTCATAAGGCCCATATAGACAGATTCTGACTATGGGTGTTATTGGCATTCTACATAACCTTGGAAATACCAGTTTAAGTTTATGCCATAAAACTATGGTAAATTGCTTCAGGCAGCAGCAAAAAACCAATGAACGTCAAACTAGCTATTCTAGAAAGGGGACCTGACACTGTCTGAGGCTGAGATACACTGAACAGTCCTTTCTACCCACAGAAGTCATGTATGAGGAGCTCTGTCCCTGGTAACTCATTCTTTTTAGGAGCTTGCTGTGGTGTCTTGCATGTCCGGCCTCCAGATATTAGTTTGGAAGCATCAGGAGGAAAAGGGGATAAACCATCTTCTTTCATCACACACGTTTGAATGCTTTCCGGGTTTTTCCCTGGCCGAGCTCACAAGCCAGAGGCAGTGCAGCCGCGTCTCCAAAGTGTCCTTGCCGCTCAGCAGGCAGCAGAGGAAACGCAATGGAGAATCTCAGAGACGGGTGNATGAGGGAGTTTGGGAGGCGGAGTTGTAACACAGAACAAATGCAGAACCGAACTTAACAGAACTTTCCAGACCAAGGGGAAGAGCAATCTTCAGGGTGCCACCCAGTGGGCTGCGGCTTATAACCAGGCTAAGCCACCCCCACACACGTTACCTAGCCCTCAAGAAAAAAAGGCTGATTGATGTAGTCTGAGATTTTTTTTGAGCATTTAACTTCTTTTGCCTTCTCATTAGTACGGGAAAGGAATTTAACTGGGGATGCAAAAAGAAAAACACACCTTGGGTTTTTATACAATTGAGGCGGGCAGCAATCAGGAAATTCAGGAAGTTTTCTGACAATGCTTTTCTTAAACCACTGCCTGGTCCATTCTGCAAAGGAAGTAATATTTCCATTGGGTTTTTTTTAAACATAAAGCTTAATGCACTGAAGGATGTGTTATTAATGTAACCAGTAAGAGAGAGGGGATGTGGAATGTGCCTGAGATGGTTTTCCAAGGAAACTGTCTTCTTATGGTTTCCTGAGGTGCCTCAGTTTTCAGCATTAATATTTTATCAGTGAGAGAAACACTTCTGCCCTAGTTATACCCTTGAAATATGTGGTGGGATATAAATCTGGCTTCTTTGCTCTAAATGACATAACCAATACTTTTATAATAGCTATTACTGGTCCCTGAGAGTTAAAAGCATGGGTGGATAGTGCTGGATTTCCAATAGATTGCGCCCCTGATCTTGGACACAGCAATCATGGTATATAGGTTTTCTTGTCTTTCAGCTATAACAATAATATTCTCCATTCCTCATTTTCCCCAATTTTTAATAAACAGATGTGAAATCTGATATAGGGCAGGATTTAACATGTTTGAAGTACATTTGAGATTATATACAATTTAAAATCCAGGTAAATGGAAGGAATTTCAAACTAGGCAAAGAGAAGTCATCTGTGACTGCCTTGTATTCCTTTTTTTAAGGAAAAATCTGTATTAAATAATTGGATTACATTAGGTAGGATGCAGCTCAATGGTGAAAAACCATGAATGTCTCATCAACTGTCAATTATGATTAAAGAGCTTTCATGTGCTGACAACACACAAAGTGCTTGGACACATGCAGTCATTTGTACTACCTAATTATAGTTTGACTTTGACCACAGAAATCTTACTTGCTTAACCATAAAAATCTAAAATCTACCACAACAGTGTGTTTTGTAGCCTGGATATTTATCAGGAATTAAAGATACAAACTACCAGTAGGAAATACAAAACCCCCACCAATGACAAATTATTTCAATGATTTTATCACAGAAGATGCAGTTAGTGGTGGAGCAAAGAAATGTGATGGAATAATTTACAAAATATTTAGAGGAAGATAAACATGATGAAAGAAGATAATATTTTTTTTGAAAGAAGACCTCACAAAATAGGAGAAATAAAGTAGTCAGGCTTTGCAGCAGAATATAATCAAATATTAATATCACTTAAATGTCAATATCCATGCTGTCCTACATAGAAGTGATTTGGAAGATAAGAGAGAACTGAAAAGTAATAAA
>WEIT01006254.1:2109-29083 GCA_013389985.1 Dryoscopus gambensis | reverse complement strand
ATACAAAACATAGACACATGGTCCTAAATTAGTCCAGAAAGACATCTAATCCTACTGAAAAATTAAAACTGATATCCATATCATTATAAATGACTGTTTTTATCTTTCAGCATGCCCTTGTCTGTTCCAGGTAGACTCTACAGATTATTCCTCTGTATCTGTAAAGCACTGTTAAGGTGAATAGATTGTCAGAATATTTATTACAGGAAACTTTATTTTGTCTGCATATAGTTAATATCCACTCTTAGCAAGGACAAATCAAAAAATCAAAGACGCTTTTGTAAATTATCAGATACATTGATTTGTACTCTCATATATTTATAATAGACTTCAAGCACACTTTTAGCATCAAAAAAAATTGCCTTACAGCATTTTTCTTGGGAAAAACCAGGTTTGGCAGGAATTAATGCTAGTTATTTTAAGATAAACCTGTCTTTCATGTTTCTCAGATTACTCCAATCAACTTCCTCAGGCCCATTTTCAACAAAGAAGCTTCAAGAGACATACCAAGGATAGAGGCAACAGGCCAGCCCTGAGGCAGCTCCTTCCCTACCCTACCCTTTCAAGCTGCAGTCATTCATTCAAATGGCTGTTGTGTTATTGCTGAAGGAGAAACAGCAGGAAACTTCACTTTTTTTCTCATATATGCATAAATCACTACCAGCTAAAAAGTAATGATCAGTTAATAAATAACTGGCAGCAATAATTCAAACCAAAATATAACAAACTGTTCTCCTAATTTAAATTCATAAGCAGTTTACATGTCAGATATTGATTTTTTTTTTTCTGATGTTCTACAGGCTTTCCTCCACAGAACAAGATTTGACTTGAGATATGGCTTTCAGTGGAAAAATAGGAGGGCATAAAATACCTTTTCAGGTAAGAAGAAAATGTCTCTTCTCTTTTTGTTCACTTAATAAATATGGAGCAGGGTCTCCAATCAGGTTTTTAAAGTCTCCAGCTGAATGCTCTCCTCTGATAGAGTTTGAAGTCACGGTGCGAACTCCCAGAAAAATGCACTACCTGCCAGGGTATCATTAAACTTTCATATTGACATCTTCAATCAGGAAACATTACTTGGAACAAGACCTTGAACTTGAGCATTTCATGTACCTGCTGAGAGTGTTAACTATTCAGAAAACAAGATTTTATGAGATTATAATGTCATCCTAAGGAAGCCTGTTTCTAGAGAAAGGGTTGACAGGACACCCTCATTCAGTCTGACTTAATTCAGCCATGGCTGACATACTGCTTTCTCTTCAGACTCCTCATTGCTATTTCGATGGGTTTATTTCAGTTGACCTGAAACTGGCTCTCCTTCCTCGTTACCATGTTCTCATCTCAGAAACCACTTGGAACAAGACTCTTACCAGCTTTTGGTTTTATCATGGATTGATCTCAATATATGACTGTTTCTTTGGTGGGGTTTGTTGATTGTTTCTTCTTTTTTTGCTTTGTTTTGTTTTGGTTTGGGGTGGGGTTTTTTTGGTTTGGTTTGGTTTTAGGTAGGTTTGTTTGTTTGTTTGTTGATTGGATTGCTGGATTATCTCATCCAGGCAGTCTTTCTCATGAAGGGTTGGAGTGGATGATCTTTAGTCCAGCCTGTTGTATGGTTCTGTGCTTCTATGATTCCAAGTTCAGAGGTGCTGTTCCTGGACTGGAGGATGGGACCTGACCCAGGCTCTACAAGATTTTATGTGACTGCTCTGTTAGGCCTAAAACCGTCCTTCTTTATACTTAATTGTTCCAAGCCAGCTCTTAACAGAGCTCCCATTCCCAGAATATTCTACATCATGGTAGCCATTATGCTGAGTATATGCATTAGATAGATTAGGAGCATGCAGATTTCTTGATATTTTGGATTATTGCCTTACCCGTTAAACTAATTAATATATGGATAATGGTATTTCTTAATTAATATTTTAAGTCTTTTCTTAAAAAATCCCTGACTGAAAAGAAATTTGAGTTGCACTGAGAAATGTGAATACATAGTCCTAATGATTTACCACAAAATTTTTTTGAAGATTCTGCACTGTATAAATTATGGAGTGGATTACTAGCTTCTGTCTTTGCAACCTAACTCTGAAGTAATTTTTTTTTCCCCAAGACATGCCATTATACAGGAACAGTACTATACTATTTCATTTTGTATGTCTTTTTCAAGCACTCATATGAAGCATAAGTAGCGAAAAATTCATCACAGTACTGTGCATTTATTAGAAAAAAATATTAGAAGAAACATGCTTCAATACAAATCTCCATATATGGGCTTCTACTGTAATAAATCAATCCAGACAAAACACTGAAATAACACACGGTCTAAGAAAATCACTGAACAATAGTTTTGACTTGCAAAAATTTGGAATTTTTTTATCTGAGATCTTATGTTATAAACCATTTTATATTTAAAAGACTGCAAAGGGATTAAAAAAAAATTAAAAAAAACCCAGAATATTTAATTACAGTTCAGCTGCTTGTCTTAATTTTGAAAAAAGTAGGGAAGACCTGTTCAATTTGTCCATGGTTAGTCAACAAAAAATGGTTGGAATTATTCTGGACTTGTATGCCTGTAAGATAAATAAAATTCACACCAAAATAACTGATTACTGAAGATTGCAGTTAACTGTCAAAAATAAATCTGCAGAAATAATTTGTCAAACCCTTGAACACACAAAATCATTGTTTCATTAAATACTTCAACAAGACAATGTGAATTTTGAAACTAATTCAAGCTTTTAAAAATTATTTTTCAGTTTTTAAAAAATTCTAAGACTGCTTTTTCTAAGATTTTTTTTTGTATTAATGACCTGTTTCATGTAATGCATGTTAATCTCAGACTTCTGAGACCGAAAAATTGTTCAAATAATGTCACATTCACCTAACGAGGATAATCTTTCCTACAATACAGTTCAACTGTTTTTCTTCAGCAGACTCATATCAAGTATTGCAGGCTCTTTGGAGAAGCCAGTGACAAAAGTATTCTCCACAACCATTCCATTCTCTAGCCTTGTTTGATCATTACTTCTCAGCCTCATCTGACATGTGATACCATTCCACCACCATTTTATCTGCTCATCTGCTGATTGCTTTCCTGACACTTTGCCCTCCGGTAACACTAGCTCTGATTGTTATCCAATCTTTTGCTAAAATAGAAAAAGTGTTTCAGTGTTGTCTCTCAGATGTGTATATTGAATGTCAATTACACACCAACTGTTCAAGTATCTACCCAACAGCAGTTCCAAATATTGGCTATTACAGATGAACAGGTATTAAATGGAAAATACATAAAGATGATTATTTGAGCACAGTCTGTTTATCAAGCATGTGAACTGTAGACCCAATAAATCTACACTTTTGATAGACCTTTTAATACAGATTCTCTGTCAAGTGGTTTTACAAGCAAGATGCAAACAAAGAAAGAAATTTGAAGGTTGCATATATTCTAAGTGAGGAAAAAAATCCCTTAACCAAAATGGTGTTCTAGTGATAATTTAAATCAGTTATCCACCTAGCCTAATGACCAAACTACAGAATGAAAACACTCAAAAGCTCACAGAGCTGAAGGATTCCTCTGAAAGTGTGAATAAATTCTGGCCACATAAACCAGAAGTTCCTCAGTGTGGAACAGATTCGGCTCACTGTCTGTGGCAGGGTAGATATGAACACTGTGCAGGCAGTTCTGGCTACATTTTTGACATTCTGTTTACCACATAGGAACTGTGTGCTGCTGAGCTGAAATCACTGTTAGAATGTGCAGCTGGACGAATTTCCCTTATCTATTGACACATGTGGAGCTATACTCCCTCTTGGGTTGGATTTCTTGTTGAAATGCTCAACAAATACTCGAAAAGAAAGAGACATGCTACCTGTCCAGCACTGCTGAAGCCAGTTATGAAGATAAACAGAATATCACATGGATTTTAATTTCAGTGAAAAAACAAACAAACAAACAAACAAACAAACAAAACCAACAAAAAATATTAAAAAAACAAAACCAGAACCAAAACAACAAATTGCCTTTCTCCTTCATAAAAATGAAATAGTGACATCATCAACTCTGACAAGCTGCCCATAGATTTATTTTTTCTTTACAGTTTCTGACAGAAATAGGTATTTTAGTGCAATGCCATGAAGACACAGAAAAGTTTACTGAGAGCATCTTTCTGAAATAATAAGGTCAAAAATGACAGATGGAGCTTAATAAGTCATCATATTTGAGGAAAATGCATATTGTGAGTGCTATTAAGACAACTAAGATCTTGCAGAAATTAATGCAACAATTAATTCTTACAGAATTTTAATCTTTGGTGTGATAATCTACTACCTGTCCAAATATAAAACTCTAATATTTTTGCATTCTTTCCTTCTCAGATTAACAGAATGAGAGAATATTTATTTCCAAATTAAAAACAAAATCACTCTTGCCTTTATGTTAAAAATCTCTATATTAATAAATTAAACACTATCCAAAGCACTGCTTTGATTCACTGTGTAATCAGAGGCCTTTTATTTTTATTATTTCAAAATATATTGTTTCATAACAATGTCTGAGTAAGGTAACTACATGTGATAATTAGAACAAGTTAACAGGTTTCCCACAAGATTTGCATGGAAAATATTGCTTTTACTAAGCTTATTTCTACTGAGAAAATATTTAGTAGGATTTCTGCATTTTAACTTACCCAAAATTAGCGTTTTATTTCACGTCATAGTGTTCATTAGGAACACTAATTAATACTTATTTCCTTTTGTAGTTTGGTTCAGGTCCTGATGACTCACTCTTCCCAGTGAGATTCCTAACATGTGCCTCAGAAATTTTGTTCAAACAGGGATTTCTAGCAGATAAAGAGAACTGGGATATATGACACCTTGAATGATTTTTCTTAAGGCAAACAAGCAGTACAAGACAGTTAAAGTTAACCTGAATGCAATATCTTCTTCATAACCCCCTCTTCCTCTCTAAAACAGGGAAAGAATTAGGAATAAAACGAAAATAAAATATTTAGCAATCTGAAATTAGAAATATTTAAATGTAATCTATTTTATAAAGAGTTATTTTTCCTTAGGGATAATACAAAAAAAAAAAGTCAGTGCTTATCTTCTGCCAGTTCTAATTTTTTATGAAAATTTACTTTTAGAAAGATAAATACAAGACTATCATGAATGAAAATAAACTTTAAAATTTATATTCCACTCAGGCTAAAGAACTGAAACATAAAACTACTTTGTGAAGACTACTGGAAAGATGACTCCAGATAAGAGATGGAACCTTTTCCATCAAAGTGAAGTAATACCTTTTTATCCTGTATTAAATTTATTTTACATCACTCATGGAAAGATGATGTATTGGGTTTGCATGGTCAGGTTTTGATAGCAGGCTGTACTCCTGCAGCTCATGGACGACCATGGATATGCAGAGATCCCCCTGCAGCCCATGGAAGAAACCCACGCCAGAGCAGGTGGATGCCTGAGAGGAGGCTGTGAACCTGTGGGAGGCCCATGCTGGAGCAGGCTCCTGTCAGGGGCCTGCAGACAGAGGGAGCGACAAGCCTAGGCTGGACCAGGTTTCCTGGCAGGACTTGAGACCCTGTGGGGTCTCATGCTGGAGCAGACTGTCCTTGAAGGACTGAACCGCACGGAAGGGTGACCCACATTGCAGCAGTTCATGGAGAACTGTTGCCTGTGGGATGGACTCTCATTGGAGAAGTTCATGGAGAACTATGTCCTGTGGGAGGGACCCCACACTGAAGCAGGGGAAAGACTCTTCTCCCCAGGCAGCAACAGGAAAAATGACCATAACCCCCATCCATCTCTTGGGCCACTGCAGGGGAGGAGGTAGGGTTGGGAAGGATGCAGGGGGAGAGGGAAGTTTTGAATATTTATTTCACTTCTCGTTATCCTGCTCTGCTTTTGACATAAAATGTGTGGATTTCTTCAGCTTAATTTTAAAGTATTCCTGTGGAACAATGTATCTTCTCCGACCATTGGTTAAATTATCTCGTCTTTTAAAAGAATGGAGGTGAAATGGGTCTCAGTCTTGCAATATATAGCTTTAAGATATCTTCATGAACATCCAATATAACATCTTCTATCTGACAATTTCAAAGTTTATTATAACAAGAGGAGAACAGTACTAGTATTGCAATTTAACCCCAGGTGGTAACTAAGCACCACACAGCCACTCACCTTTCCCCAATGGGATGGGAGAGAAAATGAGAAAAGTGAGAAAATCGATGGGTTGAGATACAGATTGTTTATTAGGCAAAGCAAAAGAAAGAAAGAAAGAAAGAATTAATTCATCACTTCCCATGTTCAGTCATCCCCAGTGTCTTGGTTTGAAAAGACAGATGTCTTTTAAGGGAAGGCAGGAGCCTCCCTTGGAATGGAAGATGCAACCCCCTTCCCTCTGAATTATTATAATTTTAAAATCAAGGGCTTCAGGAAAAGATATGGGGAATAGGAATAACAGTTCTTTTACTAATATATATATATAGTGTGTATATATAACAAAACAATAATACAGAAACACTGGTTTAACTTGACAGAGTCAGGGTAACCTGGCACCCTTCCTGGCAGGGTGGTGGTAGCAGTCCGATCAGGTGATAGCTGCAGTTCTCTTTGAAGTTGTTCTGTTGAAGCGGTGATCTTGTCGAAAAGGTCTGGTCTTCCTCAGAAAGTCCAGTGGTGGTTGGGTAGCTCTTGTCCTCTGGGAATCCAGTGGGAAAGGCTCTGTCCTCTGTTGCAAAACCCCCAAACTTTATCCAGGTGGGACTGCCCCGCTCCTCCCCCTGGGTGGAGCATCTCACAATGGGATGGTGAGTCATGAGGCAAGGCATTGTTGGTCCGGAGGGAGGAGGCAGGGAACACTGCTACACCTAGTCTCAACAGCTCATGAAGATGGCAATAGAATACAGACCACCCAGGACACCCAGGAAAGCAGGGCTCCATCACACATAACAGCAACTTGGGAAGACAAATGCCATCACTCAAAATGTCCCTCTCTTCTTCCTAACTCAGATTTTTGTGCTGGGCATGACATCATATGGTATTGAATGTCCCTTTGGTCATTTGGGGTCAGCTGTCCCAGTTGTGTCCGCTCCCAACAGATGGTGGACCCTCAGCCTTCTCACTGTCAAGGCAGGATGAGGAGTAGAAAAGGCCTTGACTGCATAAGCCCTGCTCAGCAATAATGTGTTTTCAACAGCACAAATAAAAACATGGCTTCATATTAGCTACTGTGAAGGAAATTACCACCAACCAAACACAGCACCACCAGAAACATGGATATCAGCAAAAAAAGGATTATTCCATCTTGAGTCTGTACAGAGTCTACAGGCATGAACACAAGCTCATGCTGAGGATACCAGAGATGTTTACTAGTCATCAACTGCCTGTAGTGTAAATACTTCCTTCAAATTTTATCATTTGCTGTCATTTCAATTGTTTGACTCAGCCATGTTTTGAATTTGACTTTCACAAATTTAGCAGAGTGAAACATTTAAATGCTTCATAAACAGAGTTTTTGTGAAACTGAGAAACAGATGGAAGCCAGCAAGCAGTAAGTGTCAATACGTCAATAAATTATAGCTTGTGTCTTGAGACAGTCCCACTAGGCTCAAATTCATTACCTTTACTTACACTGAATAATTACACAGATTTAATTTCACAAGAGGCTACATACAAAGTAGGGTATTAAATGCCACTAATGAATGTAGAATCAGGCCCACTGACAGAAACAGGAGTGCAATCACTCCCCTGTGTAAGTTTTGATGAAACAATCCTAATACTACTGTTTTAAACATAGAGTCTCACGTCATACATTGAACTTGCGGCCACTTTCTAAATCTTACTTGCATCCTGACTATTCAGCTCATTTACTTTGTGAATTATGCATGTTCCTTAAATTGACTTAAAACTGTGAAATCTTTGTGACATGATGAAGTAACGGGGAACATATGTGAGCATAATGTTTATAATAGATTTTCCACATCTGTCTTTTATTAACAAAGCACAAGTATTGTTATACATGCAAAGTCTACAAGATTAGATGACTCAGTTAAGAGATCCTTGGCTTTGATTCATCAGCAATAATCAACAATAATATCATCAGTTTGCAACATTTTGTAATAGAAGGTTTAGTGAGGCAATTATAAAATATATCAGTGTTTTTTACAACTGGTAAATTCTTAGGATAGCTGTGCCCAAACTAACATGGTTGTAATGATCCAGGCTCTACCAAGAATACAGAAACATCACCCAGGCATGACGAGATGGAATAATGAAAGGCAAAGCTTAACTGTAGTTGAATTTGGCAGTAGAAATGAAGGACAGGGAGGGGCTCTATTGTCACTTTGCTGGTCAAAGATAGACTGAAATAGTATGTTCCTTCACCTAGAGAACTTTATTTGACAACAGACACAGAAATAGAAAAGGTTCTTCCTATCTTCTTTGTCTCCGTCTTTGCAGATAAATCTGCCCTCTGGCCTCCCAAATCTAGGCCTTAAGGCAGTGTGGCATAGGAGAAACATAACCCACAGCAGAAAAATTAAATAAGGACCACTTAAGCAAACTGGAGTTCTACAAGCCCATGAAATCAGCTAGGTGGTTAGAAGGATGGTTAGAAGTGTTGGATGATATCATTGTGAGGTATTGATCAAAAGCAGAGTTCCCTTAGGGCTGGGAAAGATGAATTATGTCTATCTTCAAGAAAATCAAGAAGGATCTGGGCAACTATCGGTAATTGTCCTGACCTTATTACTTGGGAAATCAAACATTAACTTTTCTTGAAGCAATGCACAAGGATAAGCAGGTCAAGAAGATGATAGAGAACAGCCACTGTGGACCCTTGCCCAAAAGAAAAGACACGGTCCCAAATATGAGATCCTCTCTATCCTACCCCAAACCCCCACACTTTTTCCCTCTAGTTATGAGTATTATTTTCTCTTAATAAATATCCTTTTTTCTTTCCTCTAAAAACTAGGATGTGCTAAATTTATCAGCCGATGCTGCTATGTCTAAAGTCTACATAGTCCAGTTTATACCAGTGTAACTAAAAGACTTTGGATTTTTATGATGATAGATTTTCATTTACAGTTCAAAAGGGAAACTATAATTTGATTTGCAGGGTTTGAAATTATTTATGTAGCATTTTCTGGCTCCTGTAATCAAAATTGAAGAACTTATATTATACTCTATGCACAGTGATCTAAGATTCCATTTATAAGCCTATTATAACATATAATAGAATATTGAACAATCAATCAAGAAACTGAGACACTGATGACTAAATTATACAAAATGTGAAAGATTCACAACTCAGCTGCTGAGGTTGAAATTTCAGGGTACTGTAAATATTCAAGAATTCAGCCTACATTGATGCAAGTTCATAAATGCAGTTTACAAACATGGAGTCATGCAGAAAGGAGAAATATAAATACCAAAAGTAAGACATTTCTGCCCTCAGAAACATGATTTTCCTATTCCATATTTTAACCGAGAATGCATTCCAAGACAAAAATCCTGAACTGAACAGCACACAACTGAAAAATATATTTGAATAGAAGATATTTTCCATTGGCACTAAGATATTAAAAAATACTCTTAATGTTACATACTCTGAATATCAGCTTTGTCTTCTCATACATTATGGACAAATCAGATGCCAAATGATACCTGACACCCATTTCTTACAAACTGTATTTCAAAGAAATTCTGACTAGCAGACGTAACTAGTCTTTAATTAATTTATAAGCATTGCTAATAGCTGTTGCTTTCCATGGACTGAAATATTAAAAATAGTTTTTTATGTAGCCGAATAATGAGGAACAATGCACTATTTCAGTGTATAATAATATGACTTCAGGGTCACTGATTCTTCATTTTTTATAACTTTCCTCTGAAAATTTAATCTGTGAGGCAAGAGCTGTTTCTTCCTATGTTTTGGCACAGAGAGGCTCGGCACTGAAGCAGAACTTCTACATGGTTCTCTAAGACAATGAATGATTAAGGGTTACTGACACTTGCAAGTATAACTGAACCACAGAAAACTTGTATGAAATCTTTACCGGAAGTTCTGTCATGGGGCTGAGTGGGCTTTAGGGGCTGGCATTAACATTTAGTGGGTCATCGTATCAACTTGTCTACAAATGTAGCTCAACTTCTGCCATACAGAAAACCATGAGAATGGATATTACCCTTCTTCTATCCCCATATGGTTATGGGCAATCACTTTGTAATGGAAAAATGTTAATTATGTAAGTCCCAGACTCTTTTTTTAAATTCTTTCTTTAGTGTGTCAACCACAAATTCTCAAATTCCAAAACATCAGAAAAATGTTAAATAAGCATAAGAGAGTTGTCCCTCTAAATGATAGATTGTCTTCTATGTTAGATCTGCCTTAAGGTAATTTTCTTCAGTGACATTGTGCTTGATCTGTTTTGACAGTAACAACTTTCAACAGTGGAAGTGGAGACTGAGGCTTTGAGCAGCAGAGAGCCATATGGTACCATCGTTTTTTTTAAGCAGAACTCTGCACTGAGCTATATAAGCTGCTCTGTGTAAAACACTGACACACTTTGTATACAGTATGAGTTGAATATATTTTCCAGCATGTTATCAATGGTTCTCAGCACAAATCAATAAACACACGTTGAGAATTATGAAATAATTTGGATTACCATATTTTCTAACAATATTATGTGTTGCGGTTTGTAGCTCCTGGCGATGGTATGGCAAGCCACAAACCCTCCTGGAGAGCGCTGCAGGGCTGCCTTGGGCAGAGCGGCTGTTCTGCTTCCCATAGCCCTTCTGAGCTGCCCCGCACTGCTCTGGCTAGCTGTTGGCTCCACAACACGGTGACGATAAAGGAGGCGAGAAGGCTCCCCGCATGGGGACCTCAGAGGATCTTTATCCACACAGTTCCCAGAGGCAGAGAGACAGCACATAGCATGGGCCTTGGGTATTAAATAGGGATGAGGGGGGCGGAGAGAGCACACGGACTAATGGTTTCAGGGCACAGGGGTGGTACATGGTGGAGTTGGGGTACTGGGACCAATGGGGAGAATCTGAGGGAGTGGTCAGGATTAGGGGCAGGGAAGGGAGAACCGTGTGGGAAGGGCAGGTATTTAGTAAGAGCAGGAGTGGGAAATACAGCACTACAGTTATGCTTTATGGCATTTGGCCCTGTATTACCTCATTTTTTACTAAGAAAATTAACATTAGAAATCAGTCTGGGTTTGTTTTCGCTGGATTAAGAATATATTAACTGGTATATTCTTAAGTGGAAAGGAAATGTTACATGTTACACTGCTGTAAAGTAACACGGAATCAGAATAAAGGAATAAATCCTTATTCTTTTACTGTAGGTTTTTATTTGACAGTTCTCCAATAACACAGAGTTCCTAGCTGACCGGTTATGCCATGCCCTCTTATTATAAAAGACAAATAAGGAACTGCAACCCCAAGGTTAAATGAAAGCAATTTCTAATAAAATGTCATATTTATTTAATAAAGTGATGGTTATAACCCTATCCTGAATAGTATTAATATTTTACGATGTCTAATAGAACATGAAAAGTTCTGCAGTATTAGTGAGAATTTCTTTATACATTTAATGTATAGAAATGTTTTTCAATTTAAATTAGTCATGTATTATGCTTGAATAGACTAAGTTGTGTCACCAGTAATAAATGTGTGACATGATTTTAATAACAAAATTTTAATATTTTTACAAAAATTAATTGGGTAATTGAACTGCAGTCACTGCTGGCAAATGTTTACTTGTTCAGAAACAGCAAAAATACTAACATTTTACTTTTATTTATTTGGAAAATATTTAGTCTTTTTTGATGGCATTACTCTGAAAGTAAAAGACTGTGCAGATGTTTCCTCTTAAGCTAAATACTAAATATTTACATTCCTTGATTCTCTCTAACTGTATTTTCACACACTAACATAATAAATTAGTTTCAAGACATAAATAGAATAAAAAATATGAAACTTGCTGAATCAAGCATACCTGTCAGCTTTTGACAGGAGCACCCGGGTGCTCTTTTGATTACAAAGCAAGATGCAGAAGATATTTCAGATTGACTGCTCTTCCAGAGGTATCATACACTTTTTGTGTTGCATTCCTAGAAAATTGCCCTTCCCACATTTATGACAAAACCTGATACTGAATGTCATAGAAAAACAAAAATATGCTTTCTGTAGTATATTTGACATACATGAAAACATAATGCAAAGCCATGCTACAATTTCAACTCTACTCCGTGAAAAGAAATAAAATCCAAGCCAATTAATTATTTCCCTGGGATATCCAGTCATGGTGGAAACTGGTCATTTCCCAGTTACTGATTAAAGGATAAGATTTACTTTTTCCTTTGGAGTTTATTGATATAATACATTCTTACACATACAAAGTTACGTAGTACAGTGGCATTTCTCGCTAATGCATCCAGTGAGACAGTCATGTTCATCAGGTATGGTATGTAACAAACCTTTTTTCTTCCTCTGTGTGGCTTGAAAGAAGCAACATTGTAATAAGCTACATAAATATATAATTATGTTCTATTATCCGCAATTGCGTTGAAGGAACCTTCTTACATCTCTTTGTTAACATGATAAAATATCAGTGTTAAACTACAGTTAGAGAGTAAAAAATACCGCTTTAAGCATAACCTGAGTTCTGCTTTCAACATAATATTTTTTTTTCCCAGAAAAGATAATCAAATGTTTTTAGAGGTGCTTTTATTTTAGATTTTAACTTAATCAAATACTTGTGTTTAAATAGAGTAAACATAACAATATGGCTTCCTCAATAAATGTTGAGAAATTGTAAAGGTCTTTCACTGACTAAGAGGTCAAAGATAGTGATAGAATTCCTGAGATATAAAACAAAAACTGCAAGACACAAGAGGAAGTAGGGGGAAAAAATCAGTGTTTTCAGAAATCCTACAACCTAAAAACTCCCTAGTTGAATTAACTTTTAACACACCTTGAATATTTACCTCTGGAAGGAAAATAGAGGATTAAAGATGAAGTATACTGCAAAAAATATGTGTGGAATATGAAAGGCAACAGCACCAACCTTGAAAATAATGTCACAGTTTTAAGACTTAACAGCCTGACTCTAAAGCAATGAATAACTGTGAGATTTATACTTTTCAAATTATTAACTGTTTAAATACAAAAACTGACATTTCATTCTTTGATATAATCCCTACGAATAATTGCTAATATAAAGGTTGTTGTACAAAAATACCATGTAATTTCCTTGAAGAAAGGAATGGCTTAGAATCAAAGACTTTCTAAAACAAGAACCCCGTATATAGAAGATAGTGAAGGGCGTTGAGGGGAAGCCATATGAGGTCACTTGGTCTGTTCAGCCCAGAGAAGAGGAGATGGAGGGGAGATCTCATTGCAGTTACAACTTCCTTGTGAGGGGAAGACGAGGGGCAGGCACTGACATCTTTATGGTGACCAGTGACAAGACCCAAGGGAATGGCCTGAAATTGTTTCAGGAGAGGTTTAGGTTGGATATTGGAAAAAGGCTCTTCACCCAGAGGGTGGTTGGGAACTGGAACAGGTTCCCCAGGGAAAGTGGTTACACCACCAACCTCTCAGAATTCAAGTGTCTGGGCAAAGCTCTTGGGCACATGATGTGACTTTTGGGGATGATCCTGTGAAGGGCCGAGAGTTGGACTTGATGATCCTTGTAAGTTTCTGCCAACTCAGCATATTCTGTGATTCTGTGATTCTGTGACAACTGAAGGATGCACTGTGAAGCTAATTTTGTTAATAAACCTTGGTAAAGCTCACTACTTATTTATCTAAACTGTGGAAGAAAAATCTCAGATATGCCATTTCAGCAAAAAAGACTAGTTACCGAAGGTCCAAAAAAGACCAACTTTTCCAGTCACATTAAACGTCCATGTCCAAAAAACCTCTAAGAGCACATACCTACCTCCCTACTGATACAGGGGTCTGCCAAAAGTGCAACCAGTGAAGCACGCAGAACAAAAGATTCAAATAAATCTCATAGGAAGAATTGAAAGTAAAAAAGTGCTTTAGGATTAATGTATTTTAACCATAGTCAATCCCTAAGGAAATCTGTTTTAGATTATAAACATTCAAATCCTCATATTTCCTTGTAATTTTTCCCAAACAGCACTGTGCTGCAAAATAAGGAATTCTCAAGTGAGAGTCATATTCTGTCCCCTGAACATGTGAACTGTACTTTTATTTATCTTTCTTCAAACATGATTTTGAACTATACCACATGGTTTCTAGTACATATCTACATAAACAATGGTTAGAGCTGTGAAAATAGCAAAGCTCAAAATAGATTTTAACTTTTCCAGCTATCTGAAGCTTCATGATCCATTTGAAATTAGCTTACAAAAGTCCTTTTACAACTGAGAAAAGTATTTCTCAAAGACATTTGATGCCCAGGATAAGTAGAAAAATTCTCTAACTTTAGTTGACATTTCTTCTCACCTAAGTGAGGATTTAGGCATTTCAATAACTAGTAACTAAATTTTAGAATATTTGTCAAAATTTTAGGTGAGATGAATGGTAGGCTTTGAAGGTGATGTCAGAGGGTTCATTTTTTTTTTAATAACTAGGAAGAAATGGATCCTGAATTCATCTTCTTTCTGCTTCACAAGAGACCCTATCTGTGGAATACTCATATTCACACATATTTTTTGTTTTTTAAATACATTGCAGTTATACCCAGCGCTCTGTGTGTGATTCCAAAACTGGAAAAAGAAACTCATGTTCCACACATTTGCATTGCAGAATAGTGTCTGTTAAGGTGTTAACTAATTTGAAGAGAGTGATCCTGGGAAAATCTTGTGGACCTAAAATTAGGAAATTACATTCTGGCATAGTATGTGCCTATTAAAAATTAAATATTAAATATCTTCAGTTGTTTGGTTCCCACAAAATGGAGTTCAGATCAAAGCACAACACTAGAAGAAGCTGCTATAATATATGACAGCTGCTGGCAGTGGTGTGGTATTACACTGTTTTACAAAAATTTTTAGTCTGTCAATTTATTTCTGTGTGATCACAAGGCATTGATAAACCAGATTTGACTCCCTAATTTCATATTCTTAGAGATCCATAGCAAACTTCAACAGGTACCATATCTAATAGCATCAAATCACACAAATATTGCAGTATGCTTTCTGAACGCAAGTTTAGATTTTTCTTGCCTTTCTGTTTCTTCAACTGGATAATATGTTTAGGTAACATAAATTGTACTGAAATGTATGTTATATTTTGCTTAACATTTTAACTTAAATACAAGTGTCACAAAAAGGCCATGGTAATTATTTACATCTTCATTAGTGATGACATACATTTAAACAATTTTCTCATGAAGCATGTTTTTCATTAACTATAATTTTTGCATAAGAAGACTAACATCTGCTCTTTTCTCCTGCGATTTACATAGTTGCATGGCAACTGAGACATGACTGTCCCTCAATGACTATGCTTGGTAAACTATTCAAAAATGATCTCATGCCAAAAATTGACTGAAACATTAGCCTTCTGTCACATACAATAGATATTGTTGAGAAAGAATGCTATCTTCTTCCTGTTGTGTTTTCCTCTTAGCTTCACTGCTATGCAACTACACAAACAGTTACAGCACATAACAGTGACCTATAGAAAATTCTTCCTTTTAGGACACCCCTTGTTCTAGGAACAGCCAGACCACTAGTCTAAATCTTTCACTAATAAAAGAATGTTAATTCTGAGTGGTTTTTTCAGAAATAATGCGTTAACAGGTCCTTACTTATACTGCCATGGAAAATATTTTCCTATAAGCTGAAAACACAGAGCAGTGCAACTAGTTAATAGATCATGGTCAGTGCATCAGCTGAATGGCACGTAGTCAAAATAGATTTCTGTTTCTGAAACAGAAGCCAGTCCCTATGTTTTGTTAGGTTTTGGAGCCCAGCCGAGTCAGGAGTTGTAACATGGCTTACTCCATTCTGCAGATTGTGAAAATTTACTTGCTCACAGTACTTTTATGCCATAAAGACCTATGTAGGCAGTTTCAGGGTGAAGAACGGATGAATAATTAATCAAAACATTGGAAAAATGGGACAGGAGGGGTTTTTTTCAGTAAAGGGAGATAACAGTAGCATCTCAGATCACCGAGGGAATCTATGGAATTCAACATGTTGTCAAAAGGGGTTAATAATAAAGTGACAAATTTTGTTATTGATGCTAAGCTACTAAAGGTAAATCAGGATCAAGAGAAGGAATTTCAAAATTTTTTTTCTAATAGTTACAGATTCAATTCATTTCAATTAAATGTCAAACGCTGTCCATTGGATAGTGTTATGTATGACAAGGTCTTTTGACTGACAGCTCAGATGAAAACTTAGAACTATAATAGATAGATATAAAATATTGGCTCACTATTCAGAAGCTATCAAAAATAATAATTTTAAAGCCAGAAATGCTCGAGAAAGAAAAAGGAAACAAGGGGATTTATGACACACTATGAATCCATGGTTCAGTAGCATCCTGATTACAGTGTGCACTTATGGGTACTGATCCCCTACCTCTGAAAAAGGATTCAAAGGAATTTTTGAAGATGTACAGAAAAAGTATTACAAGAGTGACTTGAAATGGCTTCTGTGCACTGAAGAGTGGAAATGGAAGAACAGATGAATAAAGGAGATATGAAAGAGGTCTTCATGGTCTTGAGGGGCAGTGAGAAAAGTAAAAATCCATTTTTCACTGTCAGTTCCAAAAAAAGAATTAGGCGATATCAGATGAAACTAATGGATGGCAGTTACAAACAAAAGTCTTCACATGATGGATAAGTAATCTGGAAAACAGCCAAAGGGGACTGAAGGCAATAAATTCTTGTAAGAGTTGCAAAAGCAATTCGATTTTTTCCTCCAAGGATTTGTTCACTGAGGGCTACCGAACACAAGGATACATACTCCGCTATATATCATACATATTTACTCTGTTCCTATATCCTTGCCTTGGCACGTGCGTTTGGAACACTTACTGTGGTGAGCAAAACAGAATCAACTCAGAGAAAATTATTTTTATTTATCACCAATTAGAAATCACGTTGGGTGGTGAGAAGCAAAGGCAAAGCTCTCCCTTCTTCCCAGGATTGACTTTACCCCTTCACTCCTGACTCCTCTACCTTTTTTCCAAGAGCAAAGCAGGCTGATGAGGAATGTGGGGTTGTGGTCAGTCTGTAAGAACTCCTCTCTGCTCTTCCTTCCCCCTCACAGTTTTCTCTGCTCCAGCATGGGACCTTGTCACAGGCTACAATTCTTCATGAACCTCTCCAGGCTGGGCTACAGACCTTCAGTAAAAGACTGGTCCAACTTGAGTCACCGTGGGCTGCAGTTCTTTCAATTTTCAAAATATTTCAAGTGTATCTTTCAAGTGTGAAACTGGAAAGGACTATGCTGTCTTCTCCAACAGGTGACATTCTCTGTTTGGTAAGGCCAAATGCTTAGTCAGCCAACCTAGACAGTAAGGCTACCCTAAATTATTCATAAAGTACTTCAACCAGGATCTAGAACACAAGCCAGAAAAATTCTGCAAGTTTTTCTCATGAAACCAGAAACCATGAGGGTTTTTTCCCACCCCTCAGGTTTGGTTACAGTTTTTACTTTATTTCACATTAGTGAAAATTTTTCCCTTGTTTCTCTACATAGAAATGGCTGGAAATTCAATTGAAAAGACTGGAAATTATATAAGACTCAATGATAATATTGAAATAGCGTTAGTATATATTTGTCAATTTGAGGAAGGAGGGCCTTAAATTTCTTCTTTTGGGTTTTGGCTTTTGCAGAACTGCAGGGATAAAAACAGAAAGACTTTCTAACCTTTGCTTAGAAGTAAAGAAATGCCTGTATGTACAGACAACCCACTAATATTAATTATGTAGTGTTTAAAAAAAGTTTGACTTCATTCCCAGTACAAATGCAAAGCTGAAAGGCCAATAGAGATTTTGAGTTGCTTGCAGTAGCATTCCCCAGTTACATTCTCACTATTACCATAGGAATAAAATGGAGAGGGTAGGAAACAAAAACATGCTTACTGAAAAGTGTATCTTGCCATAGACACGATGGTCTCAACAGGATGGTCCCAAGCACTACAGAATTCCATTTCAAAGCTATTAAGTGAGAACTATCTTTTCTTCTCCACTGATCTTTGCATCTGCACATAATCACATTTACAAGCAGTGCCCTGGGCTTCCTCTTCACCTTCTCAGTTCCCATCTACCATACACAAATGCTTGGTGAAGAGGGAAGGGAGAAACATAGCTGACACAGTATAACGTTTCCTCCTTTGTAACCCCATCAGAGGCTTCCATAGCCATGGACCATACCAGTGTTGAGCGCAACATCCATAGCTGATCCTGTACTTTTAGTAAGATCAGCTTAAGCTATGAGGTGCATATTTCCATGCTGAAGAACTCTCTACCATCTTTTAAGTACACATAGATTAATCTCATCAGTTGCTTTTTCAGGATTTGACTGAACACCCACACACTTTTCCATCAGCTGGAGGAGGAATCCTTTGACTGGCTTTTGACCTGAAATCTGAGGCAAATCTCTTTGTTCACTTATCTGAAGTTGATTAATTTCATTATTGATTGCTGCCATTTTTTTTACCACAGCTACAATGTCACAGGTTAATTCTACTTGCTGTGGTCTTGACACCGTATCTCCTAAATTACTGACTTCTGTTCATGCTACTATTTCATTTTGTTTATTTACAGTAATAAATCTTCAACTATGTTTAAAAATAAACAACACAGCAATGCTTAAGTGATTTAAAAGTCACTCCAAGGGAAAAAAATTACAACTGCAACAAATCTTTCCCCCAAAGTAATGTTACTTTCTAGTATGCTTAGTGCCCCATTTGCTTCAAAAGTTATAGTCTGCTTTACAAAAAAACCAATGATACTTACATGACTGTTGTAATAGAAAAGTCTAGCAAAGTTCTTCAAAGTTCTCCCAAAAACCTCCAACCTAATCAGTACTCTGCTTTCTCTGAGTAGTTCTTGAGATTCAGGAGGATGCCATGGCTGGAATCTTTCTTCTCTCTATAGGTCCCATCATAAAGCTTGTTCTACTCAAGACCCATGTTATGAGGGCAGGCAAACATGCAGCTTGGAGCTGATGTCAGTAAGCTGAGACAATCCAGCACTAAACAAAGCTGGTTTCTGCACTAAAAATTCCTATTTTTCTTTCTATTAACATGACAATGAGTGAGTATTTAATCATGCAGTGTTTAATGTAAAGATTATAGATCTGTGTTAGGCCACAAAACTAACTATTCCTTATTTTTACATTGTTCTTGTGGCAAAAAATGTTGACAGCAAAGGGAAGTTAAGCTTCTTATTGAGCTTGTAGATAATAGAATGATGCATATATGCCCTGAATATCGTTGCTTTTACATGCCATTCTGACTTTTTTACATTCAGAAAAGTCATAAATCTTTACACATAATTTAAGAAGAAAATTATGTAAAGACTCCCCAGGATTTACATTGTCATATCAGTTCAAGAGTCACTACAGTGAGCAGTTAAAAACACCATCTTTGACAGATCCACAATGTATATGTACAAATGCCTGCTTTCAGAAAGAATCATCATAATGTAGAATTTCATTACACAGAGTAACAATCTGCAAAAGTTGCAAAAATTTATGTCTAAATATTTTAGGTAACACGTTGATTTCACAAACTGTCAGAAAAGGTCTCTGCTGGAGGTATATTTAAAGTCACACTGAAAAGCAATTTAACACAGACTATGACTTAAAAGTTTAAGAAATTAAATAGGACTAATTTTTTTAATTAAATGTTTACATACTAGTAAATGGTTTCACATGCAATTGAATCAAAAACATAGATTTCATCTTCAGATTTGCCTTCTTGGCCTAAAAGGGTCAAGCGCCAGAGAAATTAAAAGATCACAGAAAGTATACAGTATAATCATTTAAGAATAATGAACCATGCATGTGCTTCTCATGGCAGCAGGCTTCTCCAGCAGCAGCCCCAAGGGCCCAGAGCTGGGCTGGATCACAGATGGTCTGGAGCACAGGCAGTAAAATCAAGGATCCTCAGCAATGTCTTAGGAGTCCTGGCCAGGGAGGAGCAAATATGTGTCAAATAAAGACCACAGCCTCTTCATGCTGAGACCGGCAGTTTCCTGTTACGCAACAGCTTTTTCCCCAGTTTGCCTAATGGAAAAATTTGACATGTGAACAGTCATTTTCAAAAAACATGGAATTTTTTGAAGATATTCTGGAAGAAATAAGAGGCAACGATTTATCCTATGGAGTTGTGGAACCAGTTTTTTAAGGATTTGTATAACTGTTGAAAAATCTAATTATACTTACAGAGGGACTGAGAAGAAATGAGTTAATGCCAGCTGTAAAGAGAATGACCAGTATAGGAGGAAAAAAAGGAAAACCTATATCGCTGTGCAAGTCTTATGAGATAAATAATTAAAGACACTGATTTTCTTTGAGAAGTATTTTGAAAGAAATTTAGTCATATCTATCACATGTTCTGATTTAGAGGCAAAAGAGAAAGTTTTTGAAGTCATGCAGAAATTGAAAAAGCACTATTCAGGGCATTGGCAGACCAGATAAAGTAGGATGAAAGTTCTCTTCAAGATGCTATTTTACCTGCCTCATTAAAAATTAATACAGATTGTTTCAGATAAATAATCTCCATAAATGTTTACTGTATTTGTGTACTCAAATGAGAGAGTACCTTCACTCAAATCCTAAGTATATATATATTGTACTTTCTAAAGGCATATTTTCTCTCTAGTAAAGTTATCCATTTGACTACATCAAAGTTATAAACTTAAATTCTACCATGTTAATCCAGAATTGCGGTGACTTTATTAGATATATCAACATATAAGTATACAACAATTAAAATAAAGAAAATAGATGCTGTTCTAATATTTTGCATATTTTTATTTTGTCCAAAAATTTTGGTTAAGAAAAGATCATGTCACTGGCCTTCCAGACCTCTCCATTCCTTCAGTTTAAGTAGAGGCTTCAAATTGTTTTCCTTTTTTCAGAGCTCTAAACTTACTATGGACTCTTATCTTCTCAAATGCTTTGAAATCCATTTAACAGTGGATCTGACCCTCTTGGCAGATTTCAGAAAGCAATTTTAGGTATTGGAATGAGAAAGTGAATAGTGTGGAGTGGGGAACATTGTACCCATAACACCCGAGGTCTTCTGCAGGGATATAAACCTCTGTGTATTATTCTTTCCTAGGCAAAATTTAGAGGAACAGGATAAAATAAATGCATCCTAAATTTCATTGATGGCATTTTTAATAATTTGAGACATGGTAGGGTAGCATCTGAAAGAAAGATATTTAGTATTCACAACACCCGGCTTTTAACATCTCATTTAAATAGCCGGAGTTTCCAGGGTGGTTTTTGCGGGCTCTTGAGGGCACTACTGACCCTTTCTGGCTCTGTCTGGCCTGGGCCTGGGGCATCTCTCCACCCCGTCCACGATCCAGACCCCATCTCGTCTCAGCCCTTGGAATATACACACTGGCTGTGACACCTCTCAGGGCACAGAGGTGGCTCCCTGGGGCTCTCCCGGGTGGGCAGTGGCAGGGCCTACCAGCCAGGACCTGTCCCATGCCCAGCCAGGAGTGGAGCCAGCCCCAGCAGAAAAAAACACAAGGCCTTGTACTGTCCTGACAACTCAGGGATCAGGACCTGTCTGTCTTTAATATTTTGGCATGTGTTAGTGTTACTTTAACAGGACTAATGGAAATTCTGTCTTTATTTTCATTATTAATATACTAATTTGCTCACAGTAAATTGCTGGCTCCCCATGCCAGTAAGATTCCAGTTTTGTCTACAACAGGGTTCTGAATTTATCAAATGCAATTGACTTTCTTTGCTGCTTTAATTTTTAAATTTAATGTAAGTTCACTACTGTATTTGAACATAAGTGAATGGAAAGGCTGAGATCCAGTCAGCCTAACAGATTACCTAAACGGCATCCAACTTTAGACACCTTGCATGGTAGTCATCTTAAAGTACCTGTCTAAATGCATACGCAATTAAAAATGTCTAGGTTTGTTAGAGATTAAAACAAAATACAATTTAAAGCCATCTATCTGGCTTTTAGAGGTTTTCTAAATGCAATAAAATTAACATTCACTAGAATGATATTTCCTGAAAAACACTTGAGACATCAGTCAGGTAAGGTACTAAAAAACTGATATTTTTTCCATGATCCATAATTCATAATTCAGTGCAAGAGTTTTACTGCAATTCCTGTCTGTTCAAGCTAACGTATAAAAGCTTAAATATTTCAGGAGTAAACAATTAAAATTTTCAGCACCTTTCTCCTTCACTTGATAATTTATTTTGATAAGAAAGAAGCTTGCAACATTTGGTCAGCCTTAGAGTGACATCTACAGCTCAGAAAAATGTGCAAGAGAAGCAAAATTTATGTTCACTTATCCAGCTTTAACTAGGAAACAGGAGTGTACTAATGATGACTGATCTATGGTTTTAAGGTATGAAAAAGGAATATATTTTAGCAGAAAGCATCCTGATTGCCAGGTGGCAACAGAAATGCCTCAGCCTACCTGTCAATTCAACACTTTTACCAGTACATTCCCACATCTACTATTTCCTAACAATTCTAGGATGTTTTAATCTTGGAATAAGAAGATAATATCAATCAAGTGTAGCTGTGAAATGATCAGTTGTGGAGAATGAAGTCATCTGATGAAGTAATCTTTTTTGGACAGAAATATTTGGAGGAAGGACAGCTTGAGCAAGAATGCAAAAGATTCAGTGCAATTATTAGACAATTAAATTGTTAAGATAACAGAACCTGACATGATCCCTGTAGATAAAATTCCATCACATGGTGATTGTGCAGTCTAAGACACTTGCTTCAATGATAATAAGCAGAACCAAGAATTTTAATGCCAGAAAACAAAATTCAATTTTTTTGTTCTAAATGTATGATACTATTTAAAAGCTATTTTATGGGATAGATGTGTTTTCAACTCATCAAAATAAGCAAATACCAAGAAATTTTTTAAAAATTAGTAGACATTTCTGAAAGTGGGAAACACTTGTTATTGACTTTAATACAGAAAGTAAACAAAATAATTCCACCCTATTGATCAGGTCAATGTTATCAGATTTGATCTGATGGTGTTTCTGGAACTACATATATGGCATTTTAACCCTGAAGATTTCATCAATAGAATAAAATTTAGTAATATGAAATGGATTAGTATGCTGAAAGGGAGAAGAGCTGTTAAGTTCATTAGAATGATGAAAGCAGATAAGAAGTGCTGGTTTTAAGACAGTTCATTCTCTCTTTGGGCACAATAATCAATGATAATTACTTTGGAAATCGGAGTCTATTATAGGTCAACTAACTTTGAAATATGATCCTCAAATTATATTTTTGCTAATGTCAGGTTGTGAACAGTGAGTGCAGTATTTTACTTACAGAAGACTGATAATTTCTTTGCACATTGTTAAAACAGCTGTAGAAAAAACAGCTGTAGAAAAAACCAGGGCCTACCAAAAGACTTCTGTAAGAAAAAAATCTCCATAAATTTTCCCTTTGGAAGTTCCTTTGGCTTGCTTTTCATGCTTTCAATTTTATTAGTCTTTCAGTACCTAGAAATGTAATATTCTTACTTTTGAGTACCAATGATACTGTCTACATGCAAGGATTTTCAGAAGGAAATGAGAAGGAAGAATTAATTTTAAAGGTGCCAGAAAAGATAGGAGGAAGAACAAGGTAAGTACCACATTAAATAAAACATTTGCAATAGACTTACTGTCCTTGTCAGAGAAGAACAGATGGTTTAAAAAGATTTAAATATTGTGGACATGACAGGTTTATTTTTACTGAACACAAGCCAGAGATAAAAGCCAGTGTGAGTGAAGGTGAGATGAAAAAACTAGTTCATGATAACTACTTTGTGTCATTTTAACAACTTGGCCTTAAATGTGTATGTGTCTTATAATTCAGAATAGATATAGAGCTCACTCATTTAGATGTGCTCTAGCTCAAATTAGCTAGGCTGCTACATCTATCATCTTTAAAACCAACCAAAAAAAAATCTGAATGGAAGAAAATATTTCTATTTTTTCAATGATGTTGGAGGCAACAGGTACAAATTGAAATGCAGAAAATTCTATGTAAACATATGAAAAATCAGTTAACTGTGAGGCTGATGAGACACTTGCCCAGTGAGGTTGTGGAGTCTCTGTCCTTGGAGATACTCAGAACTCAACCGGACACAGTCCTGCAGAACTTGCTCTGGTTGATCCCATTTTCAGCAGAGGTCCCTTCCAACATGACTCTATGACTCTGTGATATAAAGCATTTTTATTGGACAGGGTTGTTTTTAGATGAAAATTTCCAAAAATTGTTATCTATATTTATTTACTTCTCAGGTTCGGGAAAGATGCATGAAAAATAGTCAATCCAAGCCAACCAAGCCAACTATATGTGTCTTTCAGGAACTGCATTTTTAAAGGATGCTAATTTACATCTTTTTTGGATACATGGATGTATGAAATTACTTTTCAAACTGTTATTTTTAATCCTGTTGTTGTTCGTGCTCCCAGAAGAGTGGTGAGAGCATGTAACTGATTTATTTTAATAGGATCTGTTTGGCACAGATAAAAAAAAAAGATATTTTTTGATGTATTGCTCAGTACTACTCCTGCAAGACAGAAAGTCTCTGGGGTAAATGAGAGATACTCCAGAGAAGCTGAAATCCACTTTACATAGCTAAATGTTTGGAAATGGTATCTTCCTATAAAAAGCACATGCATTTCTGATAACCCAAGATGTTTTCTATGTCTCTGCAGAGGAAACTGAATTAAATAGATACTACTGAATTTAACATGAAATCATATGGGACTAGGGCAGCTCTACATTTCAGTGGAGAAAATTAGCTAAGCTACTTTTGAAAAGCTACAGAGAAAACACACAGGAAAGCATGCAATGAAAGGTGTATGGAGAAAATGAATGCTTTTATTTTCTTTGGATTATTCTAGTTGGTTTTGTTGTGGGTTTTTTTGATTTATTTTTAGCTTAACCTTTTTTTAAAAAAAACTGCAATTATGATTTATCTTGAAAGCTATGAAAACACAAAATCATGACAAACTAGAATACCTTTCAGAAAGAATGAAACTACAAAACCATGTAGTTAACTATTTATTTGATTTATAGACAATATATTTTACTTCAAGAATTTTTTTTCTAGTTGTAGAGACGTAACCATATGAAATCTCAGATTATGCTGTGTTATGAACAAGTAATGTCAGTTTTGCAACAATTATAACTATTCTATATGTTAATTTTTAATGTAATAATTCATTCCCACAAATATCACTTGCCTTGGAGAACTAATGTTGATTGAGACTCTAATTATGTATTTAATTAACAATAATAATTTATATTCCAATAACACTGCTAAGCATATATTGCCTGACTTGTATTATATATAAAGTACTTTTCAAGCCTTAGAAAAAAATAGGGTTGTTGGTTTGTTCGTTTGTTTCTGGTAATATATTTTACCTTACTCTTTTTAAGTCATAGTGAAAGACTGAAATATATAGCAGGCTGTCCATAGATGCTTTTTTAATCACTCTTATCAAACACTAAGCAGCAGTAAAGTCTTTGGGCAAGAAAAGAGATACACAGTCATACTGAAGATTACAGTTCTGTTCATAAATAAGACAGACAGCAAACTGGTAATCAAGAAGATTTCCCACATTACTTTGGCTCAGTATAAGGAAAACAATACGAAATGGGTAAACAGGAACCAAAAGTTGAATAGTTCATGTTCCTACAAGAATCTGGATCAAATATTAGAACTTTACACCAGATTTGATTGTCTTGTGTACTGTAAAGTAAAAGTTAAAAAAAACCCTGTTACTATACCTTTTCTGGTCAGCTTGATAACTTTCTACTATGAAATGAATCATTTAATGGGATGAAAGCAGTAGAAATTCATTATATATATTTTAACAAAATTTTTGATGTAGTCTCCAGTTGCTATTGGAAGTTTCTTACAGCTTATACCCACCGTTTTCAAGGCACCTTGATTTCAGACAGATGTCCCATACTGGTTCCATTACTCACCACTCTCACCATACTGTTCATCAGACTCAAGCCTCAGTATGGGCAAAGAGAATTCTAACACTTGCCTGACCATGGCAGGAGGAAAAAGCCCAGTTTAATACTTACCACACAACCAAGAATATTAGCAAGCTACAGCAAATGCCCAAGAGGCACAGGTGAGCAAGCAGACAGAACATAGATTATGTGGGGAAAGGTTGCACAACTAACTTGAGTCACTCTGGAAAAGACAGGTCGATGAGGCTGCATCCTGCTCTGTTCAGCTGTCTTTCAACATCCTCAAGAGGACATAGCCGGGCTCTTCTCCAGCTTCACACAAAAGTCACAAGAAGCCAGAAAACATGCTCAGGTGACATCTGCAACCAATGGAACACAAAGGAACAGCTGGGCCTCCTGGTGATGTCATGACAAAAGACAGGGAAAAGCCCAAGGGCCACAAAGGTTTCTTTTTCCTCAGCTGTTGCTGCAAAGATCTGCTCTTGGACTGCCCAGGTGCCTGTATCTGGCAGCAGAGTGGGAGTGAGCAAAGAAGCCTGAACTTTCTCTCTTGAAAGGAGATTCAACTCAGAGATCACTAGATGCTGTTATAGCAGGGCAATACCCATGTTGTTCAGATTAAAAAATGAGCATGTCTTCTAATGAGCTATTAACTTGAAGTAAGCCCTGAAAGTATTAATTTTCAAAGACACGACATGGTAAAACGTCAACTGTATACATATCATTTGTAAGATTGTAGTGAATGTCACCTAGTAAAGCAGTAGTTTCTTTTGCTGCCCTGGAAAGGATAAAT
>WEIT01006253.1:54017-77399 GCA_013389985.1 Dryoscopus gambensis | reverse complement strand
GAAAGAAGAAAGGGGGGGGGGGGGGGTGGCGCGGGAAGAAGAAAAACCTCAAAAAGTTAAGTATTATCTAGTTAGGGGTAGGAGAGCATTTACAAGTGAAGCATAAGAAGCAAAGTGAAAAGTAGAATGGTAGAGTATTTTATTTAGAATAAAAAGCTGGAGGAAGTACAGATCAGAGCTTTACAGTGTGGTAGTATGCTGAAAAAGAATTCTCTTAAAAAGTTGTATAGGATTCATTCACTCTGAACTGTACAACTCTATAGTGCTTCTTAGGAGATACAGAATACAAGTTTATGCTGTGTACAATTGAAAAGATTCCTGTCCTTTTCCTCATTTATTCTAGGAAAAGAGAGAGGAGAGATAATATCATTCCATTCTTTACTTGGAGCTCCTCTTCAGCAATTTGAACAAGGAGGTGCACGTGCTTGTGCCAAGTGACTTCTACATCTACCCCACAGACAGGATAAAAAAGAAGCTTTTTAGAGCTAGGCACTGAAAACTCAGCCTGTGGATTAAAAATAATTTAGCTTCATGTAGTAGGGACACTACATGCTCCATAGCTGAATAACAATGGTGTTGTTTTGTAATGAAGCTACAAAACATGTTCCTGGTATAGGTGCAGAAAAAAAAAGAGGGAAAGATTGGTAGAAGCACATTTTAGAAGTGTTGTAGCAGGACCTTTTGGTTCCTAGAGTACACCTCCATCCTCCCAGTATCTCTCCCTCTAATAGGATCTGAGGGTTCCAGTAACGTTACACAAAATGTTGCACAGTAATGTTACAGAAAATGATAGGACAAACAAAATATCAGCTCTAAAAAATAATGGGGTTTTTTCAAGAACACAATGGATCATATCCTGATGATGCTATGTATTAAATCTCTCTGAGAGTGGGATTGTCTGGCCTAATTATTGATTTAGATAATGAAGGCATCGTTTTACATGTGCACATGGTCAGGAACTACTAAATTATAAACTTGCTGTCACTCTCCACAGAACAGGGGTTATTGTTCTTATTTCCTGTCTAACACTGTACCTGTTTGTCAAACTACCAAACGGATCACCTTGACCCCAAAAGATTGCTGCTTTAGGTTTGAGTTACATCAAACTTTTTAAATCACGTCAGTGAGTGGAATGCTCTTGTTGGAATACATTTGTCTGGGTGTATAGCGCTCACCATATCTACATTTAGCCACCTAGGGGTTGTGTCTAGTCCAAGCTCATCCTTAATATTTTCTCTCTGGTGAGCTGAGATAAAGAAGCCCCCTAAGGTAATAGTGTGGGCTGAATAAACCCCTTCAGGAGTTACTCATGTTTGTGCATTGACTGTAGAAGGACTCTAGGTGCCTATAAAAGGACTTTAGATGCCTTACTACAGCCAGGCACGGCTCTGAAATGGCTGAAGTTAGATATGATAAATACCATCAGTCTCTGCATGGTAGTTAAAATTCATTACTGCTGCTCACTAGGAGAAAGTTCACCTCATGTTTTGCAGTTTTGCCTTGTGTTGATTAGCCCTTTGGACCCCACTCCTCCTATCAAGATGAGAAACAGACAAAATCCTCAAAAGTGCCTGGGTAGCAGCAGGAATAAAGAGGTATTCAGAATGTAAAGAGCTCTGCACAAGTACTTCTTGCAGTATTCACTCGGCTCTGCTGCTATGTGTACATAAACTGACTAAATGAGTCAGTAAACTTTTCTGTCTTATGTTTTTAACATCCCTCACACCTGAAAGGTTGGACTATCTCTGAGGAGTAAAACCAGCTAAAATGCCATGCCTGGTTTTGGATTTTGACCCAGAGAGGATTGCCAGCAAATGTGTGGGTTTGAGATGTGGACACTTGGACTGAAATACATATTTCATTTTGTTGCTGTGTGCTCCTTAGGTAGTAATAGCTTTCCATTGATGTTGCACTGTGCTACACACAACTCTGTGACCTGGACCAGAAAGTCTTCACAGCTGTCTTCCAGTCCACAGTCATACATCAGAGGAAAAAGTTGATCTAAGTACAGAAAGGATCTTAAGAGAAAGAAACGGAAAAGCTTCATGTGCTTATTTGCAAAATGTATTTTAATGTAATTATGTTGCTATTGCTTTGGCATTAAATCAAATTGCTAATCTTTGTTAAGCCAGCCTTCTGTATTTTTGTCACAAATGGGTGAAAAATGCAAACCACATGAAAATAAGACACGGATAATTGTAGTTTTCATTTTCAGGTCTACATGAAGCAATGTGCTTTGTCACTTACAAAATGCACTGTAGTTCAATTTAGATTGGTGGAGAAAGTATTGTTTTACAAGAGTGGAGGAATGACCATGGTCCAAAAAGCATGATTTTTTTAAAATTTTGCACTTTATTAAAACAGTTTATCTTTCTGACCCTTGATGATCCCAGATCTACTTTGCATGTCACCTCATTCTTTGCTCTTTCTGTCAGTGTAAAAACCACAAGGGTTTTTAATAGGTTGGTTCAAATACTCTATATTCAGTTGGGTAGAGAAAAATGAGCTGAAGTACTCTGTAAGCTATGCTCTTCTTGGAGCAGCTGATTTAATATCTGCAGCTGCTGCTAACAAAGAGAAAACCGGTCTCCTTTGTAATTTCATTTTATTGTATGTCAAACTGCAACTGCAAATATTTTTTTAAGTAATCAAGTGCAATCTGATATTCCTGAGCAGCAGCACTTTATTGACATTTTATCAGCCAGAGTTCCTTTGAAGGGATACTGGTGACCAAGGAAATTTGCCAGTTCAAAATGGCTATAATCATTCACTCATTTAATCATGTACTAAAACAATGCATGTAATTGTATCACCAGTGATATATTATTAACAAAATATTTTTTGCTATACAGTTCTTCCTACTCTGTTGATAGTTCTTTTCTATCTTAGATTAGCAATAGGCCATGCAAGGAAATCTTACTTGCATGGATCAACAAATTTAAAAACAGAAGTTGCCTATTTGCTTTATTGAACATAGTAAATCTACTTGACAGATACATCTTCCTTGCTTTTATATTGTTTCTGTCAACAGCCTTTTCCAGCATAGGTCTCTCAGAGTCATGGTATTATATTGCAGGTAGGTCGTCACGGGCTTTTGCAGAAGGTTCCAGGCAGCAATAGACATTATGTTTTCACTTTCCACTGTGATTTGACAGTCATACTGTAGGGTTACTATTGTGAATATGACAAGAGTAGAAGTGTGTTGTTTCTCTAAAATTTGGAACTAGTGAGGTATTTAAAAGAAAAATCCAACCACGCCAAATGCATCCAGAATCCTCTAAAGCACACTTCAGGTAACCTCACCTCCAGCACAGCTATCTAGGCTTCTTCTCTGCATTTTCATAGAATTATAGAATCATAAAGGTTGTAAAAGACCTTTAAGATCTCTAAGTCCTACCCTCATCTTAGCACTTACCACCACGTTCACCACAAACCATGTCCTCAAGTGCCATAGCCACACATTTTTGAACACCTCCAGAGGTGGTGTTCTTTGGCCAGTCTGTTTCAATGCTTTTCAACCCTTTCCATGAAAATTTTTTTCTTCATTTCTTATCTAAACATTTCCTGGCTCAGCTTAGGGCCATTTCCTCTGGTGCTGTCTCTTGTTACCTGGGAGAAGAGAATGACCCCCACCTCTCTACAACCTCCTTTCAGGGAGCTGTAGAGAGTGATAAGGTCTTCCCTGAGCCTCCTTTTCTCCAAGCTAAAGAACCCCAGCTCCCTCAGCCGCTCCTTAGGACTTGTGCTCCAGACCTTTCACCAGCTCCACTGCCCTTCTCTGGACTCACTCATCAATGTCTTCCCTGTAGTGAGGGGCCCAAAAGTGAACCCAGCATTCGAGGTATGGCCTTGGCAATGCTGAATACAGGGGCACAGTCACTTCCCTGGTCCTGCTGGCCACACTACACAAGCCAGGATGCCACTGGCCTTCTTGACCACCCAGGCAACTTGGCCACCTGGCCACACAAATTTCAAGTCACATTCTCCAACACTTCAGAGAAAGGAGAAAGAGCCCATTACAATATAAATGAAATATGTGTTTTGTATTACTCCTGTCACTGGAAAGTGACAATAATTGAGGGATTTCCAGAGAAGAAAATGATTTCCTTGTCCAGAGCAGCCAACAGTCTGGAGTGGGTGTTTGTGCTGGAGATTACACGGCAACAAGGTGGGCTAACATTGAATCACCAAAAGACAGAGAATCAAATAGCATCTCTCATGAATTCTGCAGCCTTTACTTTGTTACAATTAATTCAGTTTTGTCTCACTGGTTGTTAAAAAGCCTCTCTGGAGAATATGCAGGCTAGTGTGGGGGAGACCTCTGGGAGGGCTGTATTTTGAGGAAGGTTTAAGTGTGAAGAGTTACTGGTACCTCATGGCTTTATAGAAGGATGTCTAAAGACAAAGATGACTTAAAAGAGGACTTAAAGTGTAGTTTACAGACAGAGCTGGAACAAATTCTGACTTAAGGGAAGTGAAAAAAACCTCTAACAAGGGAAGTTAAAAAATTCAAAACTTGTGGAAGCACTAGCATAGATTGTCCTGGAAAGTGTGAATCCCTGTTGTTGAAGGAAAAAATAGGTTAGACAACATCTGGTGCTGATGAGACAAGTCTATCTGATGCTGCTTTGAGGAATGATTCTTTTTATGATTTTTTAAATAAATAACTTCACATTGATAAAGAGGCCTGGATGTAGGACTGGTTTTGTTCTGGACCCATTTCAATCATGTCTTTGTAATGGAAGAAGTCAGTTAAAGTTTTTGTTGTACTTAATGTAAAAATATTTCTTATTCTAGAGATAACAGGATTTGATTTTAAGAACTCATATAAATAAACAAAGAAAATAATTTTGGATCTTTACAAAGGCACACAGTTCAAGAGGCTGCCCACTCTTAAGCAAAAATTTGTACTGTTTGCAAACTTTTGCTCATATCCACTTTTGAATATGTTGTGATCTACCTTCATATTACTTTGGAAGACAGAAGAGTTAGAAAGTAGGCAGAATATTTTTCTTACTTCTCTCTGGTGTTGCTTCATTTTTGGCCTATCTAGAGAATAACATTCACATCGTGAGTGTCTAGAACTCCATTTGGCATTGGGAAAATGGGAAGAATTGGTTCACTGTTCAGATTCATTCTGAAAGTCCATTCTGTGTGTTTAATTGTTCATGTTCATGACTGTCCAAAATCTGTGTGTGATTTCAATCCACTGCTTCTGAGTGGTGCTCATTGCAAATTTTGAAGCCCGTACAAAGAAAACAGAGTCGGCTGTCAATTCTTATTATGATTCATGTCATTCTAGCTGATTAATTCAGTGAAACATGGCATAATCACACTAGGCTGGACATATGTCAGCAAAACATTTGGGAAAAACACAGGACAGCCCCAGCTTTACCCTGTTTTGGGGGGTTTGCTTTTGAAGGGGGCTGGATGAGCTTTCCTACCTCATTACTTTCCTACCTTCATTACTTTCCTGGCCAACTTTCTCCAAAATTGGAAGAAAATCAACTTCATCACTCTCTCCAGACTGATAATTTTGGTGAAAAATATTAGTTTATTGCATATAGCAAATTTTCTTTTAGCTATCTTTACCTTTTTCTCAAGGCAGGTACAGGGCATTCCTTTTCCTAAAGCAAATTTTGAGCAGGGATAAATCAAAGAGACTTCAGGAGCCTGCCAGATTCTTTTTCAACATTCGTCTTTCCTTCCTCTCCACAGCTCACACAAGGAAGGTGTCAAGGGTGACAGCTATGGGAATTTTGCAATTAAATGGTTGCAACATAGGACCATCTCTTTCATTTCCATTGCAGAAGAGGACCGTTTTGTTCCAAATTTCAGGATTCAAAGGATAATGGTGTTGGAGAAGAATATTGCTGAAATTTTTTTTTAGTTTGATATCCTAGTTTAAGTCTACCATTAAAAGTCCAAAAAGTCCAGTCCAGAACCCAAAGACATTCAATTTTGCCCATAGAAAATGATGCAGAAACTGCAAGTTATTTGCTGGTTTAGTCTGTATTAGGAGCTATCATAACCATGTTTGTTCTCCTTTTCCTATCTCCTCTACTTTTAAATTTAGTTTTAAAATGTGACCTTTAAAAAAAAATCAAACATAAAAACCTCCTGTTTTTCATAGGGCTTAGTGCTTTGCTACGTAAGAACTTTAAAACATTTGACAGTCATTTGCCCTGTGTACAGCACAGACAGCAGACAAACTGTGATGTGCAGCCATTAACATATTCAGGGAACTTTGGGTATGAGCCATTGCAGTGATCAACAACGCGATGTCCTCATGGAAATCCGTGACAAGTGGTGTCCCTCAGGGGTCCATGTGGGGATCAGCACATGTTTTCATCAATGACGCTAACAAAGAAATTTAGTGCACCCTCAGCAAGTTTGCACATGACACAAAGCTGTGTGGTGCACTTGATGGATGCCATCCAGAGGGACCTGGACAAGCTGGAGGAGTGGGCCCATGGGAATCTCATGAGGCCCAACAAGGCCAAGTGTAAGGTGCTGCACCTGGGTCAGGACAACCCCCGGTATCAATACAGGCTGCAGGGTGAAGGAACTGAGAGCAGCCCTGCTGAGGACGACTCGGAGGTGCTGGTGGATGAGAGGCTGGACNGGATGTAGGACTGGTTTTGTTCTGGACCCATTTCAATCATGTCTTTGTAATGGAAGAAGTCAGTTAAAGTTTTTGTTGTACTTAATGTAAAAATATTTCTTATTCTAGAGATAACAGGATTTGATTTTAAGAACTCATATAAATAAACAAAGAAAATAATTTTGGATCTTTACAAAGGCACACAGTTCAAGAGGCTGCCCACTCTTAAGCAAAAATTTGTACTGTTTGCAAACTTTTGCTCATATCCACTTTTGAATATGTTGTGATCTACCTTCATATTACTTTGGAAGACAGAAGAGTTAGAAAGTAGGCAGAATATTTTTCTTACTTCTCTCTGGTGTTGCTTCATTTTTGGCCTATCTAGAGAATAACATTCACATCGTGAGTGTCTAGAACTCCATTTGGCATTGGGAAAATGGGAAGAATTGGTTCACTGTTCAGATTCATTCTGAAAGTCCATTCTGTGTGTTTAATTGTTCATGTTCATGACTGTCCAAAATCTGTGTGTGATTTCAATCCACTGCTTCTGAGTGGTGCTCATTGCAAATTTTGAAGCCCGTACAAAGAAAACAGAGTCGGCTGTCAATTCTTATTATGATTCATGTCATTCTAGCTGATTAATTCAGTGAAACATGGCATAATCACACTAGGCTGGACATATGTCAGCAAAACATTTGGGAAAAACACAGGACAGCCCCAGCTTTACCCTGTTTTGGGGGGTTTGCTTTTGAAGGGGGCTGGATGAGCTTTCCTACCTCATTACTTTCCTACCTTCATTACTTTCCTGGCCAACTTTCTCCAAAATTGGAAGAAAATCAACTTCATCACTCTCTCCAGACTGATAATTTTAGTGAAAAATATTAGTTTATTGCATATAGCAAATTTTCTTTTAGCTATCTTTACCTTTTTCTCAAGGCAGGTACAGGGCATTCCTTTTCCTAAAGCAAATTTTGAGCAGGGATAAATCAAAGAGACTTCAGGAGCCTGCCAGATTCTTTTTCAACATTCGTCTTTCCTTCCTCTCCACAGCTCACACAAGGAAGGTGTCAAGGGTGACAGCTATGGGAATTTTGCAATTAAATGGTTGCAACATAGGACCATCTCTTTCATTTCCATTGCAGAAGAGGACCGTTTTGTTCCAAATTTCAGGATTCAAAGGATAATGGTGTTGGAGAAGAATATTGCTGAAATTTTTTTTTAGTTTGATATCCTAGTTTAAGTCTACCATTAAAAGTCCAAAAAGTCCAGTCCAGAACCCAAAGACATTCAATTTTGCCCATAGAAAATGATGCAGAAACTGCAAGTTATTTGCTGGTTTAGTCTGTATTAGGAGCTATCATAACCATGTTTGTTCTCCTTTTCCTATCTCCTCTACTTTTAAATTTAGTTTTAAAATGTGACCTTTAAAAAAAAATCAAACATAAAAACCTCCTGTTTTTCATAGGGCTTAGTGCTTTGCTACGTAAGAACTTTAAAACATTTGACAGTCATTTGCCCTGTGTACAGCACAGACAGCAGACAAACTGTGATGTGCAGCCATTAACATATTCAGGGAACTTTGGGTATGAGCCATTGCAGTGATCAACAACGCGATGTCCTCATGGAAATCCGTGACAAGTGGTGTCCCTCAGGGGTCCATGTGGGGATCAGCACATGTTTTCATCAATGACGCTAACAAAGAAATTTAGTGCACCCTCAGCAAGTTTGCACATGACACAAAGCTGTGTGGTGCACTTGATGGATGCCATCCAGAGGGACCTGGACAAGCTGGAGGAGTGGGCCCATGGGAATCTCATGAGGCCCAACAAGGCCAAGTGTAAGGTGCTGCACCTGGGTCAGGACAACCCCCGGTATCAATACAGGCTGCAGGGTGAAGGAACTGAGAGCAGCCCTGCTGAGGACGACTCGGGGGGGCTGGGGGATGAGCGGCTGNGTGGATGAGAGGCTGGACATGAGTCATAAATTTGCACTCGCAGCTCAGAAAGCCAGTTTTGTCCTGGGCTGCATCAAAGGTACATGGCCAAGAGGGTGAGGGAGGAGATTCTGCCCCTTTGCTCTGCTCTGGTGAGACTCTACCTGGAGTGCTGCTTCCAGCTCTGGGGTCACGTCCAGCGCGTCCAGCGCAAGCACCTCCGCCGCTGCCGCAAGGGGCGGAAAAGAAGGTCCCATGTCCACAGTCACGTGGTCTGGGGGCTGCCGCGTGGTCTCGCTGTTGCAGCGGCCATCTTCTGCCACATGAGTAGGCGCAGAAAAATGGTAAACCCCATGGAGACACAGCTGATGTACTGTAAGAGCTTCAGTAATCGTGAAATATTCACGGATATATTCTCCCATTGGTACATGTTCCGCTTGCTTCATTAACTCTGTCCAAACATGCTCCCAAAATTCTCCCGTAGGAGTGGCAGATGACTAATCTTAAAAATCAAGTCTCAAGAAACATAAAAGAAGTTCTTGAACAGCCATTCAAGAAAATGTTTCAGTTCTTTCTGAGTAAGATTTCTGTTTTGCTGCACAAGGATTTTTTCAATTTCAAGATAAATTTCCCTTTGTGGTTCAGACAGCCAGGATCCTTCCCACGATTCCTCCATGGTCTGAGAGGGTACAGCAAAACAAAGGTCTACTCACTGGGTTCCTGGGAATCTTCTATTCAGAGTCACTTTGCTGAGATGTTACACAGTCTCCAGGGATTGATCCATTACGCTGCCCGCATTCTCTACCGTATGTTGCAGTGTGTTCTCTGCAACCTTCCCAGAGACAGTTTTGCCAGCAGGAAAGAATAAGGAAGGGGCCTTTGCATAGGTGTTTCAGAGATGTTTATCTTCTGCCCCCACATGGGTCAGCGTCCGACGAGCAAAGACCAAGAGTCATGGGACTTTGGGGTGGAGAAAACTTACCTCCCCTCCCAAAGGTCCCACCCTCCCAGGGGGAGAGGGGTCAGCCCCACAGCAGGGGGAACCTCCACACTTGATAATCACAAAAAATTTAAATTACTGATAGAAAACTGATGAGGTCAGACGATATCTTCTTTTTCCTAGGATCTCTTCCTTGTGTCCCTGGGGTATCCAGATCCTTTGATTTTTCTGAGCCCCTGGATTGTTGTACTTCTGCTTACATCTCAGGAGCATAATTCTGAGATTTCAAATATAATATTATTTAAGCAAAAAAATGACATCTGGGTAACATTTTCAAAAGCACATCAGTCACTTTAGAGTCTAAAAGGAAGTATGTCAAAGGCTCAAGACACATATGGGATACAATTCTCATTAACATTTAGTGGACAGATATTTAACTTTTGTGCCTTCAAAAATACTGTATTTGTTTCACTTTTAGTAGGACAAGGGCAAAGACAAAAGTGAACTGGGACATTATATTTGCATATTCACCTACACAGTGTTCCCTGTTCATGGATTCAAGTATTTTCTGTTTAGACTTCCTAAAGCATCCTAGGTGAACTTGTAGTTTAGCTACTCATAAACTAGAAGTTTCCAACTAAACCGCTTCACTGACCTCTGCTTTGAAAATTTAGTCTCTGACTTAGAAATTATTTACACTAAATTAAATTTCAGAGTTAAACAAATTTTTAAATTCTGCAGAGATAAATTCTAATTCTACGTCTACATCTTAGCCAGTTTCAGAAGCATTTATGTTTTAACAGTTAATTTCAGGGAGAGCTTGTAGGCTCCAGGTTTGGTCAAATTTTGATATAATGCTGTATTGGTTTTGCACAGCCTGGTTTCTGGTAGGGGAGGGCCACAGAGGTGGTTCTGTGAGAAGCTGATAGAAGCTTTCACCATGTCTGGCAGAGCCAATCCCTGATGCTTCCAAAGATGGATGTGCTGCTGGCCAAGGCTGGGCCAATTGGAAATAGTGGAAATATAGAACATCTTTATATATTTAAGAACATTCTTAAATATGTTATCACAGAGGCATTACCATGATTTCTAACCCCACTACCAAAAGGCAGGCCATGCAAAACCAATACATACACTAAGAGTACAATTTAGCTTTGTGAAAGAAAAAATTACAGAGCTTAAACTATGCTCTATTAGGTTTTAGTAGATTTTAAACCCTAGCAATTGAACATCATGGATGAAAAAAAAAAATCCACAGATTTCAAATACAAATTTCAAAGGTATTAACTAATTTTCAAACCTTACAACATCTGGAAAGCAGTTCTTATACTTCCTGCTGAGGTGCTTGGCATTGTGGCAGTGGTTCTTTCTCACCAACAATGCAACCAGGAAAAACAGCAAACTAAGTTTCAGTGCATGGCGGTAAAAGTAATAAAGGAAAGAAGGGATTGATTTCTGAGGGGATTTTTAAATAAATCAGGCAGGATGGATGATCTTCATTTAAACTAAAATGGAATCAGGCTGCTGACACTAAAAATAGAAAAGGTCAAATGGTAATTTTTTAAGTTTGAAAGAAAGCTGGTAAGTGAGGGAGATTTTGAAATGCTGCATCCTCTAGATAGGAAGTCATAAACCCCTGTATCCTTAAATAAAAGATAGAACAGAAGTTGATACAACTGAAAGAGAAAGCAGCAAATAAGAGCTTCAAGTAAAGTATTCTTTAAGCAGAAGATGTAAAAACAGACATGCAGGCTAACAAGAAACTTATAAGGATTTCTAAATACATGCTACAAGTCTAACAATAGCTGAATGAGCTGAAATACCAAATGATAAATTAAGATATTAAAAAAGCAGGTAGAAGGCAGAAACTGATGAAAGCCACTAGAATGAAATATTCAGTGTATAACATCAGGTCATTCCCACCAGTCACCCAGCTCAGAGAGGAATAATGACTGTGACACTGGAGGGAGGCACAAGGGAGACAAGGGAGCCAACTGAACAAAAAGCACAGTAATAACTGCAGAGCTTATTTATGTCCATGTAGGTTGTGTAAGAAAGGTTACAGTGCAGAGACTGGATTTTTTTTGTAGCCCTCCTAGACCAACTAATTAGCAATTCATAAGGGAAAAGGCAACTCTTGATGTAGGTATAAGCAGTAAAAAGAGGATCAATGAAGAACCCATAGGAGAGGAGGGATAACATTTTCTATTTCAAAACCCTTTCTGCGGCAAGACTGAAAGTTTCACAGAATCACAGAACAATCTGGGTTGGAAGGGACCTGAAAGATATGCTACCCTCTCCAATAGCATTTAATTAAATTGAGGGCACTTCTAAAAATAGAATCAAAAATTGTAATCGAAAAGGGTAAAATATTTGCATGTGGCATGAGGATTTTTTACTCGCATCATTTTATAATCTCAATGTGATTGAATAGTATTAATCCAAAGAGATTTTTGAACAGTCACACAAAGAGCCTGACCGACCCTACCCCACAAAATCATCATATTTAAACAGTTGATAGAATATTAGAAATTAAAGAGAGCAGTTGTTCCTGCAAAAAGTGGAAGTTGTGTTCAGGTAAGGAAAACCTTAGAGTATGTAAGACTGGGCAAATAAAGCCATAAGAAACCAGGTCAGATTATTTTGAGGAATAGCTAGTTGAGTGGATAATAACTAGGAATACAAACTTTTTCAAGTATATCAGAAGCAGGAAGCCTGTCAGACCCTGCCAAATAGGTGACCAAAATTTAAAATAAGCACTTGAGAAAGATACAGCCATGGAAAAGTTGCTAAATGAGTTTTTGTATTGATATTAATCACAAAGAGCCTTAGGGAGAATCCACACAGCCTTTCTTCAGACGGGAAGAATTTGAGGCACTGTATCAAATTGACATGTCAGCAGAAGTTTCAAACAAATCTATCCAATAAACAGGAACAAATCACCAGAACCAGATGTTGCTGAACTATGAGATGTGCTATTTAGGTATGTCATCACTTAAGTTCAACCAACAACAAACTAAATTAAAGGAACTAAAGCTGGCCGATATGTTTCAATTTTTAAAATGGTTTTAATAAAATGTGAACAAATGTTCCTTCTGCACCAGAAAAAGGGCATGAAAATATGGAATTAAAATATACTGGAAGCTATCAGAAGAGACTTTGACGAATCTTTTGCAGAATAATCACACCTCTTCTGGCCATTGAAGATTTTTGCCAGAGTCTACTTTAGAAAAGCTCTGATGGTTTGTACAGCTTCACTGAACTTCCAAAAAGTCTTTGACAATGCTCCTCAACAGAAATTATTATAAATGCCATTGGAGGAAGGTCATTCCATTAGTTACAAAGGTAATTAGCAATTAGGGGACAAAGACATGAGTAAATAGTTTTCACTACCTTCAGTCTCTACAGAGTTGTAATACAAAAAAGAAAAAAGTAGGTTCTAGGGATATTACTTGATAAAGTAACTGTGCACTAAAAAGGGCACTGAAAAGAGAAATCTTGGACTCATTTTGTTTAGTTCTCCAAAGATCTTGGTTCCATACCTAAGATGTCTCAAAAAACCCCAACAACAAACCCATAAAAACATGTTGGGAAATAAAGCAAGGATAAACTGGGAAAACAACATTATGCTACTATGTTACCATTCTGTGCCAAAAAAAAAAAAATAGTATTGTTTACTGTTCTGGGAAGTCTTCTCTAAATATTTATGACATAACTAGAAGAGGCACAGGGGTACAATATCTATAATCAGAGTAGAGGAAGACTTCTATACATGGAGGCATTACTCAGGTAGGGACTTTTAGAACTGGTGAAGAACAATTTATGCAAGGTAGAGTAGAAATTCAGAGGATAGTGAAAGGAGAGGATGCATAAGAACAGTAACTTTCTCATTTACACCTATCTTAAGAATAAAGGATTACCAGATAAAATTCTTAGACAGCAGATTTAAAACAAACAAGAGGAATATAAAGCATGTAATTACATCACACAGCTCATTATCGGATGCTTAAAGTACCAAAAGTCTAAAAGGTTTCAAAAAGCCCCTACAGAAAGTCCATGATGAAAATACATTATGTGGCTCAGGAATTTAAAACCCACAGACTTCCAAAAGCAATACTCCCAATATTTTCCACAGTCCACCTCTTTGGCTATGCGTTTAGTGAGACCATTGATTAACCCAATGCCCTTATGCATTTCTGAGGGATCTCCACACACCAGGATATATACTGAGGTACACAGTCTTCATTGCTTTCTGTCTTTCAGATGACACTTTCTCACTAGAGGCATTCTATTTAGTTTATAAATCCCAAGTGGGCTTATATATTATCTTGGTGGAAAACAGAAAAAGGTCTCCAAGGTTACTAGCTGCATTTTCAAAAAGGAAATTGATGCTACCATTTTAAGTTTATTTTATAAATTCTTTGAAGCAACGGTTGCTTTCTTTTGCTTTTAACTTCTTTCATGTAGGGGGCAAGAAGGCATCAAAATAATTCCTCAAGGTTCAGAGGAGAGATGTCTGTGCTCCTCCTGCTCCCAGATAGCTGTGCAGTTATGAGTGGAGATCTCTAGGCCTTAGAACTGTCTGTCTTCCTGTGCCATGGCCATACTGCGCAGTGACTTCAGGGGTTGCCACACAAGCAGAAATACATAAAGACAAATCTAAAATCAGACACTCTTGAGTATTAGGTTTTTTAAAACTATCATGAGCTTTTCTTCTTTTAACCAATCTAATCTGCCTCCAAGGGAGTTTATTTTATGTTTTCCTTTTGGCCTCCTTTAGCTGGCTGATCTACCCCTAATTAGGCCACCTCATCGGAGGGCCAGCATCTTACAACTTCTAAGACATCCATGGCCAAAAAGTCATGTGTCTTTTCTGCTTGCTCTAACTTAAAATGAGAAGAGAAGGATTAAAAACAAGCAAATTACTCCCCTAAGAGAGAAAGGAGAAAATCCAGCTGCTGGCAGGTGCGCAGCAGCAGCAGAGCAGGAACGAACTCCCCCTGCCTTTGCCCTGGGCCCCTGAGTGAGCGCTCAGGGTGGTCTCCAGGGAGCTGGTACGGACACCACAGCCCAGCTGGCACAAGCTCAGTGGTGCTCCCACAGGACTGGCTGCAGATGCACAAGCACCAGTGTTGTGATGTTATGAGAATAACCATTGTCTTACATGATGGTGATTTTTATCACTCTGTCAAGATACAGCAGAGAGAAATGGAATAATTTAATTAAAGCATCCAGCACTGGGAACAGATGAAATTACAGGTTTCACATTGGCACTTCTGCCAACATGTGCTAGAGTGAAAGTATTTCAGGCTACCTCCACACAAAGAAAAATCAAAATATAGACTCAATAATTTTGATTTAAATATGTCATCTTTGATTTACTTGTTTAAGTTCAGGAAGTGGTGTTAAGTCTACAAGACAAAGTACCATTCTACTAGACTTTGCCAGTACTATCATCTCAGAATATCCATATTTGACTATGAACCCAACCATAATTTTTTCTGCCAAATAGGCTTTTGGTACTGTTTTGTTTTAATCAATTCTTCCAGAAAAGACATATAGAGGGAAAAAACTAACCTCATGTAGATGCACTTGCTTCAATGAATGATGACTTTGTTTCATTATTTTATCTCTACACTTATCTTTATTGCAGCAATGAACTAATTCTTGCAGAACAAAGTAAATTCTTGAATTGACTAAATATTTACAGTACATAAAACTACTGAGAAATTTACCTGCCGATTATCCCAATCCCATACTTCAATACTTCTATAACTACAACAGGCAAAGATAGAATATAGCTTTTACTTCAAATAAGGCATCCAGTGTTTCAACTGTTTCAAAACTATATTTCTTCTCCAGAAACAACGTGTTTTTGTGCCAGCTCCTAAATAACCATAAATTTCTTTTTATATAAACCTTAATGAATACTTGGCCAAGATGCTGTGACTGTTGGCTTCTACCTTTGAGCATAAATGGAAAAACTGCTCACTGAGCAAAATGGAAAAAAAAGATCACAGCAAGCCCAATGTTGCATTTTGCATTTAATGTGAAGGAAGCCTTGTTTTCGTGGTGTTGCAGTTTTCAGTGTTTTTAATCTTAAAGTGGCTGATCAATTTAAGGTAAGTGGCAGGCATTTGGCCTAGTTCCCAGGCTCTGCTTTCCTCCCAGAAAAGAAAGGATTCAGTCAGACACACAGACAAGGGGCATCATCGGTGGCTCTCACATTCCAAGCATTTTAGCATAGATTAAGTTGGAATGGTTTTACTGTTTACCAAAATCTCCTAGGTGTTGCATTTTATCCCCCTCTGGCTGTGGTTATCCAGGTTGAGCTTCTCAGGTCAGGACCTCCATAAGAAAAATGGCTTGTAGAGCCTTGAAGGGAAATACAAAGTACAGGTCAAGACTCCTTATTAAAATGCAATTTCAGCAGCTTATTGCAAAATGTTAAGTCCTCAGACAACAGGTAATTTAGCAGTGAACTTTTTTCCTAAAGCTTGCAGCAAGGCAAGAGCTGTTTTACATGCATTCCAGAGGAAAAAGCGAAGATAATCTTCTTAAGAAGGACAAAACCTCAGCACTTTGTGTGTCTGGAAATAACCAGCAGATAATTAAGTGTTATTTTTAGACTTTTTTCCCCCTTTTAGGTACAATAAAGTACAGATTTTACTGTCTCATAACAAACTCAAATGTGGCTTTATTATGTAATTGTGAAAATTTATTTGGTTGTTTTAAGAGCTCGTGTCTACAAACAATAACTTTTAATAAATATAATATCTTAATATAGTCACCCCTTTTACAGACACTCAGGTCCAGATTTTTGAGCTATTAAGGTGGTAAATTAACTCAGGCTTCCTGGAATTGCATATGCATAAGGGACACTGTGTGGAGAGTTCTCACTATCCATGTTCATAGGAGTTTTGAGATGTTTGACTGTTTGCAGTACTGGGGTCAAAGGTATTAATGTGAGGCTGCTTTCTTGTTGATAGCTTTAGGAAAAAATCCTCAGCTATTCATCTAATTTTTTTCCAATTAGCTATGCCTTTAAAATAAATTGATCACCAGATTGAAATGGACAGTATTTATGCCCAAAAGTGAACTAGTAGTTTTGAAAATTTAAGCAGAATAGGAACATGAAAAATTTAGGGGCTACACTTCTTTTTTACAAGTGAAGGCATTTCTCAGATATATACTCCAGCCAATTTACTAACAGTTTCCCTTGAAAATGTCAGCCTTTCCACAGCTCGGGTTTTAATGAGCCCTAATAACACATTTGAAGATATTCTGTTCCTTAAACCACTTATTGAAGACTGATGTTCCAGATGTACACATGAGCATGCATATGCATGTCAGTGATTTGACTGGACTGAACTGACCCTGCCGGTGCCTCTGGAGTCCCAGTCGCCCAGCAGCGCTCTGGGAGGCATCAGCACATCGCAGCCAGGTGCCAGTGCCTTTCTGGAAAGCACCATTACATTGTCAAATCTTCCATCATTTATGCCTTTCTTTCCGAAGTTCAGTCTTTAAAAAGCAAGGAGTAAATTCAATGGGAAAAGTTGTTTTTTTAATCAAGCGAGTTAAATTACGAGGGAATATGCTCAGAGTCTTTAGGTAGAAGATAACAAAACAATGGTGCAGTGAGAGTTTGTGAAAGCTCAGATGGGCATGGAGAGCAGAGCAGTGCCAAGGACAGTGAGAAGTCATTTAGAGTCCACATACACTGAGAGGCAGGGAAGGAGTTAACTGCAGCCCCAAGGAGGGGCAGGAAGCTGACCAGCTGTGTGCAATTGCAGCTGCTGCTATAAAAAGGCTTTGCCTTAGAGGACAGAGAGTCATACTAGAAGGGAAGGAAATTCTTCTGGTGAACTTAGTTCAGTTTTGAAGGGAAGGAAGTGAGTTCTTGATGGCTGGCCACCTGAAGTTTGGAAGATCTTGTAAGTGTCTAATGGATAGAGTGAGTTTAGCCATTTGGTCAACAGCTCTTGCTTGCTGTTAGTGCTGTCTAATCTAAGCCTTCTTCTATGTTCCCATTTAGCAAAAAAAATGTTGAAAATTTTAAAACACTGTATCTCATACTTATTTTTTTTATTCTCTGCTGTGCAGAGGCCCCATGCTGACCCTTCTGTAAGGAGAGATGGTTTTATTATGGGACTGTTTTCATGAGGTCTTTGAAATAGACCTAGGTCTAGGTAGGTTGTGAGGGGGTGTAAAATGCTAACTGGGCAAGTTTGTAGCAACACTCTCCCAGAACAAGGCTACCCTGATAGAGGGTTCAGCTGTAAAGGGAAGGAAGCATCTTCCTGACAATCCGTGAGGAAATGACTTAACTCTCAAGGGGAAGAGAGCAGAGGAAAAAGACTGCTTTATATAGCCCGATAAATACTCTCATGCATGCAGAGATATTAAAAAAGCAGTTTTGGACTTGATATTGATTTATTCCACATGTTGCTGTCCTCTTCCTCCTCACAGTAGTCGTATGAATTATTCTGTAAGGGATAACCTTACCTGAACATGCCCTAGTAATACAAATGGACTGGTTTTTTTAAACCAAATAAAATATATTAGCATGTTATCAGAATCTCTAGGTGAGATTTTTCCATCCTTGTTTTTAAGGTGGAGGCATGTATGGAGGTCAAGGAAAAGGAACCACCATAGGTAAATAATAAAAATTTTGAACCCTGATGCTGCAGTTCGGTTCAGCTGCTGAAACACTGCAGGTACAGCATATGGCACACAAGCCCCTTAGCCATTCTTGGGCAGCAGCTTTCTTCTGCTGGCTCTACAGCCTGGCTGGCTCTTACTCTCCCTTTGGCTAGTATATAGAAAACAGAGAGGGTTTTATTAATCAAGGTTGCACTGCTTGGGAATGGTTTGTACCATGCCAAACTAATCACAGCAAAGTATCGCAAGATTAGATTTGTCCTGGCTGACTAATCCAGACTCTTGTGAGACAGCAGGGAAAAAGTAGCAGAAAAGGACAAAGAAGATCTAAATAGGAATTAGGGCTGGTTGCGCTGCAGGGCGCAAAAAAATAGCGAATCTAATTCCCATTTGTATTTGACGCCCTCTGGTACCTGTAGAGGAGAATATAATAGAGTTCAGCACAAATGAGATGCTGAAGTTTGCCTCCCAAATTTAAGTGGTTGTGTTAGAGACAGCTTTCCCAGAGAGAGCTAAAACCTGAGCTCCTGTCTCTGTCACCACATATGATTGTTCAGCAGGTATTGTACCCCTGGTGTCACATACAGTGGCCGTGGCTGACCCTGCCTGTAGCAAGGCACAGAGCAATGGTAAAACTGACTCCAGCTGATCGTGTGCAGGGCAGTCCTGATTTCATGGGCATCAGGAACCACGTGTGGCATGGTGGCCATTACTCAGCAGCTGACTGGCAGTTTTGCTTCCTTCCTCTTCCAGCCCACATCATCAGATCATTCAGGCTCATTCAAAAGAGGTTTTTGAAGAAGGCTTCTCTGTTTGTTTGCTTAGGGTTTGTCTACAAGGAGCTCTGCTATGTCGAAATGACTCTGTGATGACCTGTGTGTAGCACATGCATATAACTAAGATGCCCTGGAGAAGAAGACATGGATAATCAGTGAAACTGCTACACATCCCACATGAATACTCTTTATCTCCCCCATAAATAAAGTATGAATTATTGGATTTTCTTAATTTTATGTAGTTTAATCATTAATCTAATTCTGGGCATAAAAAGAGCTGTTCTAGTTAAACCTATTCCTGTCCAAATCGCAAGAATACAAGGAAAAATTACTTTGCCTTTAATTCAGATCCTATTTTCATGCAAATTAACATTCAACTGTGGACATCCTTGAGAACCTAATATTCCTATATTCCTGTATTATGGAATATGTAATTACATTTAATAAATTAGGCAGGAGGGGAGGCCTAAACTCTCTTTAAATGGTTTATTTATGTTGATGTGGTTTATTATTTATTTATCTACCCAAGCAAGCTATGCTGAGACATTAGGCTGTCTCTTGCAGACTTCATCTGAAGTTATAGGCTTGCTGAATGATATCAACAAAGCAAAAGTTAGGTCAGGCATGTGTTTTAATGGTTTGGTCTACAGAATAGCAGCCAAAAGACCTTTATTTAATCCCTAGTTAGGTCATTTATTATTATTTATATCTCACAAGAACATTACCATGATTACAGAGGAGACTCATCATTCGGATTATACAATCCAGTCACTCATTCAGAGAAAGCCAAAAAATGGGATTGTTGATTGCTAGTAACTGAGCTAATCTCCAAAGATATTGGCATGACAGGCAGTATTCTTTGGAGCTCAGCCAAACGTTGCAACTGGAAAATCCTATGATAAATCCCTTTCTCCTGAGAGATTCATAGGAGCATTGCTCTTTGGAGTGCAATCATTAAATCAGAAGGTCACTTATATCTTTACCAAGCTCCTCTATTATTTCAAATTAGCGTGTGGCAACCCCCTCAAAAATAAAGTGGAATATAATATACTGTGTTTGAAATCCATTACCCATGCACTTGTTTAATAACCTCTACCAAATGTTTTAACAATTGCATTCACTCTCACAAAGTCTCTGTGATTAGTCACAAATAACTTTATCCATATTTACACCTACCTTTTAGAGCATAGGTTCCCCATACAGGCAGTTATCCATTGTTTTAAGACTGTATAGGCTGACATTTATCATGCTCCAGGTGATGATGCACACTTTCTTAGGCATGTATAAACTGTATTCATAAGATTGCTTTTAGAAAGATATGTTGATTTTCTGAATATATAGTGGTTAATTTTTTTAGAAAAAAATTTTAAAGGTGTCCTATTAGAAGAAGTTTTCAATCAATAGCTGGAAATGCTTGAAATGCTCGGATGATTGAAAGTAAATCAAATAGGCCAGGATAATTGATAATTAATTTCCCCATCAAATAGCCATGATAGGAACTATGGAATTCAGATGTTAGTTCTCTCTTACTGTAACCATATCACACAGTGCATCAAGTTTTCCAGACAAAACTTAGCCAAATTTTAAAATTTTAATTAAAATTTTAACTTTAAGCTAAGCCAAATTTAGGTTAGGTGGTTCATTCAATGGAGAATTTCCAAGCAAATCTTTAATCCATCAAAAACATGACAACAAATTTCTCTGGAGTATTCATAAAAATTTTGGTAGATCCCACCTTTGTTTGTAAGTCCTGGGGTTTTTTTAATTATAATTTATTTTTATTTATTTATGTTTGTTTGTTTTCTTACAGATGAGTTTTAACATTTTTCAGGCTTCTAGTTTAATGCAAAATCAGAGCAGGGGAGAAAGGGAAAGATAGAGAAAATAAAGTACTGTAACATCCATTTGACAGGTTATCTAATAAGACAAACACCACTTTTTCAATCTTTTATTTAAATGATCCAATTGAACCTTTATTTAGTTTAATTGACATATGCTAGAAAATTCAAAAAGGATTAAGTCACTGTGGAGTGCCATAAAATGGCCTCACGAATTTTTTCTACATACCATTTTAATAATATTTCCTTGCTGTTTAGGCAGCATGGAATATTATCTTTACTTTCACCATTCTTGGAAGAAGAGATCTTTTCATTTGTTCCCATATTTATCTAAAATAAATTACAGATAGAGCTGATGGTATCTGATCCTTCCTTTCCCTCTTTCACCCTCTTTTCCCTCTGTCTTTGTTCTGGCTTATTTTTCCTTCTTTCTGTTTGGCCCTCCTCTAATGACAGCAAAATTCAGAAAACCTTGAAATTTTCAAAATTTTTTTGTTAATCACATGATTTTTTAAAAAAATTCAAAATAATTTCTTCATTATTTTTCCTGCCTTAACATATTGCAGATTTGTACAACACACTCAGTAGCTTTCTAGGGAACAAACTGCATCATAAATGAAAATTTCAACATTGTCATGTGCTGTTTTTCCCTGTAAGTGACATTTTACTGTTTTTTTTAAAACGAATCCTCTGTTGTGTAGTGTTGGGATTTATCTGGCAGGTTAATCTTGGTCAGAGAGTCTTTAAAGGAAATGGAGGAAAAAACCCAGACAAGAACTGATGGATAATATAGAGGTGAACAAAATCTACAGTTCATAAACGCAGGTTGAAAGCTTCTGGTTCAGCCTGCTAGCTTAAAGATCCCATTACCCTGCCCATGAGTGTGTGGCTTAACCTTGTGCAATGCAAATAATTGATTCTTAGTCTCTTGGTGTAGCTATTAAAAAATAAAAATTGATGTTTTGGTGAAAATTGCAGTATGGTTTAACACAAGGTACTACATTCAGCACAGGCTGAGTGATACTTACTGTGATGCAGGTAGGGAGAGTAAAAAGATATGGCTTGTACTAAGAGATCAAACAAAATCTGTGCCTTATCCTGGAAGATACTCTGGGCAATCCAAAAAAACTCACTGGAGTGGGTAAGGATGGGAAACCTTAAGAAATTAAGTTGTGAAAAAGTTGAGATTTAAATAGTATAAACAATATATCAGAGTACAAGTCATATCCAGAATCTTAAAAACTGCTGCAGTGCTGTTATTGGATGGTAAAAAATGCTCAAAGAAGGGATTTGGAACAACGTGTCTACCTTGCCTCCTCACAATCCGATGGAAACTGCAACGTGCAAGTAAGCATTATATAACCTGACAGGATCTGGGAAGGTTATAAATCTGTAGATAAAAAACAGTGTGGGAGATGTAACTTACGTTGTTTTCAAGAAGTTTTGATAATAAATTAATAAGGAAGTCAAATAATTGTGGATCATTGGCCAAATGGCTTGTTTGGATTAAATTTTTTTTAAAAGATAAAATCAAAGTAATAATGAACAGGTGCTCTTTGGAGAGAGAAAAATAATAGTTAGATTTCCCAGTTGCTGCTATGGGCATGCTGTTATTAGATACACTTAGAGCTCATGCCTTGAAAGAGGAAGTTTTACTTTGAAAAGGTATTGTATTCAAAGTTGAACACCAACTGGAAAAATAGGAGATGTAATTGCTTATTAAAGGTGTAGTGGCTTTCAAAAGGTTCTGATAACACCTGAAAAAGGAAATACAATAATCTTCATTTTCCCATCTGTTTTCTTCATTAGAACAAGATAAAAATAAATAAGTATTGTTGGGAGCAGCAATTCCTGCTGCAGGTTCTCTAGGAATTCTTGTACCGTGGCTAAAGGTGTTTGAATACCAGAGAATGCAACCATTTTTTGATACACACATGAGAAATAATACTTTAAAAACATCCTTTTTTCTGCTGATATACTTCAATTCTTTTCAAAGGAAGATACAGAATTGCAATAAAGTGCATTGTTATTTCTTGTCAGCAACTAATGTTGGCAATGGTCATTTGCATGTGTAGTGGTATTAAATGCAATTCCGTCTTACCTCTTAACAAATTGCAGCAAAACTTACCTGTTGTTCAAGATACAGAACAGAAAAACTAGAAATGATACGCTCGGTTCTGCTAGGGTGTCCTTTGTGTATTAACTTACGTTTACAGTTCCCTAGTGCAGAGTGAAATGATGGATAACGCATAGGATAAATAGTCTCAGGTACACACAGAGCTTGTAAAGACGAATAGTATTTTAATCTAAAGAAAACAAAAATTTTAAAGGTATCTGACTGAAGAATTGAGAATTCTCAGGAAAACCACAGAAACTCACAGTCCATCTGTTGTCCCCAGCTGTGCAACAGAAGACAAAAAAAAGTGAGAAATGCAAAAGCAGTGCTTTTCCAAGAAAGAAAAGGAAGTATTTCCTTCAGCTGTGTGCAGTCAGACTGAAATTCAGTACTGCAGGAAGTAGTTGCAAGACTGCAGTTGGATTTTACAAAAGGATTGTTGATTAGTTGTTTGTTCATTAATATTGTAGCTTTACAAGTCAACCCTGTGATAAGAGTACACAAACTTCCCACC
>WEIT01006253.1:36264-54001 GCA_013389985.1 Dryoscopus gambensis | reverse complement strand
AACTTGGGGCCTGTTCCTCTCACCCTGTCACTTGTTACCTGGGAGAAGAGGCCAACCCTCATCTGGCTACAGCCTCCTTTCAGGCAGTTGTAGAGAGCGATAAGCTCTCCCTTAGCCTCCTTTTCTCTAGGCAAAACAACCACAGCTCCCTCAGCTACTCCTCATAGGACCTGTGCTCCAGACCCTGAAGGTATCTCCATAACAGCAGTGTTCTCCAGGCTGCAACCACAACTTTGAGAGGAAAGCAATATCCTCAATTTAAACAACGAAGTGCAGTAAAACATAGCCCTGACATGTTTTAGCTGACAGAAGCTCTGTCCCTTACTCAAACCACAGCAGCATTTATCTGTAGAAGCACCTTTCACTAGGTATGCCAGTACCCAATACTTGGATTGGATGAGAGTCAGCAGCAAAATCTCAAGATGTCATTGGCTGCCCAAAGGAATAAGAATCCTTTTTCAGGTTCTGCAGTTGTAGGTTAACTAGCCATCAGCATGAAAATACAGTAAAAAGTCATTCATCCCAGCGAGAAAAGATCCAGAATGAATGGTTTCTTGGATGCCCGTGAAAATGCTGGCAGAAGCACAAGGAGAAGGATCTGTTTAGTGTGTCCTATCTAAGTATTTGATCTGGATACTGACAGGAGGGCTAAGAGTTTGGACAAATGTAAATTCAGCATTAGGAGGTCTCAGGGAACTTTGGTACTGAGCCAAAACTGAGCTGTGACATCTGAAAAGATGGAAAAGATCAGAATTTTGATANGAATTTTGATATCTTATAATTTGGCTGGTTTTGAACAGATCTACATAGTTCCCACAAAAAGCATTTTCTTGACTTCAGACTACACTGCCACCAAATTTCAAAGCCTATTTGAAAACCACAGAGATATGTAAACTTTTCAAACAAAATGAATGATATTTTAATGTGGTTGAAAGCATTAGGCATCCTAGAGATAAGGGGAACTCATACTGTCCCTTTGTTGTAGTTCAGCTGTTATAAAACAACATAGAGATCCTTAAACAGTAGACTTTCTCTTCATAGGCATTGTATATATATTTTTTTTCAGCGCTGCTGAAGTCCATAAATAAGCAATCTATTATTGCAGCCCTGTTCCATGTTGAGAAAGACATATTCATGTATTTCGGCATACAGCAGTGGAAAACACAGGTTGAAGAGGTGGGTGAAAGGATAGATACACTGTTTAAAGCTCAGGGATGAAACTCATTTAAGCCAAGAACACTTTGCTCTCAGATCATTAATAGCAAGCAAATCAGGCAATGCAGAGGGAATCTGCAGTGAAAAGGATCCCTTTCAATCTATATTTCATGGTTCTCTTTAAGGAGGGGTCCCCTCTTTTCTTTTATTTTGAAATCAATGTCTTTTATAACAGTCATTGTGCTCCCTGTCCCCCCCACTGAAATGACAGGATGGGTTTCAGTTTATCCCAGTGGGAGCCCAGCAGCCTGGAAGCCAAGTGGTGGGATATCTTTGTAACTGCTTGGCAATTCCGATCAAGACAAAAGTTCTCCAGCAGGTTAGAAAGATGGATTCAACAACTACAGGACCAAACCAAACCAACAAACATCGGCCAAAATAATTCCTCAGTATAAGCTATTTATTGTGCATTACTATCATAAACCCAAGAATGAATCTGGTACCTGATATCTGGCAGTTTTGGCTTGAAAGAATTCTGACCTGATTTTCAGAGGTATGCACAGCTCCTTCTGACTATTGTGGGAGAGCACGCTACATTATCCAGCACTCCCCAAAAACCAGCTAGTGATTAACTGTAAATTTCCCCACAGCATAAGAGGCCTTTTAAGATGCTTTCTAAGGCACTTTTTTGAATACTTTAAGATTTATCAAATCTGTAAAGAACTTCTTCAGAAAAAAACAACAAAACATGCAAGCTTGGTTGTTTAGTTTCTCTGTTAGTTGAAAAAAGCGACCAGAAAACCAAAATGGTGTACCATTACTAAAGTCTCTAGCTCTATACACATACTTGGCTCTTGGGAAGGGAGGAAGAAGGTGCCACACCCAAAACTTCATTTTTCCTCAAGCCATGACCTGTTTTCTATTTTATATGATCAGAGGAAAAAAAATATTGGCATGCCCTAAGCCAAATATGCACCTGTGTTCTGCTGCAGCTTTGTGCCATTCCCTGTTCGACATGACCAGGTCTCTAGCTGTGCTTATGTTTGTCAACATTTTCTGAATTCACAGACTTAACATCTTTTAGGCTTTAAGATGGCATAATTCCACCTTATTTTGTATAGGTTTGCAGGGAATAAAAAGTGTTTCTATTAATAATATTCATTTTCCCAGGTCTCACCTCCAAACTCTTATTATAGTGTGTGTTTTTCTCTCTTTATTGTCCTTTTCCTTATTTTGGCCACTTAGAAAAAGGAGGAAGGGTCCTCCCTGGTGCCATGTTTGCTCAGCTGTCCCTGTCCTGTTTTATATGGGTTCCAGGGATCACTCCTGTAACAAGCACAGTTCTCCTGCTGTCCCCAGCCACAGAGAGGAATTCCCTCAGCTCCTCTGGATTCTGTTAGAGACACACACAAAGCCCTGAAGTTGTATTTGTGGCTCCAGAGCTACACACTAGGTATTATTTTGTGTGGTGGGAGACAGTGTTCCCTCTCCAGAAACAAGTATCTTTAGACTAGACATGAAGTTCACTAAAATCAGTTTTCCCTGTATCTTGAGACTGTTAGGTCATCAATATCAATTAAACATGAAGAGGAAGAGGGAAAGAAGCAGCTGATGATTCACAGAAGCGAGATGTACTTTTAAAAAAGTTTTTCTTTCCATCCATTTCTTTCCACGAACAAATGCTGCAGGCTGCCTGGAGAGATTGTGGAGTTATCACCCTTAGAGATATTCAGAAGCCTTCTGGACATGTCCTGGGCAACTGGCTCTAAGTAACCCCACTTGAGCAGGAGGGTTGGAGCAGATGACTTCCAAAGATACCTTTCAGCTTCGACCATTCTGTGATTCTGTGAATAACAGGCATAATTCAAATTTAATTGAAACTAAAAGGTAATGATTGCTTTTTTCTCAATTTATGCTGGTTTATGGTTTTTACTGTATTGAAAAATATGCTCAACTTTCTCTTGCTTTTTGTTGCCTTTTTGCTTCCTTGCTTCTTAGTTTTCTTAGCTATTATATCTCTGAATGCCACAAGAACGGTTCTCTAACAATATTCTTGACCCAACTGAAATTGTGGAACATCTAGAAATCTCTTATTTTTTTCTATACTGCAGCAGCATTTCAGGACCAAAGGGGCTGAGAAGGAGTCAGGCCAACTATATAGCAAAACTCACCTGCAAAATAACTTCTTTCCCAAGCTGATCACAGGACATGTTAACAGCTTCAATAGTAATTCAGATGCTCAAGGAAACTGACCTCAAGGTTAAATAAAAGAGTTTTGCATTTCCTAAGTTGTGTGTTTTAAATTACTAAAATACTTCTCAATATCATCAAATTTTGCAAGACTGCCTCTCATCACCAACCGTTACCTTGTAAGTTTCACTGAAAAAATCCTGATTGAAGGACTTTGTTTTATGGAAGTGTGACACTGGCAAAAGGCTTGAATTGTGGGCCCTGTGGTTTAAAGACTCTATTTAGATAAAGCCTGCTTCAGTGAAAAATACCTGCAAAAAAGCAAATTATCCTAAACCTAATTCACACAATTATTCTAATTCACACTTTTTTACAGAAATGGGTACAAATTAGAAGAGGNGATGGTATTCATCTACCTTTTATGGCACGCTTTGAGGCACAGTATTTTTGCCTATTTTCTAATGTTAATCTCCCATTCCTCAATAAAACGAACAAACACAAAAAGAATGAAAAGTCCTGGCATCCATTTCTAAAGGTAGTTAGTGGAGCTAAGAGCTAAAAGCAAACCTTTGATAAGAAACAAAGCATGCTGATTTAAAAGAATGTTTAATATAATAGTATATTTCCTGTAATCATAATCCCTACTTCCTTGAGTCTAAAGTATTTCTTTATCTCTTATAATTTTCATTCTCCCTTCTGAAAGAAGATACCTTGTATCATTATTTCCCTTTGATTAAAATCAGAAGCAGCCCAGAATCAAGAGATTTCTGAAGGAGCAAGAGAACAGAACACTATGGAAGGCTTTGGACACAAGCTCCAGAGGCTAGTCCAGATAACCTAATTGCAGACCTTCAAAAAATTTTGGTTTTTAGGGTTATAATCATGCATGCATCATTTCTTCAAGCTGTGTATTGCCGGTGCTGTTTTTCAGACTGAAGCCATTAGAAACATTTTGTTTGTACCAAGATAATAATAAGTCTCTTTAATTAGTTGTCTTTTAAATTTTTCAATGGTCTAAATTCCCTTAAATCTCCTAATCACAGTCTTAGTTCTGATACCTCTGGTATTAGGGTCATAGGGTCCATAACCTGATGATGTGGTTCCAAAGCTAAACTGCCTAGGCTGATTTCCTGGTTTAAACCCTGCAGTTTATACACCCCCAAAAAGTTGAACTCGTTGCTTTTAACTACCACCACCCTCTCCAGTTTGGAGGGCACAGAGCATTCATGGTGTTTTTTGGTTAGGCACAATTCCCTTAAGGAAAGGCACATTCCCCTACACCAAAGAGGGCATTTATCTCACCTCCCTTTAGTGATTAAAAAGACATGCGTTACGTTTAGAAAGGCATAGATACTTATAGCATGAGTCACCTGGCCTTAAAACAAAGTGGTTAAAAGCAGTAGTGTGACTAATTCTCAGGAAGTGCCTAGCCTCTAGTAACTATGGAGGGAAAACAGCTTGTTCCTTTGGAGTGGCTGTCTAAATTGTAGACAGCTAGAATCTGGGAAGTTGGACCTCTCCATAGGGTCTTTCTAATATGGGTGTTTTTCAGCACAGTGTCATAAGCACACAGCTCCTATCAGTCAATAATCTGCAACTAGAGGAAACTTTTTGAATGTACCTCTGCCTGATGGAAGTGGTGTTAGTATCATAGAGACTGACCAGCTCCTGAGTGTACAGCGAGCACATTTGCAGAACCATGGCAACTTCCTCATTAACTTCCATATCTGGTGTGCTAGACCACATCTTAGAATTTATTCTTGCTCCTTTATGTATAAAAATGCATATTTAACTCATATTTATATTTATTTTATTATATTTTCAAAACACAATAAGGAAACAGGTTTAGGGAAGACAAGTTCACCTTTTTCTGCATTTCAGTTATTTTTATGCCTTTCCAAAGCGTATTTCAATTAATTAGAACTATCATATATTTCCAAGGCAACAGGAAAGGTCTAGCCTCTGAATCAGTGGACTTCAACAGAGTTGGGACCTGGCTCTCCAGAATTTTTTCCTCATATGTTTAGCCATGGATTTGGCTTTTGCAGTTACAGGCTTTCAGATACTATTATGCAGATCTCTGGTGATATTGTTCCCAATCAGCAGTAATTTGCTCACCTTCTGTGTTCTGAATGACTGAGCTAGTACAGATATACTACAGGAGTCCTTATTAAGTTTCTTTTGTTGTCAAATAAAATGCTTGAATTCAGTAACCTTGTTAATTCAGTTTAAAATTATAATTTTACAGATTTATTGCAATGGATAAATTCAGCAACAGCTCACATAAACTTAATCTTTTTCAAGAACAATGTGTATTTTCCTTTCCACTAAAAGGCTAAACAACTAAATAAAAATCAGTTTCCAAATATCCACCTTGTAGTTTAATTTTAAGTTAGTACATTGGTTACTACCCAGCAGCAGAAAGGCAGTTGTGTGCTTAATCTGACATGTGCACCACTGACAGCTTACTTTGCTGAGTCAAATTTCTTGTTGTGTAGCTGATAAGCAATAACCACAGTTACTGATTTCGTTCCTATGTTTTTTCTGTGTTGAAAAATTAAGTGTTGATAATTGAGTCTGTTGCAGCACTCTTGAATTCCCATCCTTTAAATTTGTTCTTTTGGATGATAAGCACTAAAAATTTCATTGATGGATAGTAAGTGAAATTAGTCAGTAATCATTACCCTCAGATCTCTTTCTTTTGGTGCATGAATAAGTTCCCAACCTATTATGGAGATGTAAAACATGACTTTGGAAGCAGGAGCCTCAAGTTAGACATCTAAATAATAGACCTGTTTTTAAAAATCTTTAGAGTCCTTGAAAGCCTCTGAGTTCCCAGCAGCTCCCCTGGAAGCTCAGGCAATCTGCTGGATGGACTTTTGAAAACCCAGCATCCCATTTGCATGCTTTTCTCCCTCAAACCTTAAATAGTTTTTTTAGAGGAACTGTCACATCCCATACAAAAAAGCTGTCGCTTTTAATGCATCCTGGTGTCTGTAGATTTCCAGTCAGGTCCTTGCCTTCCCTTAATATGGTGGTTTCTACTTGGGAAAAAAAAAAATTAATCATCATAACTATAAACGCAAACAACCCCATTAATTAATTGTAGGTTCAGTCCTAAAAGGAACTGAGCCTCTCTTGGTAGTGTGAAAGCCTTGAACTTTCTTTGCCTTCAGCTGCCTTTTATGGCACACTTTGAGGGACAGTTCAGCTCCTCCTTGCAGTCCGAGACTCCCCTGAGCACAGTTTTATGGCAGGCTGAATCCCGACTCTTCAAGAATGTTTCCTTTTACTCTAGTGCCTCATTGCTGGGCCCTGTATAAAGTGAAAGAGCCTCTGACATGCACAAGAACTTTCCTTTCCTCTACATCACTCAGCAGCTTTCCTTGTCATTCTACTGTAGCTTCTGATACGTACGGACGACTTGTGTTTGGGGGATGACAATGTACTTACTCCATGCCCCGGAAAGCATGTACATCAGCTAGAGGAATGGTAAAACAGCAGCAAGGGATCACCGTGACTGCAATAGAGGAGGGAAAAGCTATATCAATAATACTTTTATTCAACAAGCCTAGCATACAACAAAGTGGCAAAATGGGGGAATGGGTGCGTGTGCGGAGGACAGGAACCGTGCAGCACCGTGTCTGTGGCCTCGCTGCCTGCTTTCCCAGTGCCAGAAGATGGCACTGCTGGTGCCCATGCTGGGCACGCTGGTCCCAGGCCTCCAGTGTCTCTGATTCTCCCTCCCCTTTCCTCCTGCAGTGGCAGCTGGATCCAGTTTAGCTCCACACAGTCCTGTCCTAGCTCGTCCCTTAGCCCTGCCACTCCCTTTTCTGTGGCAGGAACAACCCACTTAGTTGATAAGGTTTCTACTTGGGATTTTTCCTTCATTGTTTATGCCTTGCACTAGTCTTTTTGGCTCCATTTTCCTACCCTTAAATTTCATGTAATGTCTCTACTGAGTTTAGCAGTTCTGCAGGGTCTCACAAGGTCTTTATAGAGTTCATTGAGGTTAGGTATAAAAGGTCATTACCTGGCCCTCAAAACTAAAACTTCAAATCTATGAGCTTTAAGCTGTTTCCAAGTTCTCCAGGGGTCAGGGTCAATTTTTAAATTAACAACACTGAAGGAAAACATTGATCTAACTGCTTTCTCAGCTGTAACATGGCAAAGAGGTCGGGGGATGCATCCTTTGGTGATGCAAAGCACGGTAAGAAAATCATCTGCCAACCTTTTACACCATTTTTAAGACAGCAAACAAAACAATGAATTATTTTCTAAGGAGACTGAAGCTGATAGAAGGAACCAGGACTGAAGCAGTATTTTCTGTGGTGCCACATGACTTATTTTTTTTTTTCCTTTAGGCATGGTTTCAAGAGAAAGCCCAGTCCTATGGAGCATGTTTGTATTTCAGCTACTGTGTGCTTATGCAATACAATAAAAGAGGTGAGAAATGCAATAAGATTCTTATCTTGCAACAGAATACTTTGAATAATTAGTCCTTGATAAACTGTGGTTTAAAGTACTGGGAAAGTACTCTATACGATAAATACAAGAACACCTTTAACTTTTAACTGCAACTATCTGGTTTTCTCTGAGTGGCAGGTGTTATGGCAAAGCTGTTACTCATAACGGTTGAGAGCTTTCAAGGACTGTGGAAACAATATGTAAACCCATACTTGGAAAGAAACCAGTCTAACTTCTGACTTCAGATAGACTTATGAGAAGCCTATTGTTCTTTGAAGATTTTTTAAATTACTGCCATAATAGCCTTTGTGCTACGTTACTCCTGGACATTTATGGAAACAGCTATGCCCCCAAATGCAGAAACCTGAATTACTGAATTTGGTGTGCTTCAGTTTAGGCAATAGGAGAGTGGGAGTTTTTGCAACTGTGATTGTAAATCTGTGATTTGGACACCCAAATTCCTTGCAAATTTTATTTTGAGGCATTAGTCTTTCTTGGAATGGAGCCATATAAAAGATAAACTGAAACATTCAGTCATAGAATTAGTATGAAGAGGTTCACTACTGAACTGTGCCAAAAGGTAGACCTGGTTGATGTTTTCAGCTGCGACATAAAAACAGATCAGTGAAGCAGAGAGACTTAAAAAGATTTCAGTAAGAGCTGCTCTTACACCAATAATAGACAGGCTGCATGAAGCAGGCTGTGTACACCTATCTCCTTTATTTGCTTCCACTCTTACCTCTGGTTTGTTTCTTCTCCAAGTACTTAGAAAATATGTGCAGTAGATTATGACACGGCAAAGCTTTTACAAAATAAAGAAGTACTACTTTAAGTATGTTCATTGCGGGTTAGAAATCTCAGAAGCACATCTAAGCTGATCTGTAGTGAGGAACCCCAGTAAGTTACTGGGTTCTGGTGGAAAGTTTCCACAGTCCTGTCCAACCCAGAAATCTGGGTTTACCTTCTGCAGAAAAGTGAGGCATAGAGAATAGGGAAAGGAAGAGGGAGAAGGAGCTGTACACACCCTTGTCTTGCCCTGACATGGGAGTACTGCAGCTCTCCCAGGTGTCTCAGCATAGAAGGAGTCCAAGTATTCAGTACAACTTTGTTCATAACTTTGTTATTTATTAATTCTGATTTTGATATACATACATTATCACAAAATATGCAATTATGCAGCTTAATCATCAGGTAATTATTTTGCCTTTTAATGCCATCTCTTTGAATACCTGGTGAGGTTTTGTCAGTGATGTTAGATCTTGTTCAAGGAAAAATATTTGAGCTGTGTGTATACACGTATGTGTACCTATAAACACCCACGCTTGAAAGGTGATGCAATTTCCCATTAAAGTTTGGAATATTCCTACCTAGGGAGAGGTATATAATGGTTTTACTTACCTGTCATAAATAATGACAGCGACTAATTGCAGCGCTCTCTCGTGAAGGACCTTCAAAGTCTTCACACTATGAACAGGGATAGGGAGATCATGTTAGCAACGGCTGGGCTGGTGCACCCACTGTTTCTTATTTGCTCAGCTTTATATGCTAAAATCAGAGGCAAGGCCAGGAACTTCAGCTTTGGGGGTTTAACCCCTAGTTCTAGGTATCAGATAATTTCCTTTATCTTGAAAGTGTTAATAGTGGAGTACAGAACTTAGAGTACTGTGCTGATACTATTCTCCTAAGCATACATTATTAACCATTGTCAGGGACTGCACTGCAGAGATCTTTGTTCTGACCCAATATAACTGCTGCTTTTTTGTTGTTGTTTTTTGTTTTGATTTTTTTAATTAGCTGTTGCCATTATCGGGTACCTGAAATCCCATGTTTACCTGCTTGGTTGAGAAATTAGAAATGCACCATCCTGACATCAGTGTTGGCTTTTAATAACCACAATGCATTGTTTGCATCAGGCATGAAAATTAAAAATTAATTTTCTAAAGCAGCTTGATGAAGGCCAGACTACATACTCAGAACTGACCATTCTATAATAGTGGTCCTACAAGTAGGGAATATTGGCAGCCATCCATTGTACATAATCTACTGCATAATTGTATTTGATAGAAGCTTTCTGGTATGTGTGGATAATAAACTCATATATCTATGAATCTGGAATGTTCCTAAAATGAGTTAGTGAGTGCTCAACATTAGTTTCCCAAGTTTTTTCATAATGTAGTATTATATTACATTTAATATTTACATAAATTATATACATTTATATTTACAATTGTTACATAAATAGATTAAACTCTATTGCCACCTTAAGGGATACAGTATTCCAGTGTACAAGCAAGAGGATTTATGGAAGGAACATTGATTGATTTTAATGCAAGTTATGTGTGTAAATCTATGCGCAATGAGATCACATTATACTCTAGAGAATGCCAGTAGAAGTGTCTAATTTTCCTTTAAAACAGTAGACAGCAAGATTTTATAGCCACTACAGTTATCTACATGACGTCAGTATGCATTGCATTTTGTGCCTGCTCTAGAAATATTGAGGTCTAACCAAATTTGCAGTATAATGAAATCAATAACAGTTATAATTTGGATTCAATGACATTGTATTTCTAAGTCTCTGTCATGGACAATATTAAAGAATTGTTTACCAGAAGCTATCAGTCCCTACCCTATGGCACCATGGTGATATGAATAATCCTCAACAGCCTTCATTCTACTCAAAAGGAGAATTATTCTTTCAACATTGCATAGGTTGAAGAGCTGAGAAGGGATTCACAGAGCTAAGAATAATACAGTAATTTTTTTAGGCAGTGTAACATATGTAATGTAGAAAAATATATCTCTAATAGAGTTTCTAATGTAAAGTGCATGGCTATTTTAGATGATGTGATAGGTAATTATACTGGCATCACTTACCAATATTCACAGCATTTTGTTTGTCTTTTATGACAGTTTACACGAAAGTATCATCACTGGATGCCCAATACAGGCAACTTTTACTGGCTAGTATAATTTGTTGTCATTACTACTAATTTTGATTGTTCTTACAGTTTTGCCTTCTTTCTTATCCCAGTTTTTAATCCATGGAATTGTGTAAGGTAGACCATGTTTTCCCCTTTGCAAATCATTGCTATGTATTTACCAGATAACTTAAAAAAACAGAGATGGGTGCTCTGATGTGACACCGTAGACAGAATGAACAGTATTAAACACTTGCTATTGCCAGAGAGCAGTTAGCTACAGAGTCTCCACAGTCCCAGTGCTTTTCCAAAATATATAAAATTAAAAAACGTATTCTGTCATAGCTATTGTTGATGATTATATACTCTTACTGTGTTTGTACTCAGGAATGCTACATTATCAGAAACACATACGGCTAGATAGGAGATGATCTCAAAATGACCTTGTCCACCCCAGTTCTCTGGAGCAGAATTAGATCATTCCCAAAAGTTGTTTGACTCCTGTGGTTGCCCAACCCTATGCTGGAATGCTTGTACTTAACTATATACTTGTCTTTAGAAGGTGTTTCTTAATGCCTAACATAGGTCTGTGCTGTAAATTAAGCCAATTGTTTCTGATACAGATCAATAACCAGCACAGATCTGATAGTTAGGTTGGATGGGGCCTCGAATAACCTGGTCTAGTGGGAGGTGTCCCCACCCACAGCAAAGGAGGTTGGGACTAGAGGATCTTGAAGGTCCATTCCACCCCCTAAACATTCCATGATTCTGTGATTCTGTGGTACATCAGCGTAAATCAATTGATGATACAATGTAACTCTCCGTTATCTCTACAAAGAAAACACTGCTCCCTGTTGCAGCTGCTGAACGGCTGCCATTCCTTATCCCCTTCATCACCTGACTGACAGGACATGATGCTGCTTTGAAGCTTTAGACATCAGTGTCTTACCAGCTCCTGGCAGTTTTACACTATTCATTTCTTCTACAGTTAAATGTTACATAATTTCAACTTAATTTTTATTACATTTATATTTACTGACTGACACCAGAGATTATACATGGTTATATTTCTATTTGATTTTTTGGCTAAATATTCATTAATTTACAGTGGCACCATACTTTGGGCAGGTTCCTTTCTCATTCACCACTTTTTATAGCATGCTATGAAAAATGTTACTACATTTTTCAAACGGGACAATATAGATGGAATGCTGGGGTTCTGGGTGAACTGGCAATTTCCAGATCAAATTTACCTAGTTCCCAAGTGCAACACAAAAATGTGGCTATCCACCACATAAACACCATGTGGGCTCTGCGTTGAGGTAGGTTCTTTCTGCATGACAGAGGGAAGCCCACACTTTGAGCATGCTTAAGAACTTGGTCCATGCATTATCCTCATTCAAAGTCTACTCCCTTTCTGTGGAATGCTGACAGAAGAAAAACATATAAAATCTTGGTTTAGTCACAGTTACCAACAGATAAGTCTATGCTTACTTGGTACCAGATCAGCTGAGTAAAGTCATGTTTTCTGTGGCCAACTTTCCTGATCATAGCTACATTCTAAACTAAGTCATATTCTGAGTCATTTTTTAAGACCTGAATGACACAAAAGGTTTAGGATTATGGCATACAAATCAAACAGCTTCCACAAACAACACTAGTTGTCACAGCAAAACCTCTGTCTCTGCTTCTTTTCTACACTGAAAGGAAAACAGAGACTAAGAGTAAGCATTCTACAAATAGCATGAAGAAAGATACATCCATGCAATGAGTATATAGACACAGACGTACATTTATTTACCTGAGCATATGTAAAAGTCACTAAAACAGAGCAGAAAATAAGAGGGAAGAACATCACACATGCCAAATATTGCTATAAAGAAGTGTAGAATATAACACCAATGAGCAATGACTGCAAATTACGGAAAACATTTGAAGTAAATAAAACACAGGTCCCTTCTCCACCATGTCCCTCAATTGTTGGCTGTTGCCAGCTTCAGGGTGGCTGATATTTCTGCTCCAATGGGCCCCCTTTCAAAAATATCTAAATCTTGGGGCCAAGACAGATACCCTTCAGCTCAGCACTCTGGGCTGAAAGGAAGAGTGCCAGCAAAAGACCACAGATGGGAGATGGCATCAGCTCCTTGGGAGTTCCGCCTTGTGCTTCATGCTGTGGGGTCCCAGGGTGAACTGGCAGTGCCCATCTCAGCAGACTCTGCTGGTTTGTTTCCCCACTGTCACTCCTGTTAGGGATTTGCATTACCTAGCAGCTTCCACAGAGGCACAGCCTGGCTGCCAGCCCCGTGGCATAAAACATGCCACCAGGACCCCACCGCCTCGGACACTGTCTGCAGCGTACATGCCATATCTACCCCTGTGCAAGATCACAGGATCGGGGCTGCAGGAGCCTCCATCTTCCTGCTGTACTCTTTCACTACTGCCCTGCAGTGTGATTTTCAGTGAATCTGTTCCCTTCCCTATCCTTCCATTTCCCTGGCTCTGACTGCAAGCCGTTTGGGGCAGACTGCCTTTCAGTGTGAAGCTGCGCAGCATGGAGCCCAAGAGGGGACCCAGTTCTGAGCTAAAGCTTCAGGGAACAAGGCAAGCTGTTTTCTTCACAGTAGGTATACATTTTGCCCTTGATCATCCATTGCACAATAATCCCCAAAAGTCAACTTTCTGAAGCCAGCCAATGACATTCACTGGCTCTTGCCTTAAGAGCTGGATGGCAAAATACAGCCGATGGATTCTCTCAGGTGCATTCCTAGGAGTATACAGACACTATTGGAGCAAACAGGCTTGTGTTGGTTGTAGGCGTGCTCTTCACATGGCAAGTTTCTTGGCCACTTCTGCCGCTGGTAATTACTAAAGCATATACAAACAAATATGGGGAAATACTTGTATGCTTAAACCCTGACATTATGTTATGGTTCTGTGTACTAAGAAACAATAGCCCCACAGTATAGTTTATTACTGCAGAAACAGAAAGATACAGTTTCTAAAACATAAAATGATCTTCTGTAAACAAAGGCTCTGACTGAAAGAAAAATAAATTAAACAATCATACTGTAATTGGCTTAGATGCCTTAATCAGTGCCAATTATGCCATGGCTGCTACGTTTTGCATGGATTAGATAGTACTTTCTCTTACTTACATTAGTTGAAACATTGTGTGAATGTTAATGACTTCTTTTTATGTAACTATATTAGTAAATATGCTACAATTTTTATGTGTTCATCTTAGAAGTTACATATGAAAAATATTTTCATATGGCACATTGGAATTAATTCTTAGTGTTCAGTTATATCATCTTTCTCTTTATGCCTATGCTTCACTACAAGTAGCTTTAAAATATGTAGTATATATTTATAATCCATTTTCACACAGCTATAACAAGGCTAACAATAGGTGAGAATAATTATTTCCCAAATTTGATATTAGATGTGATATCTGAAGTATCTTTTCAGGAATAATTTTCTATGCAGTACAATTACTACTTTTTTGTTTAGAGAACCTATTTTGGTTTGCTAAAGGGAACTCCTAAAAAGCCATAATTTATGCTAACATTTTAAAACAAATTCTAAATATTTAAATTCACAATAATTGACTGATGAATCTCTACTACAACAAGAGTTGGTCTGTCATCTGTTCTGGTGTTTTCTTGAGGATAAATGTCTAGAAAAACTGGTTAAAATAATTTTAGCTGAGACTGAAGATGCAAGCTAATAAACAAAACCCAACAATAACACCCTCATAAAAGCAAACTGTTTTTTAAAACCTTTATGAAAATCTGTTCTTTGAAAAGGAAACTTCATATTGTTCTGTAGAACACTTATTATAAGATCAAACTGTGAATCCCCAGCAGAACCTCAGCTGTTCCAGAAACACAGATAAAATGCATAAAGCGAAACAATACATTGTGTCTCATCCCTTCTGAAAGTCTTGGTCTATTCATCACAATTCTTGGTATTGCCCATCACTACCAGCTTCTTTTAATCAACTGCTTTATACTCATTCTGGTAATTGCTTGTTATCTATTTCCACACCACTGGCTTATTCATTATTTCCAGCAAAACAGTACAGACCTAATTTTATAAAAGCTATTTGTATACAGCACATAACATAATTTCTTTTTAATTTTAATGGAGTTTGATTGAAGTTTAATTCAAATTCAATTAATACATTAGAATTTTCCTTTTTAAATGCATTTCAGTATAAGTGGATTCTCTTTTTCTTGATTTATTTGAAATAACAGTGATTTAAAAATAAATTAGAATTAAAAATACTGAAATGGAAAAGTATTGAAAAACAGAATTTCACAAAGAAAAATTTGATGTAAAATCAAAAAACAGTGATGCAGAAAGAAATTTCTTCCTCTTTCAATACATATTCCCGAATTTTTGTATTTCTAGAACAAAAAATACTTTAGAATTACATAAGTGAAGAAATAGCTACAAATGGTAGTCAGAATTCATTTCATAACAGTATTTAATAAGTTTCTTAGAAGGTTATTTTCAAAAAATAGCTGTCAATTTCTAAAAATTAAAATACTGTCAATTTTAGAATAAATAAGGGATTTCTTAATTTCTGTGTGGGGAAACTTCCATTGTTGATAAAAAGTAAATGTATACTTAGCTCTTCTAAATCAGAACTGTTAAAAGTACCGTTTTGTTTTCATGAACACAAAATATTAAAGCTTTTAAAAGGTTGTTATGAAAAGAAAATATCTATTATTCACAATGTATTTTTTTATGATTTATAACTATTCTAAAATGTATATTGTTTGAAACATCTCCTTGATTTTTAACTTTAAAACAAATGCAGTACAAGTTATATTTTCAAAGACCTCTGAAAATCCAAGTAAGTAATTTCAGCCTCTACAACAAATTGTTTTTAATATCATCTGGTTTAGCTGGTGTTTATATTTAATCATCTTTGGAAATTTCTTCCTGAAATCACTTAACTTGTGAAAACTGAAAAAAAATGGTTTAGGTAATTTTAGAGATTTGTATAGCTTCTTTGTACTTTGGGAGACAGGGTAGTTTGACTACTTCAGACAGGGAGGAAAAAAAATAATCACATCATTTTTTTTTTTAAGTCCCTCAAAAAAACTCTGAGGAGCATATAATGCCACATTAACTATGTTAATAGTTAACCTCTGTTAAAAATTCATTCAGTTTGACAGCATGAGCATATAATCTCCCACGGCACTCTCTCCTGACATCACCACACAGAAAGGCAGCTAGAACACTTTTGAAGGACATAACAATTACATATGCTGCCCCAACATATTGGGAGAATTTGGGATGAAAAGGTGATCTTGCATTGAACACTGTTTAGTAGGAGAATGATAAACCAGCACATTTGAGCACGGAGGTAAATGTCAGGGTACTGCAGAGATCTCTTTTCTATGTTCATCCTGAATGTGAGGCTGCGTACTTATCTGGCCAAAGGACCCGGTGCCCCTCAGCTCCTCCTTGGGAAAAGCACAGTTAACAGAGCCTGACAGGAGTTTAAAAATCCAGAGATCTTCAGGGGGAGACAGCAAGCAAGGCTTCACTTCTCCCTCCCAAAAGTGAAGCCTATTGCATGTAAAGTGAGACAATTAATGCCTGTGGAACCTGAGTAGGGTTTTGTACCAAGCTTGTTACAGCTAAAGGAAAGGAAAGGAAAGGAAAGGAAAGGAAAGGAAAGGAAAGGAAAGGAAAGGAAAGGAAAGGAAAGGAAAGGAAAGGAAAGGAAAAAGGAAAAGAAAGGGGAAAGGTGAAAGGGGAAGGAAAGGCATGACTATTACTAAACAAAAAAACCAAAGGGAGATAGTATACATATGGACCTTGTACTGTGATCTTTTAAAAAGAAATATTTGATCTGCGTATTCGAATCTGTGACACTTTCACATTTAAATATTATGGGGTTTTCTGTTAACTTCAGCATATTTTTCTGACAAATCATGGACTTCAGAAGTTGATGAGGAATTTCTGTGATTTAAACTAAAATATATTGTGAGCATAAATTAAATTCTTGAAAAGTATGCACAATCTCCTGCAAAAACTCACATGCTACTGGCCTTTTAGTCGAAGGTGAGTGGTACCAGCTCCCTCTTTTCTCTGGGGGAAATCAGAAGTCTCCCTTCTGCCCTCAGCCAGTTTCCCCTCGCTGGGCTTCCAGATGCTGCTTCTAAACCTCTTAGAAATAGGAAGGGCATGTGGAATTGCTGGGGTCAGTTTTGAAGTCAGTTTTTATTTAACCTATAGGATTTCATATATGCTGGTTAGCATTGTGAGCACAGATAGAGTAATTATACGGTTCTTTCTGATATGAATTATTTTCATTTATACAGTATTATATCTTCTTTTTTTTAGTTATTCTAAATCAGTGTATAGCACCAAGTTCTAGACATACATATTTTTGTAGTTATAAAACCACTTAGTGTAATCACATCTCTCTGTATAAGGGGATTTGGGTTCACCTCTTTGCAGTTAAACCAGTGTATGAGGTGGTTCAGGAGCTGGATCATAATCGTCCTTGAGGTCCAGAAGAGCATGTGCTGGAGGGTACCAGCTGGGAGAACTGGGAACTAGGCCGTGTGCTTTTGCCCCATGGAGACAGAGGTGATTGGGATTTGTTTTGTGATTTTTATTTTTTTTCCTGCTGCGAATTTCAGTATTTGGAGGAATTGGCTCCATACAGAATATTCTCTGCATTGGAAAACGGGCTGCCCGTGCACCCTACTCCTCCGCACACCCTGCTCTCCTTGCTCCCTCCTCCCTGTGCATCTCCAGCTGCAATTCTGTCGGGGCAAAAACTTTGCTGTGGTTGGGGATTCTTCAGCAACCAAGTTTCTTGATGCTTCCCGAAAGCGTTCATGGGCTCTTACTTCCTGCCGGAGCTCTCCGCTGACTGTGAATGGGAAGTAGCAAACAAACAAACAAACAAACAAAAAAGAAAAAAAAGAAAAAGGAAAAAAGCACAGAAGAATTCGCATTTTTCTGGAGGAAAAAAA
>WEIT01006253.1:5103-34948 GCA_013389985.1 Dryoscopus gambensis | reverse complement strand
TGGGGCGGTGCGGTGCGGTGCGGTGGCAGCTGTGCTGGGAACTGAAGCTGGCGAGGCAGGGAGCCGCCTCTGGCTGCAACCGGGGAGAAGGGATGAGCAGTGGGCACAGGTTTCCTTTAGATTGCCCTTTTCATCTGCAGCTAAGGTGTAAGATCAGCGTAAGTGTGCGGAATAGCCCTGGCGCTTTGTGCATGAATTCCACTTAAGGAATCCCCGACTGAGCTATCTGGGGCTCTTTCATCCTGGCACAGTAAAAATGCGGTGTAGGAGAGGGTTACAGTCCTGGAGGTCACAGTATCGCTGTATTGAAAAGTGTCGGGGGGAAGAGAGGAATTGATGTCGAGCTTTGTGAGTGGAGAGCATTTGCCCGGTCCTGCAGAAAGTGGATGAAACTGGATGCAGAAGGAGGTGCTTCTGCTTTCCACCCTCATGCACTCAGCAGCAGAGCATGCTGTTCCTGAAGACATTTTTTACCATGCTCCCTTGCAAGGAGCTGCCAGTGACACACGTAGCAATATCCCCAGTCAAAACCCTTGCTTGTTAATAAATTTGCTAAAGTGCGTATTTCTAAATCTATCTCAGCACACAATGCTTCATAATGTACTATTGTCATTTAAATATGTATGTATTTTGCGTCTCCACAGGCACTTTGTTTCTTGCGATGTGCTTATGGTGTGTTCATGAAGGGCTTAGTACAGGAGAGAGCAGACCAAGGGAGAAACCTCCAAGTGCTATTATTTACAAGCAAGAGACAGTAATAGAGCATAAAATATCCAAGACTCCACGACTTTCAGTGACTCAAAACTTTTGAGTCTCGCAATCCTTACATAAGTTCTTGGACGTACACTTCCTCTCACACATGCATAGTAAGCTCTGCCATCCCCATCATCCATATCTCATGGGGTCATCATCTTTAGCCCATTCCTCAGCATGCTGTTGCTCTGTAGCTCTGTGCCTGGCCTTCTCCACAGATCGTGATAACTTTGTAGTGTATCAGCCACTCAGGGGCATTGATACATATGTCACCCTCGTGGTTCACATCTTCCTTTCCACCACGATTTTGCTTTGCATGTAGCTATCTACTGTATTAGATTAATTTTAGCTGGTTTTGAACAATGCAAAGTAATGAAGTAAACTACACTAAACTTACTTTTTTTTGCTTGGTTTGTCCTCTAGATTTGTTTGGCTTTACACAGGCAATGCTCCCAAAGACTGTATGATAATTCCTGGTGGCCGAAAGAGGAGGCACACTGTGGCCAGTACAGAAAAGGAACAAGAACAGGAGGGCAGGAGCTTCCTACTGCCTCTCTGGCAGAGGTACCAAGTGCGTGGCCTGTCTGCACCCAAGCAAAGTGCTGGTTTTCAGAAAGCAAGGGAGACTGAGAGCCACCTCGAGGCACTTGGAGAGGAGGAAGAGGACTGGTGCCAGCATGGATAAGGACAGCACAAACCTGGCTGACCAGCAGTATGAATGTGTGGCTGAGATTGGGGAAGGAGCCTACGGGAAGGTGTTCAAAGCCCGAGACTTGAAGAACGGAGGTCGCTTTGTTGCGCTGAAGCGGGTACGGGTGCAGACCAGCGAGGAGGGGATGCCACTGTCCACTATCCGAGAGGTGGCGGTTTTGAGGCACCTGGAGACATTCGAACACCCCAACGTGGTCAGGTGAGGAAGTAGGACCAGTGTCGTGATCAGTGGGGTCATGGGTTTAGTACATGAATTGGGCGAGCAAGGGTTTGGGGGCATAAATGGAATGGACACTAGTTTGGGTTTGTGGCTGAGGTGAGCACTAAACTGTGTACACGAAGTGTGGTTTGAGGTTTCAACAGGCCATGGTGCTGCCTGCCAGACCTCACCTCATCCCGGTGCATTGCCTCCCACACACACAAACACCCATCTCCAGAGGCATAGGTGTGTGATTTAAGTGTTGGAATGGATGGGCAGGGAGCCATATATATACTGTTTCCTCAGGCATGAGAGAAAATGAAAAAACCCCAACGTCTCCCTGGTTTTGTCAGAACTGTTAGTACTGCCAGCTGCAGCTAATTTTTAGCAGCTCTGTTCATTATAGAAATGGCAAGAATGAGAGCAGTAGTGGAATGTGCATTCTAGCTTTTTAGATACTTTTACAGAGTGCTATAGATTATCATGTTAAAGAGAAGTAACAGCTTAAGACTTCAAGCTTTTCAGGCAGCCTTATGGTTGAGTACTGTTTGGTACTAATTTTCACCATGAGCTGCTGATTGTGCTACCAAGAGGGCAGAAGTACAGGTGTCAGACCTTGCTCACAAAATGATGGCGGTGGCCCCAGGATGTCCTTTTTGTTGTGTCAGTACCATAAATCTGATAAATGGCCTGTGCTCTCAATGATAAGGCTAGCCCTACTGTAACCTCTTACAATTTTCTGTAGCTAGAAACCTTCAGCAGCCTGTGAGTGTCTTTTATTAAAATTGCGAACTTCAAGAAGTAAGTTTCACTGTGCAGATACCCAGACTGAAACTGGTCAGCATCTTGCTGGTGGTGCTGTATTAGCAAGAGTATTTCCCGTTCTTTGCATTACTTATGCACATATTACACAGCAAAAGGAAAACATTTTGTACTTCACTTACACCAAGACACTCTCAGTCCTAGAGGAATAGATACTCTGAACTTACAGGTGAATTTCAAAATACCTTGCACGTGTAATCATCCTTTTTTTGGAGGGTCTGAGAGAAGGGGGTGAGATTATTAGGTGCAAGAGGAAAGATGAGACAGAGAATAATACTTAAATTACAACAGTCAATAGCTAGAGATGAATTAATTTTTGTTCATTTCAAGGCAGCATAATGTAACAGTCTCCTTTATGTCAAAAAAGGAGATATGTTATGTATTCTGAAATGCTGATCATGGAGTACATGTCATCGATCTCACTTCAGTGAGCATTGCTCACCAAGCAGATCTGCAATTCTGTTAATCGTTATTTTGGTTGGCACCTAGAAATGCCAGAGTCTTACTCAGTATCCTTCAAAAATAGGGATGTCTTTTCATGCACATCATATGTTTGATCACTGAATCAAGTGGCTTCGTTTAGAGGAACATGTACAAAATTCTTCTTTGACAATAGAGGGATAATCGGGAGTTGTCAAAATCTTTGAAATTCAGCCCATTAATTTGTGAGAAAAAATGAGGATTTAGTTGTCCAAGTTTAGGCATTTATATATTTGAAAGCTAAAACTTGTTTGGGAATAATTGAACATAATACTTAAGAATTTTTCTACCACTGACATCTTTTCATATGATGTAAAATATCTTTTTAAGAGCTTTCTAATCTTGAATGCAGCTAAATCATGAAAATAGAGTTCTTGTTAGCCAAAGAGCTGTTTGATGAACTGACTACACAACTGCAGGCTGCTTCTACTTCATTTAAGTGCAGTTGAATCTCAACAGAGCATTGCATAAATACGTTGAAGCTTCAAATATTTTTACAGGCTTGAATGAAAACTAATTCTCTGCAAAGCAGTAAGTATTTCAACCAGCAATATGAGAACGTAATTTCAGTATAAAAATCTGTGCAAGTGTGTTCCAGGTCCTCATAGTGGTGTAGTGAAGCCTGTACCTTTTACCATAAGCAGCATTTCAGACACAAGGGCTGGTTGGTAGTGTATCAGGGTGTCTGGGACATTGGTTGCACACCTTTTCCCACAAAAAGGCAGAAAATAAGCAGTTTCAAACATTATCTCTTCTAAAATGTGAGGAATGCTATTCAAAAACTAATGGTTTTTGTCCATATTTCTAATCTGTAGAGCAGATAAGGAGCCCTCTGGAGTGACCAGAATCATATCCTTCAAATGGAAAAATTATTTGAAAACATTTAAATGGCCCAGTTCTGTTACAAAATATGGTAGAAGAGTTTGCACTTTATTGAAATTAAACATCTATTTCTGTATTATGTAAATATACTCAGAAGAGGAAGTACTATAAAAGTTCTGCAGTCTTAAGCAGCTGATCTAACTGTACTTATTTATTAAACATATTATGCTCAAAAAATTTTAATTTTTGGGCATGCATTCTGGAGACTGCTGTCATGGCCAGGCTAATAAATAAAAATGCCAAATGCAATGTCTGCGTACTCAGTTAAAATGTATGTTGTTTTCACAGCACTGGGATAACAGCACAAATATTTAAAACCAAATATTTTTTATTTTGAGGGGACATCCAGTTTTTTTCTGAATATTACAAGCAACTAGCCTGAGAAAGCTATGTTGGAACTGCAAATACGATGTTGTATCTGTTACCTTTGAGTAGTGGCATGTGTGATCCATGAGTTGCTCAATGCAAACCAGCAGCCATTCTGTGAATCAGAATTTAGACAGACTTTGTACAGATGAGCTGCACAGGCCCTGTGCTCTGCTGTGGTACTCTGGCATCAGCTGACAGCACAGATCACAGGCCACATGAACTTAGGCTGAGTATCATTTTCAATTCAAATGGTAGCTCTGGGCTTCTCCAGAGAGTACAGTAAGGAGTTCAGCAGCCCAAGGCTTCTCTGTTGCCATGAAGTGGTGCTAAATGTGAAGAACAGTTTGGTAAGGAAAGACCCAGTACTTTCCAGGCAGAGGTAGAGCTCCATGGCTTTGCTGGTCATAGAACCAGGATTCAGGACCAGCATTGCTACTCCAGCCCAGGTTTGTCTTAACAATAGATTCACTTCCTCTGAGAAATACTTAGAGCCAAAACTGGCTTCCAGTGCTTGGTGCTAGGGTTGGAAGAGAATTTTCTCCATAAGGCAGAGATGTCTAAATAGCACAGAATGATTTTAAGCATAATATTTATCATATTTTTCCATGCTACTGCTTACTAATTATGAGAGCTTTGTTTTGTGTTCCTTTGTTCCAAGTCTGTAATTTCCAAGCCATATTTGTACAATGAAGAGATGCATTTTTTGCTGCAGAGTTGCTCTTACAAAGATAGATAATGAAATCAGGTAAGACTTCACTGCAGAGTAAAGCAACACAGGGTGCAAGAAAAGAATCAAAGGGAAATAGAATCTTCATCAGAACAGTGACGGTAATGAAAATCTGTGTACTGTAATGGAAATAAGGCCTGGAGGACTGAACTAAAATTTTGTAAGACTGTTAAGAATGGTGTATAGAAAGGCATGGGGAAAAGGCAGTTAAGATATTTGCTATGTGCTTAAAATCCCTTCCTGTTCACATTTGCTCTTTGTATAGAGTACCTCTCTACCAGGACACCTTACTGCATTCTATTTATTTCCACAAAACAAAATTAAAAATAGAACCTTCAAGAGTAAAGCTTACTGTAAATCCCTCTAAAATTAGGTATGTCTTGGGCTTGGATAAGTACCTTGTAGCTGGTAGGATGATCGAGGTGCTCCTCTAGCTCACTTTCAGATAATAAGATGTCATACTTTAATAAAACTTTAATATATGCGGTAGGTAAATCCGGCAAAAGTTGGTCCAGCAGTTACATAGCTTAGTGGTGTTCTAGTTGGGAAAAATGAAATACATGTAGATAAAGAACAGACTTTGCCAGGAATAAGTGACATACTATATTCAGGAAATTCCTGTGTGTAAAACCCTGCTGCAAGATAGCTGTAAAAATTCTTGTGATTATAATGCTACATTCAGCTGTATCTTGCATTCATTTTATCTCTCTCCTGCTGGTAATCAGATGAATAATTTTCCCCGTATCTTAATCATCATCAAACTGCGAATTTGCGCTCTGGGAAGGTGATATGCAAGACAGAGTACTGTAATTCTTGCCATGCTTGTTTTCTACCATATTTATATTAAACAGTTTTAGTAGCATTAAACCTTAAGCAAATGGAACAAACGTGCAAAGCCGTATATTTTTGCTTCCTATCTCATAACTTTTCTTTTATGAATACACCTTTTTTAATATTTTTATGGTTTAGTAACTACTCAGTTTTAAAATATCTGAAATAATACTGAGTATATATATTGACCTATTAAAATAGAGTCTAGTCTGGGTTGTTATTTCAAAGGTAAGTGTCAGAAATCTTATCATTCAAAGTGATCATAACCATGTAAGAATTAAAAATCTTAGTTCTCTCCTTCCTCTTACTTTGCAGAACGTGTACCCCAGCTAATTGACCTAGGTTCAACAGAATGATCCACCTAGCTGGAAATCTTAACTCTATTCCTCATTCTTTTTTGTATACGAATCAGTGATGGGGGAACACAGTAATTAGGGCTATTTGCACAGTTACACCGTGTTCAAGTTTTTATGTTATTATATATAAAAATATATAAATATATATATATATACAATGGCACTGTAAACTGCTCTCTGTGGTACAGCAGTCATGTCATGCTGCCTTTTCCCTGCTTTTGCAGTCCAGTGGTCCATGCTGTTATCTCTTGGTTTGCACTTGAGTGCTAGATGGAACCCATCAACTGATGGCCTTGGCAAGGCCACCTGAGTGTGGGGGAGAGAGGCTGGCACACACGTCATTCCCCCATCCCTGCGTATGCTGACATAAAGACCGGCACTTGCTTGACCTTGCTCAAAGCTCCCAAAAGTGTATAAATGGCTTGGGGCTTAAAATTTCCTTATACTTAGGAGGTCTTCTTATAAGTGTCCTAAAGTTCCCTGTCTAACCTGATAGAGCATTCAGAACATATCAGTAGCATATCATCAATACCTAGCTAATCTTTTGCAAGACAGTTTGAACTTGTATTTGTTTTGCTTTTTTTCTGTTTGTTAAGCGAAAATGATGGGAAAGCATACAGAGAGGAAAAATTTCAAAAGGAGTAGCTAATTTTGTTTCTCTTTCTAGTTTTTGGTGATGCTGATGTTGGTTTCTGGCTTTATTACTGTACTGTTAATAAGTTGAAAGGACAATCTTCTCAAAATCATTGAGATGTTCCATCCTGTCAAGTGAAACATTTCTATTTTAGGGGATGTTTGTCTCTAGTGAATTCTGCTTCCTTCCTTCTTTTTTCTGCCAAGCTAATGTTAAACTTCTAGTCTGTGAGGTCATTCTTCCACATCAGCAGTGTGCTGTGTTGTGTGATACAATATATTTTTGTGTAGCATCACTCAATATGGCATCTGGCAAGCCCCTAGAGAGAAAGAAATGGTGATCTTTGCATTGCTAGTTAGAGAGATTGTCTTGCACACAGAAAGAGTAAAGTAAGATACGGGGATGGAGTGGAGCAGGGGAAACTGAACTTGAAACTTGCAAAGTATTTGTGTGGCATGTGAATCTCAGCTGAGGTAGAAATGGTGGATGAGTAATGGGAAGGAAAAACTGAATGAGCTTCAGAGTCAGTTTTAGTCTTACACAAACAGGATGGTCTTCAAGGCAGAAGTGCCTTGGCAGGAGAAAGGCGTTTCCAGGCTGGAGAGCAGTTTTGGTCAGAGGGGAAGGGATATTGTCCCTGCACTGTCTGGCCGCTGCAAGGGACACTGCAAAGGTCATGGGGACTAAGGGACTGCCTACCTGAAAATACAGCTGCTCTTTTGGCTGGAGGGCAAAGGGGAATGATGCAGTTGCCACTGAACGGGGTACATAGGACTTGGAGAAATTTGTTGACAGAGGACATTGGGCAGAGAGTGGACGTGAATGCTGGCCTGACACCATCTGCTTGCAACCTTACAGTACACAGAATGAGCGTGTACGGGGAAAACAAGGATATTCTTGCCAACCATATGAATTGTTTGTTAGTTATGGATGTGATGATTTAGTTTTAATACATCATCTGGCAGAAACAGGACAAGATAAGAGCATCTCAGGAAGGAAGGATTGAGTATGGGATGGACTTCTGAGCCTTAGGAAATTCAGTTTCTGGAGTGAGTACAAGAGCATTTTTAAAAAGTATTTTATCTCATTCTAAATCTAAGTTTTTTACAAAAAACTTGTTTCTAGTTTTTGTATGAGTAAATGTTAGTCATTTTAGGTTATATCCAGTGCGCCCTTTCTTCTTTAAATCTGCGGAGGGTTATGTCTGTGCTGTTCTTGGAGATATTTAGTCTTGCTGGGTCCTGCCCAGAATGGAAAACCAACTTCTTTCACCACAACCATTGCTGATGGCAGGCTGTGACTTCCAGGCGAGGGAATGGAGTGGGGTACAGGATTCAAAACTGCGCCCTGAAAAAGTTTAGATGCCAGGAGAGTGGATAGTCCACACTTACAGACAGGTGCCAGGGTAGATTGATTGGGACTTTGCAGTTTGCTTCATGGTACTCACTTCCAGCTGAAGTGTGGAACAGAGCAGGGAGAAGTAAAGTGCTTGCTTTCCCAGGGTTTAAAAGAGAGCAGGCTGGACCTGGAGTTTGAGACTTAGCAAAGCACTAAATAAGTCACTCAGGTTTGCTTGGTGGGATTTAAGCCATTGTTTGAAGCTTAGCACAGGTCTAAGTGCATTATCAAATAGAAATAGCTATGATACTAAGAATGCACTGAATTTTAAAACATCTTTATGGATAGAGTTCAGGGAGAATATACATTAGAATATGAATCACAGATACTGATTCTTATTCATGTATTAGATTAAAGCCTTATTTCTAGAGAATATTTCTATTAAAAGTTAAAATGAATCATCCAGAATAAGTAGTATAACTATCCTGACAGAACAGTAACATGAATTTGACATCAAGAGTGATTATTTGTCATTGTGATAATTCTTAGGTGATGGAATTCAGTTCTGAAGTTTTAAAATTATTTTATAAAGTTTCATAACAATAAATAAAATAGAAGTTGCAGTTCATTCCAAAACTTTGCTGTATACCGAGGATTTAGTTTTCTTGGTATGAAGTGTAGTTGTTGTCCAGTATTGCTGAACAAGTTGATTCTTAATGATCTAAGAAATTATCAAAAGATAAGTGTGCCCATACATAACTAAGCTGTGTTTTTTCTTTTAAAAGAGAGATTTCTCCACTTAGACCTGTTCTTCATATGTTCTTATATTCTGAAAAATACTTCTAATTATGCATGTGTGATTATTTAACAGGTATACTTTAAAGCATTTGTATTTAATAAATAAACCACTTCAGAATTTTCCGAGGGGTGGTTTTTTCCACGTACTTTGACATTTTCCATTTGGGAAACTGCCATTTGGGAAGCTTTTGATGAGATGATCATCAAAGAGTAGAAATGTGACTGTCGATTTCCGAACTCTTTTCAGAATACCTCATTGCATCCAAATTATTGTATTGATTTTCCTATTTATTTATTTACCCTTCATCTTTGAGAAATTGTCCATCCTTAGAAAACAAAGGAAATAGTCTGCTAAATAATGCCTTTAAAATCAGACTTTAAATTTCTAACAACACAGTTGTGCTTTCTTAAGGCAGAATAAAAATGTTTTATATGAATAGTAAGAAACTCTTTCATATGATGCTTTAGATATATTTTTAGGGTTCTAGAAGAAGATGGGTTTCTGTTCTCAAGTATCTGGCGTAATTTTAGGGCAAGGTGAACATTTCACATACCTAAATACAGGGTGTGCTGTGCCAATTTGCTGGTATTGGTAGAGTTGTCCTAGGGTGGATTTCCCATGACATACCTAGCAAACAATTACAAACTTAGCAGAAAGTTTTGTACTGTTTTAAAAGGGTTCATACCAACACTGACTGCTTATTACTCTGGATTATCATTAACAGGTGACTGATCTTCTCTTAATAAAAGAAAATAAAAAACTAACTCAGACATGAATTCACCTTTACAGGAATTTCCCGTATTTAATGATTGAAAACTCAGTTCTAGTGTAGATGAATCATACTGAGTTTAAGTGAAACCTACTGAGTTTGGCCTTTTGAAACATTAGTCAGTGCAGAATGTTACATATTTTGATAGAAACAGAGAAATGAAGTGAGAATGGAAGAGCCTGTGTGATTTTTTTCTCTCTTATATGTGAAACTTTGGCCAGTCTTTTAATAACTGTTTGAAGTGTGGTCAGTGTGATAAATTGCTGTTTAACAGTGCTAGAGAATTCCCTTCTCCCTGAAATCAATTAATTATAAACTGGAAATTTCAGTACTTTGTTCACTGTTTCTTAAGTTAGCATATTTCTAGGAGCTTTCTGTGATCGTAATTCCTAGCTGCACTGGTGCTTTTGTTTCTCTTCATCTGTGGAGCCAGGGCCCTACTGTAAGGATAGAATTCTATCACTTTTTTTTTCCACATTTGATGTGGTATTTTGCATACAGCTGCAGAGTAGACAGTTACCTTTGAAAAGAACATTTGGCTGGTTTAATTTGATTAGAGCAAACCACCTCAATCATTACTGAACTAAGACAGTTTTCAGTTTAACTTGGCTGTAGGAGTTGGGAATGTACTGACTGTGCTTAGATGTTTGGGGGAGGACTCGTTTGGATACACAGCTACCGCCGAAGTGAAACAACCTTAGAGGACCTTGCGTACTCTGCTCTTTCCCAATAAAAAGGGAGGGCTGTGAAGCCATTGAATGTCACGTTTAACTTTCCCTCATTGTGACAAGGAATTTAATTCCTTTTCTACAAAAAAAATTGGAAATGCTTAATGCACAGAAATACTGAATCATACTTTTTTTAAAACCACCATGATACTAAAACTATATATAGGATATGAAAGTCTTATATTTACAATAGATTTAAAACATACCTAGCAACATTATATTGAATAAAGTTATAATAAAATCCAACATATAAATAGAAGTATGGCGGAATTCTCATGGATACATTATATCCAATTTAAAATTGCATGCCTTTTATTAAGTCTCAGTAAGATTCCCAATTTTTTGCATGGAGTTTTGATTTTCTACCTCTTTCCTCATCATATAAATATATTGGGATGGTTTTTTATGTTGCATATTAAAGATCAAATTAAATACTTAAGATTCACAGTACTATGTATTCTGTATGATTTTTGCTTTTCAGTTTCTCTGACTGATGATCACATAATTTCCTTAGAAAAACTCTCATAGCTGTCTAGAATATTAATATGTCTCATAATAAATTACAGACCTTCAGTGAATTATAGTCAGCTGGTGGTGTCTAGAAAATACAGTTTTGATCTTTAAGTGCCCTGACTTTGAGGTAGTGCATCATCATTTAGACAATATTTTAGCCAGGGGATTACAGCTGAAGGAAGAGTTTCTGCTTCTTCTTGCATTGTGTTCTGAAAACCAATATGCATAGTTAATTGTTCATCTGTGTCAGCAGCCTAGCACTTGCTGCTAACGGCAGAATTGCATACACATCTTCCAGCTAATCCAGGAATCCAGTTGGAAATTTAGGGCTTGAGCTTCTGCTGATGAATTGAGAGCTACAGTGATTCAAACAGCTTTGGTTGTTCGAATCATAAGGTCCTGATGTTGAGATGAACAAAATTGCATTAGCACAGGCAGACTGTGCAGAGGTGTCCCACCCAGCATGCATGTTTGAGACTTCACCATTTAGAGTTCAGATGCTGTAACTATTGAGTTCATCAAACTGGGGTATAAAAATAGTTTATTCATTACATTTTTCACTGAAGTAAATTTGGCATTTCTGTTGACCTGTTTCACTCCTAACTACACTCCTTTTAGCACCACAAATAATTCCTGTCTAACTTGGTATGTATCTTCTGAAATACTCAATGTCTGCTTCTGTGTTGTCACCTAAGCATTTTGTACAATGGTGTGTTACCTCTCGACCTCCAGGTTGCGTCACAGATAGTCATTTCAGTGCAGTGTACATCTCCTTTCTTCAAGTGCAAGTGCTTCTAGAGCTACAGTTAGACACTTTCTGATTGATGTACAGTATTGAAGTTTATGTCTCATGTTACTCACTAACACAGCACTGGAACCTTTATTACTAATTTCCAGGTTCCTTCGGGACAGTGAAAGTCAATGACCTGTATTACTTTTCTCTGCTAGGAAGTAGATTATAAAGTGAATCTCGTTTTGCCGACTTTATCAGCATACTTTGTGAACTTCATGACATAGAGATTAAGCAACATCTGCACTTTAATTAGTGTGTTGTTTATCCTTAGATAACCTTCTAGATTGTTAATGGAGATAGGCCTACCCACTGATCTTTGTGGTTTCCTCGCAGACATCTCTAATCAATTTGTTGCCTCACTGTTTATCTCTGCTTTTTATAAAATGCTGAGCAACAAGTTTTGATCAAAGCAGTAATACCCATATCCAGACAGGTTGGAATCAATGACTGTAGTCTGAAAATTAGAATGATATGTCTCATTAAACTTAAGGAAGGGCCCAGACAAGTTAATACTTCTGCAGATCTGAGCACTTGTATCTCTTCATTGCACAAAATCCCATTCATCATGCTGCCTTTATGTTTGTAGCATCATTTAAAACAAAAAAGTGTTACCTGGCGTTTCTTAATTCTGTGTTGCCTGTGATTCATGTTGTCTCTATTCTTGAGAACTCAAGAAGGTTTTATTATTTTTAAATTTTATTTGGTCAGATTACAACATCTTTTAGAGATGTCAGTTATTTCAGAAGCAAATATTTATGCAGAAGGGAAAAAATACAAACAGAAATGAGACTGGAACTGGGAATCACGGCAGTACAAGAATAAGAATAGTTATGATTTGCACAGAAGAGTCAGGTAATCCGTTCGACTTAAAATGAAAGGTACTTGTGGGTATAGATAAATGACAGACAGGTGAATGACACTGATGAGGGAGTTTTCTTAGAAGACATTTCAAGTATATTGGAATATCCCAAATCAATAGGATATTGTGATGTCTGTAAGAAAATACAGTTCAAAGACTGCTTGGTTTTCAGTAACCCAAAGTTGAGAGTGAACAAGACTATTCTGCAGCTTAAGTCATGAAAAGCAAATAGTGTTTAGCTGTCCTGTATATCAGCGAAGGTATATTGAGCTTATAATTCTGGAAGAAGCTATAAAGTCAACTAAGTTCACTAAAATAGTGATAAAGGGCAATTTAACCACTGTTCATAGTAGACAAAGTTTAAGGGCAAGTAGACAAGGTTTAAAGATAAAACTTAGAGATACAATCAATGAAGTAGCTCTTCCTGGAGTACAAAAAAGAGAGATCACTTTGCATAGCCTGAAATAACTTGCAATAGCTGGTTTAAGACATTCTAATAGTCAAGACACACAGTCTTTTAGTCTGACATTTTTGGGAAAGGGATGGTTTCCAAACTTGATGTAGTAACAATAGGCTTTAGAAAAGGGAGATTAAGGAACACGAAGTAACCAAAAATTCAGCAGTCAAGAGGAATGATATGAAAAGGCTTAGATTTAAAATGGTGGGGACTTAAATAGAGAGTTGCAGCAACGTGGTTTTTGTCACTTGGGTCATACACCGTTTCCTGACATCATGCTCTCTCCAGTCACTGAAATCCTGGCTGCTGTTTTTATCTATATCCTCTTCCTGGGCACTAGATACAGCAAGACAGTTTCAAGAGTATTGGATTCTTAAACTCTCCAAAGGAGTAGGAGATGTCAAAGGGATACAACAGACTTTCTTCACCCTTTTTATGGCTGTGCTCCAGTATATCATGATGGATTCACAAAAGGTACGCATAGCCATGCATACAAAATAAAACAGAGATGTGAGATAATTGTGAGTAGACACTTTATTCATCTGAGTATTAAAAGTGTACTACATCCTAGTCATTTAGGGTCTCCCCATAGTGAGTGCAGAGTGAACATGTGCTTTATGAGAATAATTCATCCCACTCACCCTTGGTGCCCACCCTGGAGTACAGTGAATTGCTCTCTGCAAATGGCTCATTTTGACTCTAGAGGGAGCCCAGGTGGCCAAGTTTGAGAAGTGGCTCATGGGAGTCTGGTGAGGTTTAATAAGACCAAGTGCTGGTGCTGCACCTGGGTCAGGGCAACCCCCAATATCAGCACAGGCTGGGGGATGAAGGGATTGAGAGCAGCCCAGCGGAGAAGGACTTGGAGGTGCTGGTGGATGACAGAGAGGCTGGACATGACTTGGACATGGCACTCATAGCCCAGAAAGCCAAACATGGGTTTGCTGGGTGCAGTTGGGCTGCATCCAAAGCTGTGTGTCCAGCAGGGCATGGGAGGGGATTCTGTCCCTCTGCCCTACTCTGTTGCTGCATCCAACTCTTGGGTGCCCAGCACAGGAAGGACATGGACCTGTCAGAGAAAAGGCAGAGCAGGGCCACTAAGATGGTAGAGAGATGGAACACCTCTCCTGTGAGAGAAGCTGAGAGATTTGTGTTTGTTCAGCCTGGAAAAAAGGCTGCGGGACGACCTACTTGTGGCCTTCCAGTACCTTGAAGGGAACCTACAAGAAACAGGGAGAGGGACTTTTCACAAGGGCTTGTAGTGACAGAACAAGGGCAAATGGCTTCAGACTGAAAGAGGGTAGGTTTAGATTAGATACTAGGAAGGAATTCCTTACTGTGAGGGTGGGTGAGTCACTGGAACAGGTTGCCCAGAAAAGTTGTGGGTGCCCCATCTGTGGAAGTGTTCAAGGCCATGGAGCTGAGCAGCCTGGTCTACTGAAGGGTGCCTGGCAGGGGGATTGGAAGTAGGTGATCTTTAAAATCCATTCCATCCCAAACCATTTTATGGTTCTAATGCAGAGTGGCCACCCAACTGTTGCTTGCTTGATCTCGATGAGATTAATGCCAGTCAGTAAAGTCTGAAGGTGGAAAGTGGAAGGGCTAGTAGAGAGTTTGTACCGTAAATAACAGATGTCACAAAATCAAATAGGAAATTATTTTGGGTTTGAGAGAACAAAAAGTTAGTATTGAAATCAGACTACTTGGACTATGAGAAGTTAGTTGTGAGACAAAATGAGTATTACAGGGGAAATTTTTTTTTTAACCAAAGTCTGCCATGGGTGGGTTGTTGGTAAGAGTAGCTTCTTGTACAAGGCACTTGTTTTTATCACTTCACAAAAATTATGCACTTTCTGTAATAGGAGAGCTTGGGTTTTTGTGAGATTTACTGACTTCAGACAGTCTGCTTCTAGTTTGTGTTCGGCATTGAAGTGCTAAAGAGAACTGGTCGTAGCTGGGATGGATGGGCATTGCCTGCTTACTCTGCACCCAATTTTAAGCTCCAGCAGAAGCCTCTTTGGTCAAAAATGGTTAATGTTTTACAGGAGGAAAAGTAGATGAAGGTGTGTGTTGGAGATGGTCGCTCACGCAGTCTACAAGTAGTTTAAGGCACCTTTCAAATCTTTCTCAGTCATGGTTTCTCTTTCTGTCATTACTCTTCACTCTGCCATACTGATGTCATACAGGATTTGCCACTAAGTGAGTTTATTATGTCATTATTGAAAAAATTCTGATGCTGCACATAGTTTCATTGCCTCAGTTTCATTTTGAGCAAATTGCATGATTGTATGATTGCAAATAGTTGGAAGAGTCTGGTGTCTAACTTACATTCCAATCCGAATTATCCAAGACCTGAGTTTTTGGAAAGCAGGGGTGCTATACCTTTATCTCTTGGAATAATTTGGGGGGAAATTTTATTTTTCCATGATTTCAAAACATGTCAGCCCACATTGCTCAGTAATAGCTCTCAAAATGAAAATCAGTCAATCAATACTGCTGAAAGATTCTGCTCCATGATTTTTTATGTTTCGTGTCTGTTTTATAATTTGACATAATAGGCTTGAAAACTGTTTTGTTTATTATGGAACTACTAAGACAATATAGTAATAGTAAACTAAATAAGCTGCTCTATTAAGCTGTTTGGATATGCATATTACACATCTATGTGAGTATATGTGGAAAAGGAAAACCATGAAAATGTCAAGATTTGACTGCATTTAAGTTGAGAATTATTATTTTGTAACATGAATTAAGATTGTTAGACATGGAGGACTGCAGTTAGTTTATTTCCTGTGATTTAAAAATATGTAAACAGTTTTCTTTTTTAAAGTTTAAAAAAAATGGAAAGGAGATGAGGGCAAGTCAGGGAAAAAACCATCCCAAGAGCTAATGGTTTTTAAAATGTTACATGACATTGAAAATTGGAACATGGAACTGAAATGCCATCTCACTCTTAAGTATAATAAAATAGTACATTTTATTAAATGTGTTCTGGAAAGAGTAAATAAAAAGTTATAAATCCTAATGTCAGTGGCAAAGAGCCCAGGCATCTTTTGGCATCTATTGCCTTAACCTCACTGGGGCAGCAGGCAATTGAACAGAAAATGTCAATGTTTAAAAGCAGCAGAAGTCATTTTTTTAATAGATGGCTTTTTCCTCCACTTGTTTGCAGTACAAATATATATTTTTAAAGGCTTTAGAGAATATTTAGATTATGGGATTGTGTATCTCCTTTTAATATTGACTTTTTTTAGGTTCTCAAATCTTGCAAAATTCGAGATCACTTCAATCTTTCTTCTTTCAAGCATGAAATTGCAATCCCTTATCAGCATTAGTCACTCAGTTCAAGAACTCAGTCATCCCAGAGCACATCCTTTATACAAAAATGCTGCAATATCACTTGTCAGCTTTTAAATGGAGTACAGTTCACACTTTTCAAAAAGAGCCTGTTGAGTTCTTTAGATAATTCAACTACAATTTTCTGAATGGACATGGATTATCATGGCTTTTCTAATATATTGATCACTGTTATTTTCACAAATCTGAAAAAGTATTCTTGTGCTTTGGAAGATCTAAATCCATGTCACTTCTTTGCCTTCTGGAGTGAAATTATGTGAACTGTACTGCATTTAGATCTGTAGTCATACACCCTAAGTGCTTGCATACAGAGGCATCCATGGAAATGAAGACTACTGTATCTTCCTGGATTTAGCAAAAAATAAAGCTCTCGACTGTGTATGTTTTTTCCAGTGGACTTGAGACAACTATTTGTCAGTCAAATATTTTCATAATCGAGACACAGATTTTTATATTAGAACATATAGATGCCAGTTGCAGTTTTTGAAAACCAAGATATGCCTGCATGAAAAGTAGGTAAGGGAAATCACTGGATGGTTTTCTTTCTTCACAGAAAGTCAGTTCAATTCTGCGATAACTCAGAAAGCAGCTGAATGGACCTTTATAAAACATGCGAACTAAGTCACTTGTAAGTGGAGACAGCTGGGGTCTATTTAATATCCTGTGTAAAATGGTAGAGGTCAGCTTCCTGGAATAACTTAGGAGTTTTATTTCACGAATATCCTACTGCTTCAGGGACCTGGGGTGACGGTAAGGCTCTCAAACTTAAGTGCGCCATAAGGAAAAGCTCCAGGGCTGGAGCTTTCCTATCTCTGCATTTGCTGTAGAAGAGTGGGAAGCACCTTGTGGCCTGCGGTATCTGCACATCCTCAATGTAAATGTCTGTTGTGTGAGTGCTCATTAATGCAGGCATCTAATCTCAGTTTTTTCTTCCAATCCCATGTTGTGATTTAGGCTTTGGGATACTAATTGAAAATCATTGAGAAGTCATTGAGAATCATTGGGGCTTTGGAGAACAAGTGATTCCCAAATGTACTGATTACCCTAAATACCTAGATGATTTTGTAATTTGGGACGTTTGTTCCTAAATCTGTTAACTTATCTTGACAGTTTTATGATGTCTTTTTTTCTCCATGCATTTAATGGAGTCATATCTTTATTATCTAAGATTGTACATTTCCTTAATGTTTTCCCTGTATCTATTCAATTTAATTAGTCCTTGAGTTTGGAATCTTATTTTATTTCCTGTCTCCTTCTATTCCATCATGTGTTGGACATGTCAGTGAAAAAAAATTATCTTTGTAAGCCAGTATCACTGATAACTGTTCACTCACACAAAAGTTCAGAAGTTACGTGATAGAGCAATTGATATAATTGGTAGTTCAGTGACACCTTAATTAAATACCTGTGGTGCAGTTAGCCTGAAGATTGATATAAAAAATTGTGCATTTCTAATGATGTCCAGTATGAACACATACTTTTCATATTTGTGACAATTTGTCTTTTCCTTGACTGCTTTTTTAAAATTGAAGATAAACAGAAGCCCTAAAGTAGAAGTAAGAGGAGTAATTGATTCTGTTAGATGGGAAAAAGGTGAAAATTAGGGGGAAAAAGAAAAGTAGTGTGTCACTGGAGTAGGCAAACTGACCACAGAAAAGCCTTTTGCAGACTGTGGTGGTTCTGTGGGCCCTCTATGGTGTGTGCCATTGCCTGTTTAGTCAGCTCTACAAAGGCTCAGGACCATCAGCTGTGGTATTCTTGCGCTGTTTCTCCCAACAAAGGTAAATAGGGTGGTTGTAGAGTTTAGGGATGGAATAGAGAAAATAATGAGGAGCAACTCCTTCAGCCCTCATTGTCTCTTGACTCATTCTTGAAATGGAAATAATTACATTAATAAAACAATTCCTATATGGCTTAGGAAGGGTTAGAACAATTTCTGTCTCAGCCAGTATTTCCCTGAAGTGAGAAAGGTAGATCCTAGCGTAGGGAATAGTGTTAGAGCAGGACAGACCTGAAGTGATAATTCCTGTCAAATGAAGGCTCTCACTGACTTCTCTATGATGGTAAGTTATCTGTGTCCACTGCTTTGTAAGTCCGTACAGCATTTGCAAGCAGGTGGGAGCCAGCCCTGCCTCGCTCCCAGGCAGATGCTTCCCTGCTCTGCTGGTGCCGTGAGCTGGCTGGTGGCCACGTAGCCATGTTAGCCCCCAGAGCCTCAGCCACTGGGCTCCGCTGTGCCCAGGCCTCCCTCAGCTCAGCCTGGGCCCACGCCGTCTGCCTGGGCATCACAGGGCATGCCCTGCGTTGCTGGCACCACCTGGGTAGATGGACCTTGTTTTCGTTTGCCTGCATGTAAAAATGTTTTAGCGCTCCAGGAACCAGATCTTGTTTTGCAAGATTTATTAGTTTGCTCATTTCTTTCAGAAATGTGAAAGATAATGTATGCAAAACAATCAAAATGCAGTTTTACCATGTATTTACATCTGACATAAACTGTAATTTACAAAACACTGAATTTATATCAAACCTTTGCAGTACGTTAAAATGTAAACCCTCATCTCATGCTGCTGAAAGACACCCCAAAAGAAATAGTTGCCTTTGCCCTGTAGTAATAAAACGGTCGAATAAAATTTATTGCCAGCTCAAAATGTTGCTAACACCTCATTTTCATTGCCAAACTCTACAAGTAATCTTCAATTTGTTTTCTTTTACATATGTGTGCAAGAATTTAAAGGAGATACTTAAAGAGCTGTATAGCCTGTAGAATACTTCATTCCATGTGCATTAATCTTTAAATGGTTGGCTCACTGCGCCATGTAAACTGGCTGGAAAAGGAGGAAACGTGTATCAGACATCTACCTTAAGAACTGAAGGATGAAAGCACCTGAGAATCTAACAAAAATAGGTATTTTTTGTTTACTTTGCATGTGATATGAATTAATTAAAAAAAAAAAGACAGCTTGATAAGAGGAAATGACAAGACAGGCAAGGAGGTTGCATGGCCACATGTGAATGGCCATGAATGGGGAAAAGAGTACTGTGATGTCTACCTCTTAAAACACTTGCAAGATGTAGTTCTGATGAATCACGTAAGGAATTTGCATGCTAATGGAAAAAAGGATCCCTTTTTATATATCGAATGTTTAAGAGCAATTGCCCCCAGCTAAATTTATTAAGCCAGAAGAATCTTGTAAATTTCTATTGAAGGTTTATTAGTCCCATTTTTTTCTGTTCTTCAGAACATGAATATTAAACTCAATCCTGCAAGTTTGTCACAGGTGAAACTCCCTTTCAAATTAAAGGAAATTCTGGACATGAGCCAAAGCCACTTAAATACATATACTGACTTCATGAGGCCTAGGTAGAGGCTCTTGTATGCTGAGCTGTTTAGGATTGATCTTGGTCTTTGAGGATTGAGTGAATAGGGCAGAAGCATTTTTAGTATATTTTTTTCTTTTGACTTCTCTCTCATTTTGTTTTAACTTCTACATGGAAGAAATATTTCAAAATAACTTCAGAAATGAACTGAACAAAACCTGTAATCCCACCATGTGAAATTGCTAAGTTACAGTCTTTCTGGGAAAGAGTCATCTCTTTTAAGTTCAGTTAAGTATCTTGTCTAAGTTGGTCATCTAGACATCTTCCATAGCAAGCAGGGAGAGACGGTACCCTCCCCAGAGTGATTCAATCAACTTAGTTCTTTCCCCTGGATAAATGAAGACCTACATATTCAAACTAACCCACCTGAGTAGCTCCATTACGGGAGTTGTATCTCTTCCATGGAAGCTGAGAGGAGAACTCGTTGCTTCACAAGCTGTGCAGGACTGTGGTGTAAATGGATGGCGTTTGACCTGTTTGATGATGGGTAGCCAAAGACTGCTATGTTTAGTGAAGTTGAAGTTTTCTTGCAAGCCTTTAATCTGCTTTCTGCTGAATTTAAGTACTGTGTAGTCCCATGGTTTTGATACTTTGGTTTTAGAATAAATATCCCCTCACGCTTTTCTTTTAAAGTTATCTATTACTCTGCCACTCAGTTTTTCTTTAACAATTCAGTTTACAAAGAAGAGGGCAGTGCTTATATGTGTAAATCTGGCTGCCTCACAAAACCTGGCCAGATCCTGTTTGTTTTTCTTACCCATGTGAGTAATTGCCTTTGTCTTTTGATTTTTGGAAATCAGCTGAGTGCTGTTTACTTTGGGGCAGATGGGATGTCATTCATAGCATGTGGAGTAGTGGTGACAGGACACAGTACCATGCTACTGGAAGGTTGCTTGAGTTCACCGTGCTCCCTTCCAGGTTTTGCTGAAGTAAATGAAGGAATTCCCTTTGTCTGAAGTTCATGGTGCCGCTGGCATCATGGCATGCAGCAGTGTTACTGGGAATATATCTGGCATCAAAGCCTGATCGAAGTCACTTGCCTTACTGTGTGTATCCAAAAAGCACTGTGAACTGCATTTCTGTTTTTATGTCTTATAACCTCACGCAGGACAAATTTGTGGAAATCATCACGCAAAGTGTAAGACACCATTTGGATTTTCACTTGACTTACTGCCGAATGTGGCAACTGCATTCACCACCTAACCATTTGTGTTGAAAGTGGGCATATAGGTCTGATCCATTTTCAGGAAATTTTGAGCAGTCCTAGTGAATCCATAAACAGATTCTTTCAACAGATGTAGACATTTTTCAAAAGTTGTTTTCTTGCAGTTTAAATATCAAGTGTTAAATTGCTGTTTTCATTTTTAAGATAACAAGAACTATTCATATCTATTGCTGTTTTCTAGTTCCCCAGGTTAAGACTGGGAAGGCAACAGTTCAGTTTTGTTCATTTCAGAATTTAAGGACAAACAAATGCTGTGATGAATGCCTTAGAATACATCATGACCGTAGTTTTCAGAGGTGGATGCCCATATTCAGGAATTGAGTACTAAGGGTAACTAAAAAGTTAGGAAGGAGAGATTGTGGTACAGATAAGGATGCTTAAGTACAAAAGGGGACCATGCATGTTGGGCCTCATGGTAGAGTTCTCACTGCATGGCTAAAAACCAAATAGGAGTTGAAATGGCAGACATGGGTTTGCATTGCTCTACCCAGGTAATGACTGGCTGAGTATAAGAAAGAGGAAAGACAGCAGGCAGATAAGGCAGATGAAGCTTTAGGTGATGTAGACACTTAAAAATCACCCCGATGTTTTGCATGCTGTAAGTTAAGTGCAGCATAAGTTGTTTGGTAGTTCAGGGCTAGTGGATCATGCAAGGTCAAGATCTACGACAGGTTTACTCTGCACACTGGTACTCTGACTTCAGAACTGCGTTCTTCTACTGACAGGTCTATCTAAAAAAATTTCATACAATACTACTGAAAAGCTTGTCTTGTCATGTCAACTGACCATGCTGTCATAGCAATAAACAGACTGGTAGAAGTTTGCACCCTATTTCCCAGTGGTGTTGGTTTCATTCTCTTACCAAGGATTTCATATTTATAATGTTATTTAGAGAGACAAGAACTTTTTATTTATGATACATAATAATAAACCCAGATATAAACAAATGGGCATGATAGTGAACCATGCAATGTTTTACTGTGGTTTACTCATTCGTCTGCTAATTACTTTCCGTTTAATACATGGATATGCAGCATGTTACATTAAAAGGTACATAGATTCCCTTAGTAATAGTATTCCCTGAATACATTAGAACAACACAATTCAAAGAATTAAAAATAATTAATTTTATTTTCTTATTCACATCTCTTTTTACTAACATATACGCTGCTTATTTACTTTGTGCGTATTTGGTATTGTCAACTTTAGCCAATTTAGCCTTTTTGTTTTTCTTTAGCCTTTTTTTTCCTTCCTGTTTTGTGCTCTTTTGCTTTAGCAGTGGAATTCATGGTATTGTTCAATTGTGAAAGTTCTCCCCTTCTAAAAGTCATCTCTTGCTCCTTCTTTGAGAAGGACAAACTGTTTGGTCCCAACTCTTACCTATGAAACATAGAAATGTATTTTCTTAGAAGGCTTTAATGTGTCAGTGTCTCACAAATCATTACAACAATACTTAATGCCAGTAACAGAACCACAGCAAAATATTTTGCATCTATTGCTCTCTCTCCTTTCCTCTTCACCATCAGCATCACAGCTTTAGACTCCTTTCAAGTGTTGCCAGTACTGGTCCATTCTGGGAAGTGGTAGCAACATCATCAGGGCTCAGGTGTATTTGCAGCCTTTAGCAAGGCCCCTTACCTTGCTTTTTCAGTGTCTGACAACTGTGTGTTTCAGCAGTACTCTCAGTCAGGCTGCTTCTGTTCAGGTTGTTTGTATTCTCGTGGGCTTAGCCTGCGCTGGGTGGTTAATTAGGACTCAAGCAGCACATGAGCTTTCAGTGCAGCCACCATCGTCCAGAATAATTGTGGCTGTAGAGTAACCTGGAGGTCTTTCAGGAACAGCAACCCCTGGATTGATGATAAGCGTCAAAACAGAGGACCTATTCTGTCACCTTCTACAGTAGCTGCTTCTTTATTCTTAGGCTCCCCCATGGATCTATAAAAAGCAAGAGTTAGTACTCTAATTTGCATTGCAATTACAACTTTAAAAAAGCTGAATTAAACACCTCAGGAACTGCTGTGATATTACAAGCGTTTCAAAAACTATATGAGACTGTACGGAGTATCAAACAGTACATTCGATTTTTTGCAGTGAATACTTTTTATGTGGAGTGAAGGGTTATTATTTCCTTTGTTATTTTTGGTATATTGGCATCACGATTAAATCTCGTGTAGATTAAATTATTATGGCACTGAAGAATGAATAATAATTTATACTATTGTAAAATCTTCTGAAGATGAATTGTTTTTACTTAAACTTAGAAGAGAGATGAGCAGCTTAGATTTAGATCCTATAGGTCTGGCACAAGCAGGAATTCAAAAATGTAAACTGAAATGTGGAGTCTGTAACAAGCAGTTTGTCTGTGAGCTACAGTAAAGACTGGATTTTGTTGCATCTCATCTTGCACCATGTACAGCTGGGAGTCCCGAATAAATTCTGGGCTCCTTTCATTTGAATTAAACAAAATCAATATTCAGGCATAAGTTGTAGGGAATCTAAAAAGGAATGCAGATGTTCCCTGAGGAAGGTATTATAAAGAAAATCTTAAAAACTTAACAACAGATGCAAGCACACTGCCAATAAATAGGAGCATCTTAAATTTGTACTCTGAACTGGAAGCTTACAGAAGCTTACTGGAAGCTCACAGCACTGTATAGTGGCAGTGTATGTGACTTTGAAAGGCAGTGTAATTTGCTTGTTGAAGGATCACATGAGAGCACTATGAATAGGTCAGACAGCTATTGCTGATCCTAAACAATCTGTCAACGACTGTCTTCATAACAGGCCATGTTATTTTTCTGATTCGAGGGTGACTTGGCCTGTCCCTCTCGTGCCCTCAGACAGGCTGTTTGGTACAGCAGCACGCAGGCGTGTGTTTAGGCACCACCCAGCTGGTCTTTTCCCTTGGTAATGTCAAGGGGTCGGTATGTGGCCAGTTTGGATAAAATCAGTTGCCGTGAGATTGTTCATGGACTGGTGAGGAGTTAAGCATTTTAAACACTGGTGAACTGTAGGTTAAGTCCTGAAGTGAAGTTCTGCAAGGCAGAATATAGTTTGAATTACGAAGTCTTACTGGATCCTTTTCTGGTCCTTGTCTATTAAAGATAATCTCCCTTTGCAAAGAAGATGAAAGAGAAATAGTCGTGTGAGAGCTAAAATAGACAGCATGCTGCTATAAACAAAGAAAGGTACAGAGAGTATCTTGTCAGGCCTATTTTTCCTTGAAGTAAAACTCTTTAACAACTGCATCTTTTAGTGTCTTGGGTGACACACTGAGAAAACTTAGCCTTTTCATCTTTTGGGCACAAATCTTGGTTTCTGTTTAAAATGAAAACTAGTTTTGGTGGTTTTATCGGAGCAGACATTTGTCTGCATCACAAAACCATTCAGTCTGGCACCAGAGCTCGTCGTTGCTTGAGTGGGGCCCAGCGCAGGAGAGCAGGGGTGTTGCAGGTCAGGGCTGCAGTTGGGACTGAGTGTTGAACGCTTGCCCAGTCAGCCCACTCTATCGGACTTTAGCCAGTGCTATTTACTTTGCTTTCAAGAGCATCTATTTCTCTCTGTCACTTTCTCTGTCTCTCCTCCTCACGCACACTTAAAGAACAAAAACCTCTTTTATACAGCTCAGCATTTAAAATAATTTTTCCAAGTCAAAAAGGGAGAGAGACTGGAAAAAATTACAGCACAAAGCTCAACTTGCAGATGAACGATTGCCTTGTCATCCTAATGTCCCCCTTCCTTCCCTTAAACCTCACTGGTGAGTGGGCTATAAGCAACAGTACTGGCTGGGCTCTGCTGGAGTAGGTCTCTGGAACAGGACTTTCTGCTGCCTTGCTTTCATTATACAGTTGCTTCTCCATGGTAGCTCATTCTGCTCTGTGGACAGCAGATAATGACTGAGTGACTTCAGAGTTGAAAACACGTATCTACATAACATCCGCCTGTCCTAGATAAATTAATTTATTTTATCTGATGTTAAGTTTTGACTTTACTGCTGTTTGCCTGAAAGAGATTTCAGATTTGTCATGGAGACAACAGGTGAACCTGCTACTCTTTCCTGGAAGGGTAGCAAAGCAGAAGAAATGTTCATTAACTCCAAGAACCCAGTAGAAAGTAGAGAATAAGGATTTAAGATATGAAGTTGCCATGAACACTGTAGACATACCCAAGCCTATTTTATTTAATTGAGTTTGGCTCTGGGCATCTGTCTGTTGCTGGATGGAGCTGACTGGGCTCGCTGGCCCTGCTACAGGCAGTCCTGTGCCCTCATGCCATATGTTTCCAGTACCAAGATGGTTCTATTGGGCACAGTCGAAGTCTGTCTTATGTTGCAGTCTCCCGTGGAGGCATATCTTAAGCACTGATACACGCTGGGGCAGCTGCAGCTGGAGTGACAAGCATATTGTGAAGCTCTTGAAGACCCCGTATGCTTCTGAAAATGGAACTTAGGTCTTGCATTACTACGTGGTTTTACGAATGTTATCCCAGGAAAAATGCAATTTAAATATGAGATACTTGGAATTTAGTGGCCTTTTCATCTGCATGTGTGGTTTTTTTTCCATCTAAAAGTGTTTTACTAAAGCTTCTTTGAGCAAGAAAACTCTACATCTGAAATACCAGCTTTCAGAGGCATGGAGAAGTAGGTGATTGCTGATCAAAATGAGATGAAGCAGTATGTCCTGAGTGAAGGGAAAGACCTCTGTCATGTTTCAGAGTGGGAAGCTCTATTTCCTGTTTTGCTCTGTGGGGCTTGGTTCTAATGCACATGTTCCACTCCAGTTGCCCAGTTACTATCTTCTTCATCTGAAAGATGACCCCTTTGTAACAATACATTGGGTATTTGTAATTCCAAGTAGAGACTGGTTTCTGTCAGCAGTCTTTTTTTGCATCAAAAACGAGAAGGGAAATGGTAGCTAATATTAAAAGTAAGGGTAAAACTGGTTTTCTTCAAGAAGTACATAGTTTATAAAGTTGGGGTGAACAAAGGGCTTGCTGCTGAGTTCCTGAGATCACAAGAGTCTAAGGCTGCTGCTGAAATTCTGACTAAAAGGATGGCCGACTGTCGTTCTTCAGTACTTCTAGGTATGAGAGGCGGAAATTTTCTGTGCCCTTGAAATTTACAAACTTCCAGGATTAACCTGAGCAAAAGGTAGTAAAAGCAGAAGTTGTTCAGGTCCTCCTCCCCATATTTGTCAATAAACCTCAGTCATGGCCTGTGATAGTCTTGGTATCCCACTCTTGTGGTGTTTACATAAACACTTGCCAATACACAAGTTCTGTGCTGGTTTTCTGTCACGCAGATAAATACTTTTCAGAGTTAGGTTGAGGCCACCAAACTCTTTTCATCTGTATTTTTGCTCAGACTTGTGAAATCTTAAAACTGTAGCATATTATTATTCCACTGTTTACCTAACCACAGTCTTCTAAAGCATTTCTCCTACACATAAATCAAAGACTCCAGTTCTCTTCCTCTGTTATGCATAAGCTAGGAAGTAACTCTTTCTAGGAAGACACTGTTCCAAAGAGAATTGAAGTAAATCCATGTTATTAGAAATCATTAGGGGGCAAGGACTGTTTTTGTTCAGTGCTGTGAGTGACTGTATAAGGATATATATGTGTTCATGTTGGATTAGTCCTACTGCAGTAAAAATAGCAGTAACCCCTTGGACACATCAGCAGCAAATACCTAATTTTTGGTCTTCCTTTTGACTATGATCCATTTAATCTTCCATAAGTACCTACTCATATCAAACAATCTACTCATTGTTTGACAATAGCCAAGAGAAATTATGTCCTACAGTTTTTTCAGGTCTTACAGTCAGATCTGTCATTTGCTATGATGGACCTGATCTCCATCACTGTTGTCTCAGTTTGCTCAGGAAAAAACATGTTTATGCCACTTGAAAATGGGAAACTTCATAGCAATTATCAGAGCATCTCAAAAGCAAATGTTGTAATATGTAAGGGCTTTCTGGGATCAGTTACCATCTACCAGTCAGTAGATGCAGTAGTTTTCGAAGTCATAACTGTCTTTCTTATAAAAGCATTAGGTATTCATATTATAAAATGGAGGCAAACTGAGGTTGCATTTGTCAGATTTGATGCTGTAAGAAGCTATGGAGACTTTTGAAGGTGCATCATCTGGTTTTCTGCATGCAAAAAAAGCCAAAATATTTTTGTAGGAGGGTGGGTATTCTGGTAGATTATAGAAAGATCCACTAGGCACTAAACACATAAGATAAAACAGAGATTTGTAGCTGATGAGCTTCTGCTTTAGTACAATTAACTTGAAAAAATGTCTGCATTAAAACACAGATTCTCCGTTAGCATCTCTTACAACAGTGTTCCAGTTCAGATCGACACATTGGGTGGTGTATGACTCCCAGCCAAACATCTTGTTAAATACTTGCAGGATTTCCCATAGCGGATCTTACTTTAATCAAATAATTCAAACGTTTCTTTTGAAAGTACAATGGAAGGGCAGGGCCTGTGTTTACAAAGTATTCAGTGTGGAAATCCTGTATTAATTGAGGTACGTTTACTTCACTTAGGACAGTCTCCACATAGTAACTCTTTAAGTAAGAGGCCTTTTGCTGTTGCCTGTTCCAGAGAGGCAATCACGTGCAGTGTTAACCAGTCACATACAGAAAATCATGAGGAAATGGCTTCAGAGATGTGCATTGTAGGCAGCAGAGATGTTCCTAATTAAAGAAGACAGCTTTATGAGTGATATTCTCACAGTGAATGTAAAAGAGTATAATTTATAAAAAGTAGTTTTATCCCTGTGGAAACTACTAAATAAAGAGACTGTGTCAGTCTATTTCAGGAATGATTAGCAGGAGCAATGCCAGATGTTGTCATTTTGTAATGCCATGGATTCATATAACTTGTGATTTAAATTATTATCTTTCTATTGTAGCAGCTATATTTTCTATCAGTAAACACAATGTGCATCTACCCAGCCCAGTGCAGAATGTGGAGCTTTTATGGTTAACAGTAAAGCGTTTAGAGTTTCGCATAAAGAGTATATAAAAAGGAAAGATACTACTATTAATCGGTGATAAAAAAGGTAACCAGAATTGTGCTTCTCTGAGTTCTTTATTTTGCTGTGCCAGAAAATGCCAGAATCAAAATAACCCACATACAGAAGAATTAACAGAGAATCAACATTTTCCTCCACAGCGAGTTGGAAATTACATGTTGCTTCTATGTTTAATACAGTGAAATCTCTTTTTCTTTTTTTTCTTGAATTATAACTCTGCTGTAGATGAAAATATATTTTTGCCAGTGCATTAAATAACTGGCAAAAGGGGTGTTCTAGAACATTTTTAGGTAAATGTAGGTCAACACAAAGGAATCATACAGTTGGAAATATTTTCCAGTGTTTGTGTTCAGATGTTCAGACCTGTCTGGCTCCTCTCTATTTGCATGTGTTGGGGTTATAGGCAGTCCAGCTACATTCCATGTTGATTTATATAAATATATTGCAGATTATTAACCTCCAGCCAAATACCAGCAAATTCCACTTTTCAGGAAGGTTTGTGACTTTTCACAAAGCTTATTTACTGAGTACAGGACATGTATTACCCCATTGACGGAATCTCAGAGAACGGTATTCGTCATTGTGAGAAATGTGCCAACACATTTTCTCTTACAGTCACTATGTTACCGTAATTATTAATGTTTGTTTGTTCATTTAATAACTACAGATTCAGTACAGATTAGTCTTCTAGTAGAGGTAGGGTGACAGTCTCTCCATATTCTGGAACTCTGGTTCCCAATTTATTACTTGCTGAAAAGCTTCCTTAACCTAAAATGAATGTGCGTGCATACATTTTCAAAATATGGTGGCTAATAAACANGGTCGTTGTGCCTGTTCTAGTGCTTCCTCCTCTTGTGAAATATATTGCGATTTAAGGTAAGAAGTAAAATCTCAGTACAAGATCTCGAGTACATGTTGTCAGATTGTCTGTTTTGTCAGACGTCCTCTGGGAAAAGCAGGGACCCCCCCCAAAGCTTTGTGTGTGATCAGCTGGGTTCAGTTCCTGCATATAAAGCCTTTAGTCCTTGAACAAACAACAAAAATATTACTTGATAACATTACCAGAAATGCTGCACTTCTTAATTCTAATAAAGTTCTAAGGAAGAGGATGAAAGACAAAAGTAATGCAACAGCATCACTGATAGGGTGTTGGAAAAATTAAGCCCTATTATCAACACTAGCTGGGTCTGTTATCACTGAGAGACTTCTCAGTTTAACTGTCTAGACCTTTTTCTCAATAACTCCATTCATTTTTTAAATCTACTGTCACCTGGTAAAAGTAGTGGTTCATTTTACTGCCTCGCTTCAGAGAGAAATGCAATCTGATCTTAGAAAATAAAATAAAATTAATAAGCACATGAGTAAAGTATGTGAGCAGGGAAGAAATGTCCTTCCAGCTGTTTCGATGGTTTCCTATTAGGATTTTGTAGAAGTGGGACTTGAGGAAGGATAGTGAAAGTCACGGGTATGAATATAGATATGAAGCATAGACGCATGGGCAGATGTTCTTGAAAAAGATAAAACAGTGGTTAAAGCTGGCATGATAGATGGAGAAGATGAGAGAAATCCTACTTCAAAAGAGAAAACAATAGAAAATAGAGTAATCAGATAGGAATGTGGTATTATGAAGAGCTTTGTAAATTAGTTTGATATTATGCAACAAGGTGAAATGATAAAGTTTTACTAAAAGAATGACTGAAAGTGATGAAGAAAGTATTGACATCTTGTGCACAAAGCTGTTTTCCAAACTATATACTGACTCTGAAGGTATTCCTTGCGTCCAGGAATTTGCAAGAGGGATCAGCAAAAAAATTCTGTTTCTGCTA
>WEIT01006251.1:3277-26368 GCA_013389985.1 Dryoscopus gambensis | reverse complement strand
GGTTACATTCACGTCTGCTTTAAACACCGTGGTTAGAAAAGGTGTCGTCTTTTTATGGACGGCTTTGACTTTTATGGAGAAGCTGACACCTGACATACAGTGTTTTCACTCCCTGCCCCTGAAAGTACTGCCTTTTATTTAAAACTACTCCCTCTCCTGTTTAAAAATAGAGCCAAAAATTTCGTGGAGAAAAAAATCTCCAAGAAACCATAAGGTGTTTCCTGAATGACTGTTCCTTGAAATAATGAATTTGTAGTCATGATTCATAACCATGATTCAGACCCTCACCCAAAAGGCAGTGCCCCCATCAGCCTAGGTCTCTCAAACACCAAACCACATTTTCCAGACACGTTTTAAGTCTCCAATGAGTAGGCTTATGGCTTCTTTAGAAGGCCTGCTTTACTTGATGACTACAAAATCGATGTGAATTTGAATTTGTGTATTCTCACTTCTGCTTAATAAATATGAAAATTTATATTTAATGAGAATCTACTTTTACCCCTCTCTGCCTTCCTTAATGAGAGCTAATTGAATAGAACAATCTTCATTTGGCAGGACGCATCACGAGGGCTTGTCTATACTTAGAAATTTACTGAGATAACTAATCTGAGATGGTTGAAAATATCCCTACAGCTTTTCTGCCCAAATAGCTGTTTCAGAGCAATTATTTCAAATGAGCTATTTTTGTAAATTTCAAGTGTATACAAGTCTCCAATCTAATATTTGGCTGGCATTACATGCCCAGCTAGTTTTTATGGATCAACCTATTTGATCTGGTAAGTAAGTCACACTGCAGGAACAAAACAAAAAAAAAAGTAACTTTGGCTCTGATTTGCCTTTATGCTAATGCATGACACCATAAAAAAAAAGCATTACTGCCAGTGATATTTAACTATATATGACCTGGATATTGATTCTACAGTACCAGGGGCAAATTCTACCCCCATATACTTTTAAAGGTACCACACAGGCTACTTTTTATTGAAAACTTTCACCTTTTCATTTCTAGTTAGGACTCAATAATGTATTTCTCAAGCGCTTCCCCTNTCAAGCGCTTCCCATGCAGTTTAAAGACAGCTAGGCTGCTGTAACTTTCAGAGGTACATTAGTGTATGATAAGCCTTATTTTAGGTCCTTGCTGTGCTCAGTCTAAGAATGGCTACGAAGTTTCAAAGCTCACCAGCATTTCTTTGGGGTCTGGCAGCACACCAAAATAGCAGACTCTGCTAAAACAGCCTGGATTCGGCAGACATGGATTGATCCTTTCTTGTTCTGTGTGAGAACCATTTCCCTCAGCATGACCACTGCTTTAATCTTGTATTTTAAACATAAACAGAATGGCAGATTTTACAGTATAATCTTTTAGGCACAGCAGCCTTTTAGAAGAATGAATCATTAACCTAGAAGCTATGTTTAAGTAAAAAGAACAGACAACAAGAAATGGGGAGAGAGGGAGAGGGAGAGAGATTGGCTTTGTTCATGATTTAACACACAACTGTGATCCACTCGCCTCTAAAATGCATTTCTGGAGAAGAAATAAACCTCACTATAAGCAGGGCAGGAAAAAGTGTCAGTACAAAAGAGCTTGTTTGAGGAGCATGGAGAGAGAGGGGGAGAAAAAATGAATTTTAAAATTTTCTCTCCTGCTGTATTTTTGAAATGTAACACATACTTTTATGGTAGTAATGATCTTGTTGCCATGCTGGTGTAAAGAGACAGAAGAGAAGGCATGTTGAGAATGGCAATTTCTCTCATTAGAGCAACTGATATAAGTGGGAAAAAACAAAGATGAGGAAACAAAGATGTTCTGGTTTTCTTGAATTCAAGTCAAGGCGTTCAATAAAAACTTTAATTCCTATACAACACCAGGCCAGTTCTGTTTAGAGGATAACTAAACTGCAGCCAAGACTGATATATTAAACAATTTGCAGAGGGAGAGTTTCTAATATACCTTCTCATTTATACTACTCTCCACCTTGCATCAGGCTGGGCAGACTGAATGTAATTTGCACCTTTGTCCAAGCTTATTTTACATTGCAATTTTATCAGTGTAAGCAAGAATCAGACCCTTTGCTCTTAAACTACTCCTGAAGGTGACTTAGAGACTGATACTACTCATTTATTGTCTCCTTTAATAAATTTTCCTCTCATTTATGAGTATAAGTGTGTGTGTAAATGTATTGACATCACAACTGCATAGGTGGCCAGGAGAATCTGTGTTAACACTGCTATAAGGTATTTATGTTTGTTCATCACGTATACACGTGAAGCTTTCCTCCTCCTTGATTGCAACAAGAAGGGTGCTAGATTGACCCATTATTGTCTTTAATATTTTGACTGTGTGTTGCATTTTCAAATTTGACCCCTTAAGAAGAAAGCATGGAAAAAAAAGGTGGCCTTTCAACTTGTGGTTGGATGCTTAAATCCTTTGTGTAACTTGAACTTGTGCTGCCCAATTGTTCACTGCAGTTGGTATTCCCAAATGCATATGCAGCCCATGGGAACAGCAGGTTTTTTCAGCCAGTTCCTGGGAATTGTTTTATACACCTGAGTCACCAGAAATGACTGAGCTAGATCAAAGTAGGGCGAGAGTGAGGTCATCCACTTGGGTGGCTGCTCTCATGTGTCCTAATATAATTTGATGATGCAGTGAAAGAACATGTTACTGTGACAGGATACATCAAAAGGGAGAGAAATATGTTTTCAGGGAGATGATGTCACCAGAAAAGCTTAGGCATGGCCAAGTGCATGTATATACATGGAACTTCCTGAAGAAATGTCCATGGCCATCTGTAAATGGCATCCTGCTGACCTGCCTGTGATGGAGGATCCATCATCAGATGGATTTCCTCTTTGCTTGGGAGAATGAGCAATACCTCCTTTTTTTTTTTTTTCTATTCCTCTTTCAATCCAAGGCATTTGTAAACAAGAAGCAAACTCAGAGCAGATGGGATCTTAATTTTCATAATGCAAAGACCAAATTGTTATTTAATCCTTCCAAATTGATTTACTGTGTCAGGCATCTCTTCTGCTGCTAATGGTAGAAACTGAAGAATTTGGGGGTTTACCACCCCATCCCAGAACACAGACTGGCTTATCTCCCAGTTCTTGTAACTTCTTTCACAAGCACAAATATGAAGCCACAGATCAGTTGTATTCTGGGCTTTAGAAGTCTTTCACAGATGACATGCATGCTTTTACCTTCCTATCCTCCTTCAAGGCATCTCTACATTTTAGAAAAAAAGGTGGCATTATGATCCCTTCCTCTAGTTCTTCAGAATTACTTTTTTTAAATGCTGCAACATTTGTACTTCTGAGATGCTTTGCTAACCTTTTCCTTTTTATCCTTAATTTCTCAAGTGGATTTGATGAAAACAGACAGCTGTTATTTTTTCAGGCAATATTTACTTAAATTGTGTCATATATTCTACATTTAGATTTTTCTTTCAGAAAAAAATATTGCCTCAGTTTGTATCTACATGTAGGTAAGGTGTCTTTGTATTCAGATTATTTTTTTTTCTATAGCTAGTACTTATATCTTTCTACATTGTTTTATATACTTCAGTTTCTTTTTATTAAGTTTTTAAACATATTTTTCATGCATGACTGTGGCTTCCTCTGTAAGCTTTTAATATATAAGGGAAGCTTATTTTACAACAAAAAAGAATTAGCTAATTTCACAAAACAAAAGGGATAAAACCCCAAAAGATTAAGATGGCCCCAAAGTCTAAAATTTGCCTATAAATACAGTCTAGCACTTACACAGACACATAATTTTAACTATGTGAATGGTCCCACTGAAATCTAGGACAGGGGAACTGTATTTAGAATGGTTTTTAAGCACTTTTGTGACCAACTGGGGTTGTAACAAGTTTTGCGTTCAAGCTTAACATGACTAACAACCATGGATAAAGACAAAAAGTAGACTAAAGAGCTATCCTGGGTTGTCTGTAGAGTGGTTTTATTCCTGATGCCTTCTCTCAGTTGGAAAAACTGTAGTCAAAGCACACTACCACAGCAGAAGGACACTGTGAGACACCTCGCTGGACCCCCATCTTGAGACCTTGGTGCACCCAAGGTTGCTTTCTTACCTTCCTTTTCCTCCAGAGTTAAATCAAAATCACAGAATCAGGAAAAGATTAACACATTTGGAGCTTGGGAGCAGAAAGATTGATTCATTTTTTAATGGTTCTTGCCTGGTTTGTGATTTGGAGCACAAGAGAGGTACCCAGCTAGATATTTCAAAGACATGCCAAGCATGAAGTGCTGCCAGGCTTCAATCTTCCCTCATGGCATTAAATGAAACCCTGTGTAATTCCTTGAAGAAAAATATTCACAGAGGTCACAGCAGTTTTTCAATAGCTGAAACCTGCTTGCTGTCCTCTAAGCAGTTTTACATTTGGAGGAGGGTTTTTGATCATTATCTAAATGAGGTATGGAAAATTCACAGGTTGTTCACAGATAAACTGTGAGGACAGCTGGGCAGAGATTAATACAAAGGTGTGATCTGGTGGCAAAGTGAAAGGCAAGAATTTTCTATAGATTGCAGACCACAAAATTCTCCTTTATCTTTCATCCAGAAGAACTTGTGATCTTGTGGAAAAGTAATAAAAATTTAACAGTTCTTTCTTTCAACATCCTATAATCTTAAGGTACCTTTCACCTCAATGCTGCACAGATCTACTTGATCCCTCTGTGTTTAAAATGCTTATGTATTTTACTGCTGCTAACCTCTTTCAGTTAGTTTGGGGAGCCAGCTGTATTATTTGCCTTGTGGAACAACAAAGTTGGTAATTTAATTCCACTCCAGACTTTTGCCATACTACTAATGCACATACATGGGAGAACACCTTTTACCTGTCAGATTTCACACCAAATGTAGTAATTGACCTGCTTTCCTGACATGGAAAAGCTGAATCCATGTATTTCCTATCTTTTTCATTCTGTTTCATTTCTTTTGCAAATTCTTTTGCCTTTTGATAAATATGGTAGTCCTCTATTTTCAGACTTCACTCTTGAGTAAGAAACTTATTTTTTTTAAATTTTTCATATGTTTTCCCTATGTTTTTATCTCTGCAATGCTGTGATGATTGCAAGCAGTGCTAGTCTCACACTGAGGTTTAAAAAAAACTTCAAAACAGTATCATGTGAAATCACTAGTAAAGAGATAAAAAATAAATTTAGCAATTTTTTTACTTCAGTTTAGAATTTTTGACTGCAGAAATTTTGTTTTCAGGAATTATAAAAGTTTTTATCTTGATTTCAAAGTATTCAATTAGTTCTTCTCAATGACTAATTCAATCAACATTAGAAACCAATTAGAAGCTTAAAAAAATCTTGGTTTTGTCTTTATGTTATAATGCATACAGTAGATACAAAATTAAGTAAAAGCAATATCTGTTTAAGTAAATATACTTTTCGCTTCTACACATCCATTGGATTTAAGACAGATTTATTTGCTTAGGGACAGCAATTTTAAAGTGTTTTTTCCTTCAATTGTAAAGATGTTGTGAGGTGTTTATAAACATTTTCTAACACAAATACCAAAACAAAAATAGTTTTCACCTAATGAAAAAGACTTACAACACTCATCATACTCTGACATTCTCTAATGTAAAAAAGGAAAAAGTTAAATTATATTAAACTAAAACTCTGGCTAACTGAATGGGTAAAGATATAAAGTATCTTTCTGATCAGCAACAAATACACGAAGTGAACAGCTTACTTAGTAGGATGTATTTAGTCACACATTTTACAGCTTACCAAGAATCAAAAAAAGGAAAGCTTTCTAAAGGGCACAAAAATGACAAATGCAAACAAAAGCACAAGATAACTTAAACCAAGTTAACCTCCTTGAAGATTTAAATCATGATTAAAACAAACAATTTAAATCCTCAAGAATTAAATCAGATCAGTGAAAGCTTTGGGTTCGTAAACTTTTCACATGTATCGCAGTGAGACCCTGACATACGCCTGGAATACCGGTGATGGTTAATCACAACTGCTCTCACTTTGGAGCTCTCTCCTGGTAATCAAGCTTGACAGGCACGCCTGTCAGCCACACGGTTTAGCTCTGGGCCACAGCTGGATTTCACCCATAGCATTTAAGGAATGTGCACTCCTAGAGGTTTTCGAGCTGTGACCCACTTTGGGGTGATAGGTGACACAAGGCTGGGAGCAGCACTGCTACCATGGCTGCTGGTACCCAGAGAGACGCCTGCCCCTGCTCAGCCCTAAAATCTCTGTCAGGTGACAGTGACCAGCCCCCAGCCCTCAGAGCAGAGAAACGAGACAAAATAATTTATTCCCAGGGTCTGTAGTGACCAATCTTACAAAGATGACCATGAACTTCAGGTTCAGAGCTATTGGCTGGACCTTTCACACTCCTTGCAGTGAGGAGGTCCCTGTCCATTCCTACCCGGGACCTCCTAATAACTGGAAGGCAGCAAGTATCACAGAAAACATCAACTGGATTTGGATTGGACAATAACTAACCAGTATTTACCCTTTCTCAAATATTTCTGTCTCATAGGGAACTGCTACAATGGCTGCATCGAGAGAACTCAGAGGTAATGGCATCCCCAGATTTCGTGCCTTACTTTCTCTTCTGTTTCAAGCCAGCCACTCTGCTGCAGGTTGAATTTCTCTAGCAAAGAGTGAGACCTTGCTGTAATAAAGTTAACCACGGGGTAGTTCTGGTCGAAATAAAGAGGCAATTTCTTTGATGCTCTAGATATTCAACCTGCAATGTGGTGATGATGAGCCATTTGGTATTCCCTTTTTACTATAAACCCATCAATTTTAACTCATTGCCAGTCTTGCTAGGCTTGAAAACTGAGAAGAAACACAGTTCAGGTCTCATAAAGGTCTCCAGTCAAGGGGCAGGTTCGATAGCTGACTATACAATAGAAGAAGTCTGTCTGGTTTTATTTCTGGTAGATGAAGTCACTTTTTGAGAAATTGGATCTATAAAACTGCAGGGCATGAAACAATGATAATAAATGCATAGCAGCTTTCATATTTATTAATTGCACATATTATAAGATAGAAACCAGCCAGAGTAGTTTTCTAAATTGGGATCAAGATTTTTTCAAAGCAGCAGCTCTTTCAGCTGCAGATCCTCGTACAAAACCCACCAGTGAAGTTTCTAAGCATCAAGAGACTGAAAACTGTATTTGAGACAAAGTAACAAGACCATCATGTGAAGTGCATTGCTGCTTTAAATTACCTTGCTTATATAGACAAAGATGGACTTTAAAAAAAAAAAAAGGTAAGAAGTGACCCTTCTAAAGTCTTTTCCCAAACTGATCAATAAAAAGCAGCTTCTAGAGATCACTTCCTCAGAAATTACATGGAAGTTTCCATTTACTGTTCTGAAACATGAATGATAAATGGCACAAAACTGCCCTTATTCCTAGCTTAGAAAGCAGAAACTGAGGCACTGAAAATTTATGTAGTTTCTTCAGAACTGACAAAGGACTTGGCAATACAACTCCTGTCCTTGCTCTCAAGATCCTCCATTCATTTTCCAGAAGTGGAGATATTACTGTAATGACTATATTGTTTCCCTTACAGTGAAAGGCAAGTCCCCTCCCACATGATTTTGTTGATATTGTTTGTTAAATTCCTTCCTGTGGCTGTCAACAGGGCATTTAAAAACAAAAAATCTATAAAGGAAAAGCTATGCCACATGGCAGGTATAAAAAGTAACAGTTCTAAGGATTCATGCAAATATTAAAAAGTACCTCCAACAGTTAACCTAGTGTTATTCATGTTTTCTGTTACACTGCCCAGAGGTGTTTCATTGTTTCCTTCAAAAGGGATATTTTAATTTTTTCTTTTGCTTTTATGCCAGTAATTAGTCATGACTGACATTTAGAGATATGCAGGGCGAGATACCCCAATGCATTTTCTTTTGACATTCCTTGAATTAGACTTAGTGCCAAAAGAAAACACTTCCCGGCACCCCTCCCTTGTATTTTTAAATGAACGTCATCCAAATGGCATTGCCACTCAAATCTTACAGCGAAATTCCTAACATGCTGATAGAGCAATGTGGGAATCTCTAAAATTGTCCCCCGTAGGTTCGAATTCAGCCCCTGAAGGTTCACTTGAGTTTAATTTCACTAATCACACAGGGACAGTTATTTTTTTTCACTTGCTCAGCTTCTCTTTCACTTGCGAGCACGCACACACACACACACACACACATACACTCTCTCACTCACGCTGCATCCCTCCCTTTCTGTTGCACTTAAGTCCAGATCCGCTCTGACCATTCCCGCTCACAAGCAGAGAGCGACACAGCACCACAGTGCCTAAAGACCATAGGTGGGTCCTTTGCTTCAAGCCAATTTATTCATATTTGCGATGGTAAGATTGATTTTTATCCTGCATTTCTGAGTTTATTTAACTGATTTCAGAAATTGCCACAGAGGTGGGGGCAGAGATCGTCTTCAAGGTTGTTGTCATCCGGAATTTTATGTCCTTCATTTTCTTTCACTCTGTATGCCTGTCACATCGGCTTAACTGTGAGTAGCGTACTAGCCAGTACCTCTGGCATACTGTATATTAATAGAATATTGATATAGCCCAAATACTGTTGTGGGATTCATCATTTGGTAAATCCTCTGCCGTCTGCAGTTTTACAGAGCCGTTTAATTAGCAATTTTACAACCTCCTATTCTCTCATTAAATTAATTAATAATTAAGTTCAAATATAGGCATCTTTAATGTCATAATTATATTTCAGTTTTATGGTCACCAGAGTTTAGCTCATTAGGCAAGGTAGTCATAAACCATAGCTCTATTTAGGGGCTGAGGCACTGATGCTCAGGTAGTTTGCTTCTGTGTGGTATTTTTTATCCTTCTCACTTTCTTTTCTTCTTCCCCTGTCCCCTTCCTCTTCCCCTCCGATTCTCCAGCTCCCCTCCCTCAGTGCTCTCTGCTAACATTGTAGTTTTTTTCCTGGGGCAGCTCTTTCTCATTCATATGTCATGTTAAAAAAAATCCCTGGCACACACCCTCACAGCCCTCCCCTCCCTGTTACTCTCTCTGGAGCAGTGCAGCAATGTTGGCCTGCCGTGCGTCCTGCTTCCTTGCAAGCCCTAGGGACCATCACCTCCAGTGCTGGGCACCTAGCAGTGGCAAATTTTGTGTAGCATCCTACCAGGGATGTTGTATTCCTTTTGACTGTGAGATTTACCAAAGCACAGGATGTAGTAATGACATTTCACACAGTATGATATGTTGTGCGTTGTTTTATATGTAGTGGATTTATTTCAGTCATTATCACTGATTAAACCAGCTTAGTTGAAAAGGCAAAGCAAAACTTGGCTTTGAAATTGTTCTTATTTAATTTTGTTTGTGCTCACATAACCCAGGACAGCACTAATTATCTCTTTAGTGTAGCTCATATTTCTAATGTAATTCATATGTAAATTGTAATTTAAATCATATGGGAATGTTTGTGTTCCTTGCATATTCTCAGTAAAGAGCACAACCAGTGAATTAAAACTGTTTGGAAATGAAAACTTTATGTTGCCTTTTTTGAACTGTCTTTGATTTCTTTTGGCTTGCTGTTTCTCTAATGAATCATGATTCAATTGGATGGCTAAGGCCAATGCATTTAGTCTTCTCTCTCTGTATTTATGCAGCTTGCTCACTGGCCTGCTTTTCCTTCTGAATTTGGAAGGCAAGGGAGAGCTTTCTGCATGTCTCACTATCTTTGAAAAAACCATCCTAAGATGGCTATTGTTATTAATAAATAATATTTTTTATGACTAGAGAACCTACAAGCATGGCATGGCACTATCTGTGCCGCTTTGCTACTCAAACAGAGCTGTGCCAGAATGTTCTTTCTGGTAGCATACCTGAATAATATTAAGTTAAAATTTTAATCCTGACCCCAAATTTCCATCTAATAACCTTAACTTTTTTTTTTTTTCCTTAATGCTATATTACTGTCCTCTCTAAAAGCTGCTGCTGTCCAAAAGGAAGTGGTCTTTTGACAGGGCTAGTCAAAATTTATTTGTGTGAGTAGAGCACAGGTCAGTTAAAGTTGTTCCCAAACTTCTGAAGCTTCAGGACAGGTTTGTTTGCTGGATGAGGGAATAATGCTGTGGTACACTCAAACACCAAACACAGAATTAAGATGGGTGCCAGGAAGGTGAGCGTGAAATCCTGAAGAGTCATGAGCAGCAGGTGCAACTGTGCTACCAGCTCCTGCAGAAGACAGGATGAGTCAAAAAGACCTGAAGGAAACAGGAAGGGTAAAAAGTTCCAAAGGAAGAATAATTTTAAACCTAAACAGCAAGTTAGTGAATGATGATGTCAGCTACAACTTTACATTTCCTATGCAAAACTGAACTCACAAGATTAGGAAGATAATGAATGCCTGTTTCTCATCCTGTCAGCAAAGATCTTTGCCTGGCCCATGTCAAATGAAGTTGTCTGTGCTGTACGAACAGACAGCTGTACCAGGCCCAATGTCATCGCTTTGCCCCAGCAAATTGTGACCCGACCTGCCACTGGCCACACAAGGGTGTGTTTGCAGTGCTTCCCCGGGTTTGGTGCAGGGGACTCATGACATGATGGTCCTAGAAGCCTCTTCCCATGGACAACTGCTGCTCAAGCTGGTATGCAAAGCCTACAAAGGGAAAAATCCTAAACTCCCTGCCAGCCTCTCTGTTGTTTGTGGGTATTGCTGTGGCCAGAAGAGAGATAAGGCTCTGAGGACACACATTTGTGTGTCAGTCCCTGCTGCTGTAAGACCAAGCTCTGGGACAGGTGACCCTGCTCACCAGTGGGAAAGATTACATGTGCCAAGAAAGAGGCAGAGGGGTCGCACCAGTGAACAGGCACATGTGCTTTGTAGCAGCCAATCTCCCCATCAGGAAAAGTGCTCCCTAATTTACAGCAATCTTGTCTTTCTCAGGCTTTAGGAACCCCCTACAGATAAGCTCAGCCTGTGAAGGTGCAGCATCAGGGCTCTGTGTAGTGCAGCTGAGCAAAGCATGGGCAAGGCAGGCAAGAGGGACCACTGGTCTGGTTTGGCTGTGACCACAGAGCCCTCCTGGAGCCAGGTGCCCTCCAGGGAGGGACACTGCCACATCTAGGGCACACACTTAAAGCACACTTAAAGCACACACACACACACACTCTCCCCGTGACGACACCAGAGCTGTCCGAAACTATTTTCAATAATTGATTTGCTGTTTAATTGAACATCATGACTGACTAACATAGCTCATTACTTTACTCATTAGTTAATTATCGAAGAAAGTAGGACAAGTCAATAAAATGAAAGGCTGTAAATTCCAATACTAATTAGCACCATTTCCTCAGAGACATATTTAAGGGCAGATTGGCTACCCAAATGTCCCTGGACTTTGTAGATGAAGGGAAAGGGTAGACTTACCATAAATCTAGATTACCGGCAAGCAGGGCTCCTCAGCAGTAAGCAGTCAAGTACACAAGTGCTGAGCTACCACCAGGCACCCTATTTGAACTGGAGTATTGGAACACAAGCAGGACAGAAATTCCTATTTTTAAAAGAAAAGAGGGGGGTGGGGGTGGTGAGGGAGGGAGTGCTCACACACCAGAGAGGATCCATATTTAAAATAAATTATGCAAACTGAACTACTTCTGCAGAGCACATTTGCTTTCCTAAGCTCTCTTTCCCTTGTCTCTCTCACAAGCATCTTCATCCTCTTTTTTTGGCAGTCCAAATCCTACTCAAAACATCAGAACAACCCTTCAGAAGTGGACAGATTTTTAATGTGAGGATTCTAAATTATATCTCTTATTTGTGTTTTGTTTTGGGTTTTTTTAATAAACTATTCCAGTAATGGAAATTATAATAATCTCTTGTTATTGCTTTGTATTATCTTTGTATTCCTGTCTTCTCTATTATCTCAAAATTATTTTTTATATTCTTTTGAATTTAAAGCAAGTCGGATGTACCATCTGAGGCAGAATTTAATGGGTCCAGCAGAGCCTTAAATGAGCCAAAAAGTGATTTAAAACAAAAAAAGGCAGGCTCAAAGGAGACTGGGAGAAAAGTAGACTAAGAGAATGCATGTATGTGTATGCATGTTTGCGTGCATGGCACGTATTTTATACATGCCTGAGCACATATGTATATATATACACACACACATATAGTATATATATACTTAAATAGTAAGTGTATGTATGTATATAAAAAAGCCATGCAAACATACACATCTAGCCAAGAGGACTCAGACTATAGAAAGGTTCTGTTGATATACTGGTACACTATTCAACAACTTGCCTAAATTATTATAAACAACTAAGGCACGAAGACAAATATATTTCCTTAATTCCTTTTATTTGGAGACATATCTTCTATGTCTTCCTCTCAGCAAATATTCACTTGTGAAAAATTAATTTCCAGTTAGGTGAATGGAAATGGAGATCAAAAGCATTACCTGAGCTCCACTTAAGGGAAGAAATCACCCTAAGAATAGCTCTCGGTCTGGAGCTTTAAATATTTAGCATTTCTAAAAATATATTAATGGATTACTGTAAAAAAAGCTAACAAATGTCTGTTACTTGACTTACTATATTTTGTTCCTGCAGTTCTGATTATTAAGCCACAAGTTCTGATTTATTTTCAAGCATTTTAAAAAGTACCTTGCCAAAGTGTTCTAAAGATTGCATGATTTTTTTAATCAGCTATTTTAAAAATTTGACTTCTGGTACTAATAAAGGAAGACTGAAATTTATATTTAGAGCAGAAAGGGGAAATGCAATTGTCTGGCTTAACAGAAAGGTCCTGGAAGAGATAATGCAATGAAAAATTCTCTACTTTTTTGGTAAAATAAAATTTTTTAAAAGTGGTATTTTATTATCCATGTTTGGGAGGGGATATTTGTTTGGGATGTTCTCTTTGCATTAGTGAAGGAATGAAGGAAAAAAAACACCACTGTGTAAAACTGACCTGTGAAAGAAGAGGAGAAAAAGATTTCCCCAATTAGGTGTTCATTCAGCATAGGCTAAAGCACAAGGTATATACAGCATACACAAGCACTGCACACTTGCTATGAGTTGGAAATTATAAAGGAGAACATTCAGAAAAGCAAGACCTGTGATCTCTCTCTTGTTTCCAGGCAGTGCCAAGCATTCTTTCATCCTGATAATTTCTTTTTTTTTTTTTTTAATGGTTCTGTTTGGGTCATGCTGGATCCCTGGTTATACTTGAACACTTTGGCTACAGGGCCTTGGGAAGAGCTCCCAAACTGAGCAGCCAGCAAGAGCTCAATATTCATGATAGGTATGAGAATGGGGAGAAGGCTGTGAGAGGACCCAACCTCAAGATTTAAGTTGTGCTTTAGAGCCACAAGTGGCTCTAAATGTACACACATATGCAATTCTTGCATTTTGCACTGCTGTTTGTTGCACATAATATAATATGCATACATAAAATAAGGTAATCCTCATCTGCATTTTTAACTTCTTTTCTGTATCTGTTTTCAAATACTCCAAAGCTGGAGGCAGAAATTGATTACTGAGTGCAATACCTGTAGTACTCTGAGACAGCCGATAAAAACGTGCAGACTGGAATTGCTCTGGTGAATTTGCAGAGGTCCTCTTTCCGAGATGGGGCCCCCAGGCCCCTTCAGCCTTTAATCAGCTGAACCTAGAGTGAAGCTGTCAGCTCCTGCTTGTATTCTGTCAGCTTCAGTACCGCTTAGAGCATCCCTGACAAATGTGTAGTGCACATTTAACAGTCAATCTGTGGGCAAGCTTTTGATTTTGCAGGAAACTTTCTAAAGTCCCACTTTCTACTAGGGAAAACTTGCTAAGTTATTAGGGAGGAAAATGGAGAAAAGCATCCTTCAATCAAACTCTTTTGTTTTATGGAAAAAGCCAGCTGTTATCTTTTCTATAGCAGGATGATGGATTGCCTCAGTTCAAGGTGATATCCCAGTCAGTGCAAGACAGAGCAAGGGTTATCGTGTGATGCTGACACCTCCCCTCCTCAGTCAGTCAAACAGCGCCAGCCGTCCCATAGAACTGCAGCAGCCTGATATTATGAGGGGTATTGTCATATAAATTATTCACACTGAAATATTTGTTCAGCTCTGGTGTGTTTATAAGCTTCCCATTAAGAATTCAAATTTGAAGAGATCTTCCAGCTGCACAAACTTCCCCGAACATGCTTCCCCCCAAAGTCACCTACCTCTGGTGTTGCTTCAACAACATACAAGTGTTAAGTGCTACTGTCTGGGAAGAGTAATTTCAAGAAAATCTGTTCCTATATTTTCAAAATAACAAATGTATTTCAAAATAAAGCAATGCCCCAGACACAAACAAGAATTCTTTTTATGTGTAAATTATTTGAAGATTTTTCCTTATNTAAACCTATTATTTGCTAACTAAAGGTCCATCCTTCTGCTCTTGGGAGTTTAAAGCCTCTACTATTATTTCTTCACAGAGCTCACTCCTACAAAATCCCTGCTGTAAATGCAGCTGAATCTTTCCTAATGATGATAAAAATAAGGCCATGGCGCATCTGAGCAGTCTGGAAGGGTACAGAGAGAAGGAGGACAGACACGGTTTCTTCACAAGTCAGATCAGTCCCTAGCATTCAGTTTCCCCACAATCCCCATGGTAATGTCATTGCAAGAGGGAAATTATCGTAACATTGCAACACTGAGCTCCAATAACTACACTGATCCCTGGGGACTCTGCCATTTGCTGCCCTACAACATGGAATATTTCCTGAATAGGCTCCTTCCCTAACCACATTAATAACACAGTCTTACCAAGCAGAGGACAGAAACCTCTTTGAGGACCCTCTAAGAGTTAAGAGTCCTCAGAAAACAGTTTTGTATGCCTTCAACGCCATTCCTGTAGAACAAGAATGAAAACACTCCTGGTATCCTAAAGGCACCATGTGAAGATTATGGCAACCTCATCCAGACAGAAATTAGGAAATTAATTCTAAATTAATTAGATTTTAAATTAAGCATTGGGGTAATTAATATGTATGTGGCACCAATATGTAACTATTTATTACTACTAGAATGAGTGTTGTTGGTATCATTTTTATTATCTTTTTTTTATCACTGTAGCACTAGAAGCCGTCACTACAGATAAGACTACTGTTGCACTAGCAATACAGAACAAATCATGATCCCCTCTCCAAAGGGTGAAAGACCAATGGCTGTACGTATGGGAGCAGTTTTGGTCTTACCAAAACAGAGAGTTGCCTAATGAAATCCGGAAGATTATTTAAAGGAAAAAGCTTATTCATTATCACTGTTTCCCCTGGAAGTTAGGTGCCCTATGTGTATTAAAACCCAGGCCAGGGTGAGACAACTGCAGCTGTTGACAAAGAACTTGCACAGACACTGGCAGATTTAATAAACTGAAACAGGAAGCACAGCTTTAGGAAAAAACAGCAGCAACAAACTTTTGCAGACTTCAATGAAGGAACATTTCCAGTCATCTTTAAAAAGAGAAAAGTTTCACACAAAGTCAGCCTATACATCTTGCCAAAAAGAGTCAAAGTAAAGCCACCCATCGCTATTACACATTAAGTAAGAGGCAGACAAATAAGGAAATAAATAAATGTTTCTGCATGCATATATTTGAAGAACCCTACTTTCCTGTAGTTGACATTCATCAAATTCTCACTGCCTCTCCCAGTCAATTCTCTCCTTCAATTAACCAATAAGTCAATCTGTTCCTTCTCCATCAGAAAAATCCCCGGCTCAGCAAAAAATGTATCATTTCACTATCAGATCAATTTACCCTTCCTTCTCGCTGCTCAGTCGATAATCTCTGCATGTCCTAAACAACACACAGGTTACTGGAATGAAACCTGCCGAGGAAGTTTCTCTGCTATTACTTGGCAGGCCAGGCCCTTCCTGAGCACACAAACATGGCAAACACTCAAAACAATACTGTAGAGAATTGGATGTTAAGACAACAGAAAGATCTGAACTGAGCTTATATGTCCAGTAACAGTGCAGCTGTTTGGATAACCAGTGGAATTGAATGTTAAACCAGAAGGGCATGCAAAATTTCACAATATAAAAATCAAATTAAAAAATAAGGATGCTATGAAAAACTGCACCACTTTTAGGCAATCTAAAGCCATTCTATCCCACTGAACTATTCTAACTGAATTTGATTAAAATAGCAATAAGAAGTGTCCATACCCAAAACTCTAGGTATCCAGAGACTGTAAATAAAGACAGCTATGCAGAACGAAAAAAAAATGTCTTCAAATAAAGAATGGCTGTAAACCAGGCACTTTTCATTTAACTTCACCAGAAATCATCAATAAAGTTCAGTACATTCAAGATGTCTTTTCAAATCCAAAATGTAAGGAAATATGGCATTAGAAAAACACAACTTCTCTGAGAGATTGCACCTTCAATACAAAGCACATACACAGGTACAAACCAAACCCTGAGTGAAACACAAATACTATATAACTAGACAAAGTCATAATGCACAGCAGATTATGGCATGAAGAGAAAAATATGAGACATTTAGATCATATAAAATGATGCAAGTAACTAAATCGGTTAGGACACTGGTATCAGTGTTTGCAGCACAGAAAGGGCAAGGAGCTCACAGTCCCCAGAACTTATGGCTTTAAAGTACAACAAGCACTCTGTTTGATGACCACGAAATAAATTTTGTGAGATTATATTTTGAGGGGCTCCTCCAACATGTAGAAATATAAAGATTTAAAATATGCACTGCTAAAAACAATGGGTCTTCACTTAATTTTTTAAAAAATTCTACTGAGTGTTTTTTTACTTTGGGTTTGGGGTTTTTCTTCCTACTTCAATTGTTTGATCTCTGTAGCAGTGAGGCAGGATATGGAACTTGCTTTTGCACCCAACTGTGTATCAAAGCAAAAGTGAAAGTTGCTCCTCTTTCTCTGTGATCTATTAAGATTTGTGAATATTTTCATAACTAGAGCACTATTTGAATATTTATGAAAATAATCCATTAAATACTAAAGAGCTACCATTCTCATTCAGTAGCTGGTTTCTTAATCTGTTTTGCCATTAATTGATAATTTCAAGAGAGTAGTCCAGGTTAGTCTTGGGCAAAAACGTCCAGCTGAATGTTTTATTTAGGGAAGAATGCAAATTTGGGACAAGACAAACAATTCATAAACTCGTACTGAATTTTGTTAGTAGGTCACCTGAAACTAAAAAGAAAGAAAACCACAAAAGTCAGACAGCCCCTTTCCCCTTGTTTTAAACAATGTTTCCAGTTATTGCATAAAAATTATTCTTTTCCATTCTAGGGAAAACCAGGTCTCAATTTAACCCACTTAAATACTTTCTGAGCAACTGTGACTTATAGACACCAAAATTTCCCTAAAAACACCCAGGGAGCTGCAGTCTCCTTTGGGAGCCCAGCTGTTTTTTGAGTGCCTTGCAGCTGGTAACATCATTTGCGTCAAAGAGCTCCTGGTGCAAAAGCTCCTCCCTGCAAGGATGTTGTGTCTTCATTTACACACCGACTGTACCTTTGCAATGAGGTGGGAGATCCCACAGCACCTCCAGTTAAACTCTCTGGAGGACAGGGGGGACCTTATTGCTCTCTACAACTACCCAAAAGGAGGTTGTAGCAAGGTGGGGTCTGGTCTCTTCTCTCAGGTAACAAGTGACAGGATGAGAGGAAATGGCTTCAAGCTTCACCAAGGGAGGCTTAGATTGGATATTATGGACATTTTTTTCGCTGAAGGGGTGGTCAGGCACTGAAACAGGCTGCCCTGGGAAGTGGTGGTATCACCACTGTGGCGATGTATTTTCCTTTGAATGGTTTGTTCTGTTTCCCCCTTCCAAAATGTATGGTGTATTCCTAAGTTGTAACCCTGCCTTTGATCCCTCCCCNCCCTCTCCCTTTCCCCTTCTCCCCCTCTTGCCAGCGCTGGACCAAAATAAACCTCCTGACTTCACCATCAAGGAGGTACTGTGTTTCTCTTATGGCTTGCTGCTGCCCGCAAAGGTGTAGCCCAGAGACTCTGTGGAAGCCCCGGTGAGCTTGAAGCCCCTGCCTTCTTTCTACGGACCCACAGGGAATGTTGCCCCAGGACTCCTGCCATCGCTAGCCTGCAGAGAGCTAGGCGGGGGTTACAACAACACACCACCTTGGAAGTGTTCAAAAGATGTGTGGATGTGGCACCTGGAGACATGGTTTAGTAGAGAGCACGGTGGTGCTGGCTTAACATAGTACTTGATAATCTTTTCCAAATTTAGCAATTCTATGATTCTGGAACATAGATGGAGATTATTGTTGTAAAAGATGATGCAAAACATACAAACATTAGAAGCCCTTTCGACTGAAAAGCTAGAATAAGATACAGCTTCTTTGAGACAAAAATATCTTCACTTTTGAGGCCACTTAAGTCTACATGTATAGCAGGTGTCTCACAGGTCAGGCACAATGTGTTATGGTGAATGGGGTGACATCAGACTGGTGACCTGTCACTAATGGGGTTCTCATTAGGCCCCATCCTCAGCCCTGTGCTCTTCAACAACTTCATTAATGACTTGGATGCAGGACTGGAAGGGACACGGAGCAAGTTTACACATGATACAAAACTAGGAGGAGCTGCTGACTCCTTCAAAGGCAGAGAGGTCCTGCAGAGAGGTTTTGACAAATTAGAGATGAGCAATCACCAAAAGTATGACGTTCAGCAAGGGAAAGTGCTGGATTCTGCACCTGGAACAGGACAACCCTGGATGCACAGACAGACTGGGGAATGAGAGGTTGGAAAGGAGGCCCATGGAAAAGGACCTGGGGTTCCTGGTTGATGTCAAGTTGAACATGAGTCAGCAGTGCCCTGGCAGACAGGAGGGCCACCCATGTCCTGGGGGACACCAGGCACAGCATCGCCAGCCGAGCAAGGGAGGGGATTGTCCTGCTCTGCTCTGCACTGGGGCGGCCTCACCTCGAGTGCTGGGGGCAGTTTTGGGTGCCACAATATGAGAAATATATGAAGCTATTAGAGACTGTCCAAAGGAGGGCAACAAAGATGGGGAAGGGCCTTGAGGGGAAGCCATACGAGGAGTGGCTGAGATCACTTGGTCTGTTCAGCCTGGAGAAGACAAGACTGAGGAGAGACCTCATTGCGGTCTACAATTTCCTTATGAGGGGAAGAGGAGGGGCAGGCACTGAGCTCTTTTCTCTGGTGACCAGCGACAGGCACCAAGGGAATGGTCTGAAGTTGTGTTAGGGGAGGTTTAGGATGGATATTAGAAAAAGGTTCTTTCCCCAGAGGATGGTTGGGCACTGAAACAGGCTCCCCAGGGAAGTGGTCACACCACCGAACCGGACAGAGTTCAAGAAGATTTTGGACAATGCTCTTGGGCGCATGGTATAGCTCTTGGGGACAGTGCTATGCAGAGCCAGGACCTGGATTTGATGATCCTTGTGGATCCCTTCCAACTCTGCATATTCTGTGATTCTGTGATTCAGTGATTCAGTAACAAATGGGACTGCCGGACACCCTGAAATCCATAGCATATACACACACATATTTCACATTATACAGTTCATACTGTGAATATGTACACACTGAATCTCATTTAAGACAGAGATAATATAGACATGAATTTATTTTGGATCACAGCTGATTATATGTACCTTAAAACTCCAGCATAGGGAAGTAATCTGTCCTTGAGCTGCCCTAGGTTGGATAAATATGGTTTTAACATTGTTACCCGCTGGCTGTAAGAGCATGGTGAGGAGGGAGGGACAAACCAATCTTACAAGATTGCACAAGATTATGGAGGGGAGAGAAGACCCCAGGACACAGATTACGCCAACCACACTCTTTGTGATCATCACCCAATGGCTGTGCCTTAACCTGAGAGGAGAGATAGAAAATGGAGAGGATACAATGTCTCTTTTTGATTAAGCATTTTGCTTGCACATTGTGTGGTAGCAGGGAACAATGCCCGTACATCACTTGACCAGAAAGATATTTTTACACTGTTGCCCTTGAAATCCTTATTTTTGTTATCCACAGGGCTTATGACTTCACTCCCCTTCTCCTCCATCCCCTTCCCTTCCAGCTCCCAGTGGCAGGGAAGGGTTGGGCCAGCCTGCTCCTGGCCCCGGGGAGGAGGTGGCAGAAGGCTGGCCTTATTTACCTTAGCCGTTTCCCCGTGTAATCTGGGTAATCGTGTGGCTAATCGGCGACGCGGAGGAGCCCCCCATGCCGCAATTCACAATGCCAACCTATTCATATTTCATACAATAGGGTATTTAAGTCATCCTATGCCTTGCCAAGGCGATTGCACTCCCTTTTCTGATGTTTTCAGCAGGGGTCTCCGGCCCTACTCCCTCTTTCACACCAGCATATGTCCTAACTCTTGCCTGCTGCAGCTGGACAAGGGCAGTTGTTTTTGTTTTGTTCTTCAAAACCAACAAATCAATTATGGTGGTGTGAAATGTGGGTTAAAACAGTGCCCACATGTATGCATACATTAGCCATTTGCTACATTGCAACTTCACAGCAAGGTGACTGACGAGGCAACAGTGCTCATGCTCTTCCATTTTGAATGGGCAATCTGTTAAGCTTAAGAGGAAATAGAAGACTGACTGAGCATATTGTTTGAAAAATGACTCACCATGCTATATCAAAGTGAAATTAAAAGTACCTCTACCCCAATGTACTGCAAGTGTAAAGAAAGATCAAATCTGGCTTGTAATAGAAGATTGAAGGGTTCTCATGTATGGATATAGAATATTAAATTCAGACCACATTTCTGCAATAAAGATACTCACCTTTATATGCTGCCTATCTCACATTTGGCTTGTAGTGAACTCATGAGCCTTACAAATTATAGGATCTGATCTCATCTTTGAACAAAAAAACCCACAGTAAACTCCTGCAGTTCAGGATTAACCTCTCATGAGAGTGTGTTGACGTGGATAGGAATTGGCAAGGAAATACCACCTTCATCTCCTAGGCTGGACCACCAGGTCTCTTCTGTCCCTGGCTGGTACTGGCAAAAAGTCAATTCTCTCCAGAAACTCTCTTGCAGCTTGTGCAAAACAGGTCTTGTGGCTCCATTTCTCTCCCAGTGTGTAAAGAAGTGATACATCACAGCAACTGCCTCAAAATGAATTCTACAAGCTTAGGCCAAGGTCTGGAACACAAATGACCTTTTTGCTCTTATGAAAAGCCCCAAATGCATTATAATGTAATTTCAGTAATTAAAAAGAAATTTTGTGTGACATGCTAGAAAATCTCATTCATTACTGGTTCAAGTTCGTGATACTTCACAGATGTACTACTGGTGCTGAAACACGTCAGTCAACCCTTCTCTCATAAATGCCTGAGCCATGTTCCTTGGCTTGCGTTCAGCACAGGGAAGTTCACACCTGTGCTCTGTATTACAATCACTTTTCATTTTTCACTCCTAAAATTGGGGAAGAAGCCAGTTTTTCACCAATTTTCCACAGAAAGCTAAGCTTTCTATCAAGAGTTAATTAATTAGCACATATGCAATATTTTACACACTTATAAATAGTACTGTATGGTGTAAAGCACACAATAGGAAAAATTTGTACAGCATGGTCAGCTAGTTTTTTGAGTGCTTAACTGTAAAGTTAGAAACCAGGAAATTCAAAATATTGAGGGAAACAGAGGGCATGACACAGACATATTTAAAATTTTGATTATCAAGAATTTACAATACCTTGTTTCAAAATACCTTTGAATGTCAGAATTTTGAAACCTCTTTATTTCTCTCTCACACATGCACACACATCACAAAATAACTAAAACAAATAACTAAATATATAATAATAATATATAATAAATATGTATAACTAAAAAGTAACTAAAACTAAAACAAATAAAGCTTCTCAAGACTAATCTTTCAAGACAAGATCCGGCACGAAAATGTGCGGCAGCACGCTATCTATCCATTCATCTCCCACTGAAGTCAAGCAGATTTTGTTCAAATTGCTAGCAGTAGAATTTATACCACTTGAAAAGGATCCTAATACAGCTAAATTTGCAAATGGTTACCTCCCCCTGCACCCAAACAGCAGGGACACAGCTACAGCAATATAAATGTGCTAATCCCAGCACGATATATTCCCACATCTCCTTGTAGCAAATCATTCTAAAGGGTTTTCAATATACAAGTTAATTAGCTACAACGAAGCAGCAGAGTAACATCTAATGAAGACCGGGGTTTAAAATACCAGAATTGGCCTCTTATACCCTTTCCCCCGTCTTTAATATCAACATATTCTTTTGAAATGGGTTACAGATATAGTTGAAGTGTAATTTAACAAGAGACAGGTGCCATTTAATGAACAGGATTATTTTGATTATATGTTAAACAAAGCGGACATTTTAAAATATGTATTTTCAACAACATCTACTAGAACACAATTTCTGTATTAGCATCTCAAAATGCTGCTGCCATACAGTATCTATCTATCTATCTATCTATCTATCTATCTATCTATCAATCTATCCATCTATCTATCCACTTGTAATGTTGAGCAAGGTGACACCATTTTTTTACTGAACACATGACATTACACTCTAATTACATACTCTGCTTCTCATTTTTTAAAACAATCTGTGCATGGAAAAGCAGTTGAGTACATTCTGCAGACACAAAAAATTAAATCTCTGTAAAACTAATTGCACAAAATTATAATTAAACAAACACAAATATCTGCAACATACAACTTGCAGAGATAAGTTAAAAAATAACACAAGAGAGTAAACTTAATTACCTAAGAAATATCTGCTACTTTCAGAAAACACCAAGATGCATGTTTCAGATATAACTAAGGAATTAAAAACCCTAATTAATTAAATTAAGGTCCTGATTCTGACTGGAAGTGGAAGTCGATGAGAGTTTATCCATGTGAATCTCATAGCTGGAGTGGGACGGAACNGTAAAATCAACAAGGTAGGGCCTGGGCCCTTTAACCCGCCCATTATATTTTGTTTGACATTTGATTGAGAGAATTTCTCTGTTAAAAAAAAACCCAAGTATTTCTGATTGCTTTTTTTCCTTTCCAAAGTCATGAATAGGCTCATCTTTTTTT
>WEIT01006250.1:27305-45456 GCA_013389985.1 Dryoscopus gambensis | reverse complement strand
AAGAAATGGATTCTTTTTCTGGAACAGAGCTAGATGAAAATGTTAAGCTGAATGTCGAAAAATGCTGCAATTCCCAATACCTTTGAAGAGATAGTTTAGAGCATTTGATATTTTACTCTTCTGGTACCTCATGTATGTACACTGTAATTATGGTAGAAAGAGCTGGCATAGGTTTTAAAACTGCAGATGCAAGTTTCAATGTAAAATCAGAAATACAATTCACTCCATAAGGTTACCTCTTTGGAGGTTGGAAATTAAATGTTGCTGAATTTTTGTGCTAAATTTCTATTTTCTGTTGTAGGAATTGTGACAGAATGCATTAAAATCAATTTTCATTCACAGGAAACTCCCCTAAATTGGTCTGTTGAAACAGTAGAAGAAACTTTGGTGCCGAAGGACTTGTTAAGTGCATACATAGAAAAGATCAATAGTGATGAGACTGCTCAGGCGGAGGAGTCAGCTCTGGTCCTGTTCTTATTGAAAAACTTCATTAATGGCCTAAAACCTCCCCTGTCCTTTTCAAAAGGTAGGTGTTAAGATTTTGCTTGTCCCTTACATCAGTGAAGAAGGAAAGTTAATTTTTTTCCTTCAGAAGTTGGAATCAAGGAAATGTTGCTTCCCTAACCTTCTCCTTTGTTATTGAGATTTGTAAAGATTGCCTACTTGTGAACATGAAATCAAACAAATGTATTGTCTTCTTTTAACTAAAGATGTCTGTTTTCTCCTGGTTTCTGAGGGTGTTCCTGTGCACCTGCTGTGTCTTAATTGTAACCTGTATTTTTTAGGGGAATCTTGGTGGAATCCCGAATCTCTGAATCAAGATAGCCAAGACTACCTGCACCTCCTTTTGGGGCTGTTTGACCTGCTCGTCAGTGGAGCTAGTGAGGGAAGCAATGCTCTTCAGTACAGAGTGCTGATGAATCTCTTATTCAAGGTATTATTTTTGCATTCTTTTGCTCTGAATTATGAGTCATCAACTATTACACAGTTACATTAATTTTAAGGAAAACTGAGAACAGTGGTCAACAGGTCATGCAACGCTGCTTCTAGCATTCAAGTACTGTGAGGAGATGGAAGTGTAAGCTTCAGCTGGGTTACTTAACCCTAAATAAATGTAATAATGGAAAACTAAAGTTACAAATAAACCCCCAAAACACAAATATACCAGTTGAGGCAAAGGTGAAAACATAGCACTGATTTGCAGGACAAGATCAAGGGCCTAAATTTTGAGCTAAAAGTTTTGTTTCTATCTGGTAGCAAGACAAAGGATTGCTTTGTGAAATTTGTTAAGTGTTTAAATACAGGAACTGAAAGGAAAACTTCTAGGAGAAATTTTGTGTTTCCTTATTATATCATCTCTTGGTTTTTCGCATGCATATGTAAATAACATCTGGACTTGTATATACATGGAACATTTACTTAATAACTTTTTCTTCCCAAAAGACACTGTTTCTCTGTTTTTCTGAGACAAAGTTCTCTTTCAGTGTACTCCTTTGAAGTGGGTGGGGTGGTTTATTAGACGTTTTCAGCAGTATTATTGCCAAATAAATAAAAGAAGTGNAAACAAACCAGAAAAAGAAACAACTCCTATCACCATCATCTCCAGGTAAAGTAAAATAGTATCTATCTATCTGTCTGTCTGTCTATTTGTCTGTCTATCTGTCTACCTCTCATCTTGGAACTCAATCACAGTACTTTTATGTTTTGTGCAATTTTACTGTGTTTTATACCATGAAGGGTATCTGTAGTTATTTATGGTTAGCTTCACTGGGCTGAGACAGCTCTCTTGCTGATTCACTGCTGCAGTTATCAGTCCAAGCTTGAAGTAAGTGAAGCCACTTTTTCTTAAATTTTAAAAGCGTTAAAGGAGCGCAGTGCTGTGCTGAAGAAGTCAGTTACAGGACATTGCTGTCTGTGCAGTGTCAGGGTGTGACAGTCAGTAGCAATACATGAATATAAGGACTGTGATGAAGTTCAGAGTCATGGATCTGTGAGGCTCAGGTTGGCTTCGTGTACCCTAGAGGTTTACAGTGAAAAGAGATGACTTCTTAATTCCAAAGTAATGTTGATGCCTCTTCAGGAACAGCTGCAGTAAAATTTTCACCACTCATTTTACTCCGTTCTTTTCCTTCTTCCTTCCCTCATTCTTTTTGCAGTGGTGATATCTTTGCTAATTAACTTGGGTAGTCCTGTGAGTGAAGTTCGAAGGGCTGCCCTCAACTGCCTCCATTCCTTGAGAGGAATAAGGGAATCTCTATTTCATCCTGTCCTTCAGCATTTGGAGCAAAAGACAGAAGAGATTGTATCTGACTCTACATACGTAGCACAGGTACTTTTCTAATTAAGGTGTACATTAATACAGGTTTTGTCTGCTGCTGTGAGCTTCTAACTTAAAAGAAATCAAGTTAAGCAGGAAAGTTAATTGTCTTTATATTCCATAGTAGACTGATTTATAATTTTTTTATAAAAACATTCAAGTGATTTATTAGAGGCAGAGAGCTAAGAACCTAAGAGGCATTAATGGTGATGTATTTCCAGATGAAGAACTGTGCTTATATCTAGATTGCGTTGTTATAAAAGCATCAAATGTTGTTTTAAGGCATTTGTATTGCAGGAAAAGAACTTTATTTTCACTTTGTTAATGAACTAGGTTATGGAAACTCTATTTGAGGAGCTTGAGACACAATCAAAACAGAAATCCCAGAAGAAAAAATTGTTGGAAGCTTTGGAAAATATACTTGATTGTGTACAGAGCCCTATTTTCCCATCATATATTGCAAGAAACTTAATGAAAATCCTTCATGAAATCCATGGTGAAGTAAGTGCTGCCTTTTGAGTTGTTTTATGGGTTCTGCACTTGAGTGAAATGCTGAAATCAAATTTCATTTAGTAATAATGCTGCTAAATAATTCCATAATGCACTAGTTTATTAGGTATTGACACTTTCAATAATATGCAGTAAAACTGCAGAGTATGATTTAATGAAACATAAAACATTTGCATGCTCATTCCAGGAATGTAATGGCTGCAGAATTTTGCATTGGAATTTTTAAGGAAACTCCCTTGATATTACTAAAAAGACCTGTTCCAGAAGAGATTGTTACAGAAGAAATGTATTACCTTGGTTAGGTATCAGTGAACATAGAGTTCTGTACAGAATTGCAAGGTATTAAGTAGTACTGTGAATTTCTTTTAAATATATTAACCTACTCTTATCTAGCATATTCAGAATTCTCCAAGTGCTGGAAAATATATGACTTCAAAGTTCAAAAAATGAATTAAATTAGAATTTTTATGCTCTATTTGGTTGTATGTGTCTTGAAAAGATTGTCAACTGCTTAGAGGGGGTGAGTGGTTTTGCCTCACGTATGCGTTTTGTGGAAAACAGTAGTCATAAATTGGTGGGAAAATTACCTTGTTTCTGTACTTGGAAAATATGAAATACTGTTCTGCAAAGGAGAATAGCTAAGGAGCAGATGAGCAAGTACTTGGGGTAATCTCACATTGTGTCTTGTATTTTTTCAGTTGAACAGCTGTTACTTAAAATACTGCATGCAGTGTATTACGAGAGAGGGGATGCTGCAGTAAAATGAAGCTGTGCTGCTGAAAAGTTGTTAAATTGAGAATGGATAAAAACTTCTGTTACACATTTTCTCTGTTTGCAGATGGTTCTTGCTCACCTCTTGCCTGCACTAGACCGTTTGCTAGAGAAGGTCTTTAATAAACCTGAGGCAATGTTGAAAGATGAAGCTATTCTCCTGCATCTAATCCTTGGAAAGTTTAATGAATATTCAGCAACCCTCCTGTGCAAGAATCAACAGAGTCTGGATTTATTTATCAAAAGTCTGCATGCTGCCAAGAAAATATATGAAGAAATTCCACCATTTCAGATCACAGCACTTGGGCAGGTATGGCTTTATATAAGATCTTTTATTTATTTTTATGCTTAAAGCAGCTAGCAGTGTTTAGGATTGGATTTACAAGGGCTCTCCTTCTGCGAAGGAGTCCATAGCTTTTGACCTGTCTTTCTTTTCGTACAAGTTTTCAGTGTCTCCATAGTGTCTTTGAAACATCTAAACAGTCTGCAAAACTTGAACTCTTAAATTACTAGAAAGAGAAATTGCTGCTTGCTCTGTTATTGCATTTTGACAAGCACAAAATAGAAATACTGTATTTGCACGCAGATGAATTCCTGTATCATTACAGATACTGCTGTTCCACAGGTTTTAGGTTTTTGTCAGTCAGGCAAGAGCTTTACTTAATATTTTTCTTCTGAGGAAAAATTGTCAACAAAATACAGTAGGTGAGAAATAGTTTCATTCGAAGGAGGCTACCAATTCAGGCCCATATTAGCCAGGTGGTGGTATATATTTCCCAAAGGTTGGCAACAGCAAGTTTGTTTCACACACTAGTCGTGTGAAAAATTTCAGGAATCAGTTTGTCTGTTGCATATTTCACATGTATGTGATTTACATGTTTAAGATGCCTGGATATATACAAATACATAGTTAATATGCAAATTTTTGCAATACTGCATGATGGGGTATGTCATACAGAATCCAACATATATTAGTTCCACACTTTGTGGTTTTGTTACCCTCTTAAAGTAAACTTCTCTGCATCCTTTTTTTCCCCTTTTGTAGATTACTAAGCCATTCTTTGCAGCTGTGTCGGATGGGGTGGTGCAACAGAAGCTGCTAAATGTATTGTTTGATTTACTCTTAAACTGTAAGAACCCGCTTTGTGCCCAGACAATCAGCAGTGTGTTCAAAGGGGTAAGTGGCAACCTCCAGAGCACAGAAATACGTTCAAACCTACTGCAGTGTGATTTTGTGTTGCCTACATTCAGTAACACTCATTGTTCCTATCATTTGTAGCAGGAAAGGAATGGGAAGCTTTTTGTCAAATAATAGAATAGATAGAATAGCATTAATGGCATGAAAAGTTTGTTAAATGACTGCTTTTAGAAGGTGCTTCTTTAAAAGCCACCTATCTGTCATTTACTACACTAAATGAATGAATTCACCAGAAGCCACTCCTTTCTCCTGCACTGATTTTCATTATCTGGGCTATGAAAGGAATATGTGAATTATATACCCATATGTGCATGAAAGGGATGTGTTTTTAAAAAAAAGCAGGGCACAGATATGTGATATGACAAATTGCTCATTGATGCTTGCATTGTTATTGTTTTGTTTCAGATTACAGTGTGTGCTGAGCAGATTGTCAGAGAACTGGAGCTTCCTGAGAAAACCAAAAGTCTGGCCACTGTTCAACAAACTAGAAGGCAGAAAATGCAGCAACAGAGGTAAAATAACTAGAAACCCACAAGTATTATCCGTGCAGTTTGGAAACACCACTTGTCTTAAAATATTGCATAGTTTGTATTGAAAGCGCAAGCAACTATTTCTTCTTTTCCTCTGCACAGTAAAAATAACTCCAAGCTACTTCTGACATGAGAAAACTAACTCATGTCACTGTTTGAGAGCCAATGGAAGTATAGTAGAAATTTTTGAAAAAATCCCAGCATTTTTAATGTTGACATTTGATTTTATAGAATCTGGCTCGACACAGTTGACCAGGATTCATTTTTGTTAATAGTAAAATTAGTTTTAAGTATAGATGCATGGACATAAACTTGGCTGAAACCTACAGATGTTCATCAAAATATTTGTTAGTTGACTGAAAAACAGTATTTTGTTTCCATTAAGACAGGAATATAATCACTAATTTTTAGATCTTTTTCCTGTTTCTTCTCTCCATTCTCACAAGGAACTGTTTTGTTCACTGTGCTTATTCTCTTTAAACATTCTTTGAGCCATATTGAAACAGGACGTTGAGTTAATTTGCCTGGTTTGACCTAGAATAGATTTTCTAATTTTCCTTCACTTGACCATTTTGAATAGTCATCACCTATTAGATTAATCCATCTGTAAAGTGTACTTGTCACTGTTTACAGTGACACAGGCTTACAGACACACCACCACTGCCTGCATAGTCAGTGTGTTAAGCACTAGTAGTTCCAGAGAAGCAATTTTCCTGGACAGATTTTTTTTTCTCACTCCCAGAAGCATTTCCAAGAAACACTTGTTTTTTCAAGTTTGGTCTGAATTTTTTGTTGTTGTTTGTTTAAAATGTGTTGCTGCTTCAATCAAAAGCCCACACACTGCCACCCCTCCAGGGAGCAGAAGTAAAGGATATACATTACTATGTGAAAGCAAAATTGTCTTTTTTTACTTGTGTGTGTGTGTGTTTACTGAAGAACTGTAGCATTTCCTTTGCAAATCCCTGATTGTTTGTCTTGTCTTTTTAGAAAGCCCCAAGATGCAGAATTGACACCAGAAACAAGCCCCTTCAGCTGGCAGAGGGTGATGCTTATTCTGGAGTTACTGCAGCATAAGAAGAAGCTCCGGCGCCCGCAGGCGTTGGTGCCTGCACTTTTCAACCTTCTGAGCAGGTAATGGGTGCCCCCACAACAGGGCCCTGGAGCCCTCTCCTCTGCAACAGACACTCTAAAGCATAGAGATATGGGATACTGTGTCTCTGCTTTGTTGCCATGTCTTGTAGCTTAGCTTGCCTTTTTCAACTGAACTGCTTTTAGGCAAATCAGAGGAGGGGAATGGAAAGTTGTTATGATCTTTTTTCCCTTTGAAACAATAAGATTTTTACCCGATGCATAGCTTCTCTTGCATGAAAACTCTGTCAGGCAGAGGCCTTGGGGTTGCCAACAAGGGCGACACCTGTCTTAAAACTAGGATAATTGGCAGGACTCATGTCTTCAGCAGAGCTATTATAATTCTTTAAGCTTTGAAATTCCTCCCAATACATTGTAGAACAGTCTTAGTCCAGTGCAACCTAAGTAAACTATCATTTTTCCTGCCAGCCCTATCTCCAGGCACTTGGGAACATTTACATATAGATTAGGTGTTTGTCTTTCTTTCCTTATGACTTGCTTGTACATGGACTGGCAATTATAGTTCAGGTTATACTTATGTTTTGCACAGTGCTTTGATAAGTGTCTTTTCTTAGACCAGTTGATGCATTTGAAAACAAAAAGAAAAAGAGACACTTTTTGGCAAAGGCTTTTTAGAAGCCTCAATTTAGAACTTATGTGGAATTAAAATTGCAGTTTCTTATTTGTACCTTAATATGCAGTTTGGTCACTTATTTTTCCATCCCCTTTATTTTCCTGAATATATAGGTGTCTGGAACCCATGGCATCAGAAGAAGAAAATATGGAATATACAAAGCAGCTAATCCTCAGCTGCCTGCTGAACATCTGTCAGAAATTGTCATCAGATGGTAGCAAGGTCCCAGCAGGTAAAAATCACAAGACTCCTTTCTTGGTAATTCTCTCACCAGGACAGCATTAAAACAACAGTCTCTAAATTGTTCTTTCCTCAGTCTACACTGTATTGTTGAGGAGAGAGAGATTCTTCTATAAGGGTATACAGGTTTGCCTTCCTAGCAATTTTTTGCAGATCCATTAGGTATGCTTTGCAAATTGAAACTAGTGCTTGAGTATACTCTTTGTTCCTACATGGCTGACCATTAAAGTGTTAATCAGTGAATATTTTTACCTGCAGATATCCTGGACAAAGAAAAATTCAATGTGGAACTGATAGTTCAGTGCATCAGGATTTCTAAAATGCCCCAGACACACCACCATGCTCTGCTGCTCCTCGGTGCTGTTGCTGGAATGTTTCCCGTAAGTAACATCTGGAATTTATGCTTCAGCTCTTGCCTTTGGTTTCCAAATACTGGGTAGAGTGAAGAACATACAGGTCTATTCTGTGGGGAAAAACTTCCTGAAAGGAGCAGGCAGCAAAATGGACAGGTTCCCTGCCCTTTTAGGGCTTTCTATTCCAGTTTAGTTGAAAACAAACCTCTGTCTTGGTGCTTTGGTCACCAGCCTTTTATGGCTTGCAGTGCAGCGCAGTAGAAATGGAAGAACCTTTCTGACAACAGTCCTGCCTCGCTTTCCCACTGTGGTCACAGTTCTCATGCCTTGTTTCTTCTTTCTCCTGCTTTTTTGTATAAATAGGGAAAACACCTGGCCTGGTAGCACATGCATACTTACACGTTTCTATCTTGTACAACAAGAAAAATGTAATTGTAGTTGATGATAAAACTGGATTGTTCTGATTTTAATTGACCAAGAAACAGGCCTTTTCTTTTCTGGATTGAAATTTGACTGTACACTGTTCTAAGTAAGATTCTTTTGCTTTGAAACTCTAAGCCAGCAAAATGTATCCAGGTGTATCAAACTCAGTTTGCATTTTTATATTCGCCTCAATATTTTCTCCACACATTTGGAAAGGTAGCATTTTTTCCAAAAGTCAAAACTGTAATGTTTTTTGATAAATTTTTGGAGGATTTAGTGATTAAATTGTATGGGGGTTTTTTTGTCTCCATCTTACTGCCATCACCTGCTATAGAATTAGGTGTTTATTTTACATTAATATTGGCTCTTACAAGATTTCAAGGTCAAAATACAAGGAAACATTTTGTATCCATCTCATCTCACTTTTAATATCTGAAACACTTCATCCCTTCACTAAAACAGAAAGAAAAATATGCCCGTAATGTATTGCTCTAAGTTCTGGCAAAATCTAGGAAATTAACTTTTGAGCTAGGTGACGCCTCTAATCCAGCCTTCTTAAAACTGGTTGTTGTGATTACAGTCTAGGCCCCCAAAAAGCCAAAAATTGAAGTGAGCATGGCTGGTTTACACTGTTTGATTGTGGATATTGCAGATGTTCTACAGATATAAAAAGGATGGGCGGAAAAATCGCTGGAATCTGTAGCACAACCACATTTGTGCATCTGCGAGTCTTCTCATAGCTGATTTTACTTGTTGTATTCACGTGCCACTGAGTGGAAGGATAAAAGGTGTCTCGTCACACAAATCTCTCAATTTCCACTCTTTAATTAGTTGCTTAGATGTATGTCTTGGTTTCTAAATCATATTTAGAACTCTACCAGTAACCCAGTAGCATTAAGGGACAATATACATTTGAAATTCATTTAGGGAGATTTTGAAAGATACTCAAGATTCTCTTTGGTTTTTTGGGCTTTTTTAATAGGAAACTAGTGTTGATTTGTGGGAGTGAGAAACACCTTAAGGTGTAATAGGCACAGCAGCATGAACTAATTTCATCTGTTCTTTTCCAGGATAAAGTTCTTCACAACATTATGCCCATTTTTACATTCATGGGAGCAAATGTCTTGCGTCTGGATGATACCTACACTTTCCAAGTAATTAACAAGACAGTGCAGATGGTTATTCCTGCTCTTATACAGGTAAATTTGTCTACTTAATGAAAGATTATTAATTAAGTAAATTATTTAGAATATTGGTGGTAGAATAAGTCGTCACCTACTCTAGGATTATTTTTGGATTGACATTAAGTTATTTGTAATATAATGTAATTCAGATGCCTCTGTCTCTGACTGACTTGAGTTCATCAGATTGCTGCTTCTTTTCAGTCTTTTGAGTTCCTGCACTTTATAAATGGTTTAGCCAAAATTACCACAACTATACATGGAGAGAACCTGGAACATACTTTAAGTTCAAGTTTTTCATCATAAAAATAGCTGACAAGTTCAGGAGAGGAACCATGGGAAGTAACCAGCTGGTTTTTATTCCTATAATATGTCATGGTCATAGCAATAGTAGACATGATCTGAAAGAAGTGGAAAGGTATAATATTTGATAAATGCTTTTATTCTTCCAGCTGGTGTTTGTGGGGCTTTTCTTGGTTTTGCCTGGACCTCTTAGATAAATGGCTATAAACCAAAACAAAAATAGTTCCTTGTTTTTCATAGCAACATTTTCTTCATTCAGATTTCACTTGCACCTAAGAAATCTTAATTCTTGATCATTACTAGATTTAAGCATGAAAAATGTTGTATAAGTGTCATGTGAAAATGAATTGGGAAAGAAAATGTTGTCTTCAATAATGGGCTGAGGATTTTCCAGACTATTTTTAATTTTATATGCACACATTTTTCATCCTCTTGATGTTCTCTGTTATATAACAGGAGAGACAACTTAATTTCTTTAGTTTTTTCATTTAAAACCTTTCATAGCAGCCCACACAAGTTTCTGTGACAAATTATTTGTGGCACACGGTTATTACATATGGGAAGAGCCTAATGTTATTTACTCGAGACCATGTAGCCCATGTATATTATTTTTCCTCGGCCCTTGAATCAAAGTCCCTAACTCAGGCAAAGTTTTCTGAAGGATGTGGCTTTGCTTTGTCTTGAAAATGTCCTGTTTGTTTCAGCTGATGCCAAGTAGCAGTTTTTATCTTTTTACTTTTTCTTTTTTTTCCCCCCCTTTTTAAGTTTTATTTGAAGCATCTTCCTTTAACACTGAAAAGGAATGGTATGATTGAAAACTTTATTTGAGAACACTTAGGTTTTCCTTGAGCTTATGCATTCAGCAATGGTGCTATCTGGCACATAGTGCTTTCTCCTATTTTCTGAGATTGCAAGAAAGACCTTGTACCCATCTGCAGTAACCTGTCTGAACTGCTGTACCTGGATTTGTGCACAGGCTGAAGACAGTGACTTGTCAGAGTCCTCAGGAAGTGTGGAAGAGGTGGTGATCAAGATCATTCGTGTGTTTGTGGATGCCCTGCCCCACGTGCCGGAACACCGGCGCCTGCCCATCCTGTCCCAGCTGATCACCACAGTGGGAGGAGACAAATTCCTCTGGGTTCTCCTGGTGCTGCTCTTTGAGCAGTATGTGACCAAAACTGTGACAGCGACATCAAGCACAGACAAGGTTAGCAGGCTGAGGGGGTCAGCTTTTTCCTTGAGAGCCTGATCTCCCTCTTTTGTTCGTGGTCTTGCCTTCAAGAAGGTTCTCAATAAGCCCCTGATTATGCTGGAAAAGGTAGTGAGCTGTGGATTCGTGCTACAGCAGAACCTGATGGTGATGTTGCCTATGACTTGTACCGCACATTGAATAGTGTTAGGTCCTGGAGCCTGAACAATAAATCAGATCATACTGTACAGCAATCCTTGATCTGAAGAGCTGATAACTTATTGATGTAGTGCTTCATTATTAATGAAGTCGAGGGTTTTTCTTCAGCTGTGTGTGTGAAACATGCTACTGGTCTTTCTCTACAGACCAAGATGAAAACCCTATTATGTTTTCAAGTAGGCAGGCCCTGAGATTAGGTGAAAGGATAGTTAATGGGGAAAACTGAAACAATTATTAAAGGAACATTGGCGAGAAGATAGTCTTTGCTGCAGCAGTTTAAACTCTCTCTACACCCTCTGGAGCTATGTTCTCTCCAAGAGCTTGCTGCTTTTACCACTGGTGTTAATCCTGGCAGTGTCCAGCTCAGCATGGCATTTTCACAACTCACTGAGGAGTTTTTGAGTATTTTTATTATTATTATTAAAAATATTCTTTCTTAGTCGTTGAAATATTCCGGTTTTTTTCTGAACCATTAACAGGATGCTGTTCTGGAAGCAGACACTGAATTTTGGATTTCCATCTGCTGCGAATTTAATGTACGTTCACAGTTCCAGAGTGTGATGAAAATAATCCAGTACCTGACAGAGCTGCCAGAGAACAAAGAAGGTAACCACAAAACAGAGCCAGCAAATGCATGTAAACCTTCCTGTTATAAGAGACAAGGGATTATGGTTTTAAACTAAAAGAGGGTAGATTCAGACTAGATATAAGGAAGGAGCTAAACTGTGAGAGTGGTGAGGCACTGGAACAGGTGTCCCAGAGAGGTGGTGGATGCCCCATCCCTGGCAGTGATCAAGGCCAGGCTGGGTGGGGCTTTGAGCATCTGTAATTTTATTTTGTTTCTGTGATCAGAAATGAAATATCTTTTTCTCTTGGATGCAAATTTCTTTTGTCAATGTATTCAACAGATGATCCTGGGACAAAAAAGTCAAGAACGTGTAAGACAAAGCCAAAAGATCAGGATGGGCAGCTCTTTAATGTGGAGTCTCACTCCGACAAACAACTCCGGCATTTCAAATTCTTGTCAGTCTCCTTCATGTCACAACTCCTGTCCTCTCAGAGTTTTGTGAAAAAGGTAATGATGGCAGATTGCTTCTAAACTGATCATAGTAAGTGATTGTGCCATCCTGTAATAGCAGAGGAATAATTTACTTTTTAGTATGCCTTTATATTCAAGGGGGTGGCACTGTCCAGCGTATCTTGCTGACACCTTTGTTGTCAGTTTTGAAACCTCTCAGTAATGTTATTTATTTTTAAATAATACTTTTCCAGACAGACTCCCCTTATGTGACTGATGAATAGGTAAGCAAGTGAAATTCTGTTCCCCGTGTATTCCCACTGGCCTTATGGAGCTTGGGATTTCACTCACAGCTTGTGTAACTCCAGGTTTGTTCGGTGTGGGATTCATGCTGTAAACTGAAAAGACAAAATCTGAACAAATTTCAGGCTCTGACTCTAGCTGGTAGTCCCAGTTTTTCAGCTGAATCATCCACCAGCATGAAATGTGTTTGGTAATGTGACTGCATTGCCCAAGGTTCTCAGACTTCCTTCTAGAATGATGGCTTAAGTACAAATGTAGGGACTCATAATGAACATGTTAGTGGACGTTTGATTAAAAACAAACAAATTTGTGAATTCTGGCATTTTAGTTTAATGAGGGGAGGTAAATTTCATATTTTCATTCTTGCTTTTTAAACCAGATAGTTGAATATGAAGAAACAGAAGAGCTGCAAGAGTTGGAACAGAGGTATGTTTTAAATCTGCCCTGCTCTTATTTTTAGCTTTTACTGAAACCCAGGAATATCTTTAAGTGTAGTGCTATTAGAAGATCTTTTACTCTAATGATACTTTTTTAATGTCGTCTGCAACCAGCAGTATTTATTATGTGCAAGTTACTTGTGTTTGGTTTTCGTTTGGTTTGGTTTTTTCCTTTATTAGAATGTGGAGCTTTTTATTTCTGAAAGATTGCTCTACCTAATATCCACTCTTTTCCTGTATTTTTTATAAAGGTTATTTATGTGCTTGGCCATAACTGTCATGCTATTCATGTCTGAATCACTAAAAGAATGCCATGTTTTTAGCAAAATATATTGCTTAATTAGTAGAAAAAAAAATTAATCATTGTTCACAGGTGCCTCTCTATTGGTGTAAGTATCAGTAATCAAGTATCTTTTGTAGCCATTGAGCTGTAATAGCCAGTGATCCAATATGGTGGTTTTCTTTTGGAGAGGCCTAAATTTTTTTGTTTGTTCCAAGAGAAAAACGGTGTAAGATTTATTTTAAATGCTGTGTTCCATGAATGCGCATTTTAAAATTTTTGTTTCATTTCCTTGTATTTTTGTTGTCTTGTGAAATTTTATGCTTTCTAGTAATAAAAATGGACCTCTTTAGTCTCCTTGTTACTTACTAAAAGTTACTTCCTTTCTGTCTAGGCTGTTAGAAGAAGTTCTTCACTATATAAACACTGTGGCATCTTCAGTGGAAGGAAACATAGACAAGCCAACGGCCAAATTTTGGAGGGTTCTGCTTAGCAAGTGCTATGATATGCTGGATAAAGTATGTCTGACTAGCCCCCATGTTGGCACTGGGACATTGCTGCTTTTGCTTGTTAATATGATCATAAACTTTGTAGGATTTCTTGTTGCATTAGTACTATATTTCATTGGATGGTCTGCAGCCTGGTGCATCAATGTTTAAACACAGCTAACAACTTCAATAACTACACCTAACAGCTTCTTAGAACAAGCAGAGCAAAAATCAGGAATACTTGTTTCCTTTAGTTTAGTATTCTACTGGCTGTAAGCAGTCATTTCACTATGTCTGGTCGAGAAAAATGGCTCTTGGTAGCATTTCTCACTGTTAACTCATAAAATGACTTGAAATATGCAACAGCATTAGTTTACATAAAATTAAATCCTTACACTTTTCATCTTGCTATTTTTTCTGATTAAAAATATATTTGTAGAATTTGAGGGTCTATGGTTGCATAAGTCAGAACATACATATTTTTACAGCTTGGATTTTTTTTTTTTTACCTGTAAAGCATATTCCAATTTCCATGATGTACATGCAGAGGGCATTGGCAGAATTATTTTGGGTAAAGAGGGATAGCTCACCAGAGCAGACAAAAGGACTTGCTGAGGAAATCTCAGAGCTAGTGGATAATGGCTGGTTAGCAGCCAGTGAGCACAGACTAGCTGGAACCCGCTGTAATTTTCTGCTTGCCTTAGATACAGCATTGCTGGCTTGTCCTCTCTCCTCTGATCCAGAAACCCATAAGGGAAGTTGAAGAGAGTCATATCAGGAGGCTACCATGTCACAGTGCATGCAAAAGGATTTATGGTATTGTTTTGTAGGTCAATGCCTTACTGCCAACAGAAACCTTCATCCCTGTAATTGGGGGACTGATGATGAATCAGCTGCCGTCGGTGAGACGCAAGGCCATGGACCTTCTGAACAACAAGGTGCAGCAGCGCACCAAGTGGCAGAAGAGCCAGGTGAGGCAAAGGGCTTAAACCCAGCTCCTTTAGCAAAAGTACCCAGAGAAAGACTGATGTGCAAATGCTTGACCCAGTGTAAGGAGGCCAAGTACCAGTGCCAAGGCTGGCAAGGGCTCTGGAGCAGTGGCTTGAAGGCTGCCTGCCCACAGCTGCCTTGAAGGCCCTGAGGTTCTGGCTGTATGTCTGATGTGGGTGTTCTCTTGTCCTCTCAGATCCTGCAGCTCTTAGAGCTGGTTCCTGAGCTCATTGCCATTGTCAAGTGTAGAAGAAAGGAGGAAGAGGAGGAGCAAGCCATCAACAGGCAGACTGCTTTGTTCAGCCTCAAGCTGCTCTGCAAAGGTTTTGGCACAGAAAATCCAGCACCATTTGTGCCCGTTCTGAAAACTGCCATTGATCTCATTTCTTCAGAGAAGGAGGAAAAAAATGTGATGGGAAGTGCTTTGCTGTGTATAGCTGAGGTCACCTGTACACTGAAAGCCCAAGCAATACCTCAGCTTCCAAGGTACTTTTGGGTTCTTTTCAACAGAACCAACTGCAGCAGGAATTAGTTATACTAAATTGCATTACTGAAGGAATGCTGATGAAGGCCAGATGGCAGTCTGCCTCTGTGTGTTTTGTGTAGACAAGATTAATAGTATTTGTAGTGCTTGAAGGTGCTTTGTTGTCATAGAACTGAGAAACTAGTGGGGAAAATGGCAAGACTTTCACAATGCACAGTAGAGTTCCTTATGGAATCTGCTGCTGTCACTAGAGAGGCAACCTTTATGGCTTTAGAAAAATCAGACCATAGTCTGTGTTTTTTCTGTAGAACAGATTGCATTTTAAAAAATGAGAACAAGTACAGTTGAAAACGCTTCATGCTACATTATTTTATTCTCCTTGTTCAAGAAGAATCCAAGCATCTCACTTGTTGATTGTAAGACTATTTTATCTCTTTACAAATACAAGTCTCTTACTGTCATTAAATCTTTAAAGTAAAGACAAGGCTTTGAGTAAGCTGATAGAGTGAAAGGTGTTGATCTAGATGATCTTCGAAGATTTCTTCTGACCAAACCATTCTGTGATTCTAAATCTAATATCCTTCATTAGCTGCAAAAGAAAATATGGCAGTGAGCCCAGAATACTGAGTTTTCTCAAATCTGCATGTAAAAATTCTTGTGAAAATTGTCCCTGCAGGCTTAGCAGATGTATTTATTTGATTGGAAACATACCTCTAAGTGGTCAGTTATTTCACCTCTCTCTGTTTATGTTTGGTTATTCACAGGCTGATGCCGGCACTCTTGAAGACTTTAAAAAGTAAGAAGGAGCTGGTCTCCAGTGAGATTTACCTGCTGAGTGCTGTCACTGCTCTGCTAAAGGTTGCAGAAACACTACCACACTTCCTTAGTCCTTACCTTTTGGAGTGCTTGTTGCAGGTGAGCTATGTGACTTCTCCAGGTATGTAAAGGGGGGGCAGGATGTGCCCAGATCCCAGGAGAAGCCATGGAGATAACTTTTTTCTCTGAAACTGAAGTAGGAGTGTGTGCCAACTATGTGAAAGTTCATGACATACTACTCTTGTACTCACTTTCTTATGCAAGTTACTCAGATACAGAACCTGAGAGCATCTACTTCTCCCTCACATAGGTTGTATTTTGCCTCTTTGAAAAGGGAGATGTATCCTGAAAGATCATTCTGTAATATCCACTGTCTCCTCAAATGTGTATCTAACACTCTTGTTAGACTCATTCTAACCCTCTGCTCTTGACATGGGCATTTTTTCAGTGTTTGTCTTCTGAAGAGAGTGAAGCTTTGTACAGACAGCTTAATGTAAGGTGCTTGAAGTGGTGCAAACAGCAAAATTCCTGTCTGACATTTGCAGCAGACAATTACTATAAAATAAGTTCTTTAGCTGCTAAGTAGGCCTAACTCTTGGAATTCCTCCCAGGTTGTCCGCTTGGAAAAGATTGTGGCCGAGTTCGGTCCTGCTTCCCAGATAAGCGTTCGTGTAGCGTCACTGAAAACCATCCTAGCGACAAGGCTGGCTCCCCGAATCCTGCTGCCTGCAGTTACCAAGTGTTATAGTGAGGTGGTGCATACCCGCAAGGTAAGGGGTTTTTCCATCCTTTGGCACTGTGATAAAGAAAGAGAAGAAAAATAGAGACAAGCAGTGTAAAGTTTGGTTCAGCGGTGTCCCCTCCCAGTGCCTTGGCCACCACCAGCCTGCTCACTGTGGCAGCAGAGTGAGAAACAAAGGAAGTCCTACAAGCACTGTTCAGCAATAGCTAAAACACCACTGTGTAATCGGAGTTGTTTTGGTCACAGATACAATACACAGCACCATGTGAGATGCTATGAAGAAAATTACCTCCATCCCAGCCAAACCTACCATAGTCTTTGTATTATAATCTCTCGGGTTTTTTGTACTGCTGTGGTGATTCAGGAAAGGTAGATCTGGGAGAGATCCAGCAGTTTAGTGTCCTTTGCATGTTAGATGATGAATGATTGGAAGATCATCCCATTCATAAAGGACTTCATTTATGTGCTAGGAACATGAGTCAGAATTCTCTACAGTATGGCAGAGGGTAGACAAAATGCTTTTAAGAAATCCTACTAACTTAAGCCCTCGGGAAAAATCTTACGTATTTTATCAAGAGAAGTGCATAAATCCAATTCCCTAGTTATGTTTCTCAGTTACTGTCAGTATCACAGTTGCCTTTGCATTGCTTTGCTTTTGTTTCGGCAGAACTGCCTGGGTCCCCTTATGAACATTTTGAAGCAGCACATTGCTGGTATGGAGAAGGAGCACCTGATCTCCCATCAGCCTGAACTGACAGCATTTTTCATGAAAGTCCTGGACTTCCGAACAGAGCATGCTGAGGTAGCTTGACTGGGAGGATGAGCAGCAGCTGCACCTCTGTACTAATAATGCTAATTCTATCACTTGTTTAAAAAAAGATTAGTAGATCATATATGTGCTGTTATAGGTTGTATACGTGCTCTGAAATTATGGATATGAAATACTCTGTTCTGAGTTGTTCTTATGATAGAAAACATGATAGTTAAGTATTTTGTCTGAAATAGACAAAATTAAAATGTGCTTTGAAAGCTTAAATTCTTACATTTCAAACTTAAGAGTTATGTTTTCTGATTTTTCTAGGATGATTTAGAGGAAGTTGGTAAGATAGAGGCTTACATTATTGACTGTCTAATCAGTATGGTTATGAAACTTTCCGAGGCTTCTTTCAGGCCCCTCTTCTTCAAGGTAAGAAGTCTGAATGTAATTCATCTGCATCAGCATGTTTGTCTTTTCCAGTGCACAGACAGGAAACAGCTAATCTGCCTTTCACTTTCAGCTCTTTGATTGGTCCAAAACAGAGGCTACCCTAAAAGACAGGCTGCTGACATTCCACCGAATAGCAGATTGCATTGCAGACAAGCTCAAGGGTCTCTTCACCCTCTTTGCTGGTCATTTAGTGAAGCCATTTGCTGAGACACTGAACCAGGTCAACATTTCTAAAACCGGTAAGTTGTCAGTTACTGGCTACAGAGAGGCTAAGTCTTGATTGCTGAGAGGCTAATTTTAATTGCTGAAATATTAGTCTTACAGCATTTATTTCACAGCACAAATAATTAATTTCTCTCTTTTTTCTTTCTCTGGTAAATGAGAAATCTT
>WEIT01006250.1:253-11237 GCA_013389985.1 Dryoscopus gambensis | reverse complement strand
AACTCTATCCACTGTGCAAGCAGTGACTGTATACTGGGAATAAACAATCAGATTCACTGAGGGCCCAAGAGTGTGACAGCGCAAAGCTGCAGAGATAAGGAAGTCCTGTGCACATCTGTGCTACTGTACATTCCCCATAAACACTTCACAGATTTTAGTATTTTTAAAGGGGTCTAGCACAGAATGATAAAAATGCTATTTCCTGCAGGTTCAAATGCACTACTTTTTTAAAGACACAACAAAAAACACAGGTCCAGGTCACGCCTTTAGGGTAAGCCAAAGTCAGGCTGCTGTCACAGATCATGAGAACGCTAGAACTTTTCAGAGAAAGTTTCCAGACTCTGAGCTANAAAATTCTGTCAAATCCAGGCTTTGCAATTGCTCAATCATGTCAGCTCAAGTCTTCCCTACAAAACAGGATTTATTATAAATTAAGATATGAACTATGAAAAAAGGGTCCAAGTTTAGCTGTTCTGACTGAAGTTACAGGCACCACAAAATAAACATTTCATGAGAGCTGCCAGGCACCACACGTGTTTACAGAGAATTAAGAGTGAGAACACTTCTTAACATACTTTCACTTCCCAGCACACTCTGCAAAAATGCCAGACACCTACATAAGCTGTACATGAAACAGGATTATCCTCCAAGGCTGGCAGAATGTCTGTCCTGTTTTAGAAGTCCTGTCCATTTGCTTGTATCACAATTTCTAAACACCATCAGCTCTTTGTGTCACCCGTGACATTCTCCCTCAAATACCTGAGTATTGAGGTGAAGAACTGATGGAGAGCTCTCAGCAGCATCCCTCAATGTGCAAAACAGTACTATTGACATAAAACAGCAAAGTCCCGTTTCCTAAGGGAGGCACTGTTAACATGACAGAGCAGTTACCGGGTTACTGATTTTCTTCTGTGATGTATCCAAGGGCAGTTTACATATTTCTTTCTGTGGTGTATCCAAGGTCAGTTTCTGCATTTCCTGCTGTGGTGCACCCAAGGATGTCATCTTCCCTCCTCCAGATGAAGTTTCTCAGTTCTGAGTGGCCACTGCTGGGCTGTATCTAAAGGAGTCACTGATCAGGCAACACCAAAGGAGGGATCCCTTCGAAAAAACCCAAAAATTTTAATTAAAGAGAAACAAAGTGACATAACATGAAGTGAAACCCTCCAAGGTACAACTATAAATAGCACAAGGAATGATGCAAACATCTTTCCAGTAAATCTGCTGGAGTTATGAAATATGAAATTAAAAGGCTTACTTAAAGGACTAAGATGCCACACTGGTAAACAATGTCATCAGAAGCATGCTATCCCCAGATTTCCCATGGCAGACAACCTCAGTAGGTGACCTTGCCTTTTCCACCTTTATCTTACATAAAGTTAAGAAATACTAGGCAAAGAAGAGAAACAGAGTGTGTTTTACATTTCTCCCTCCAACACATCCTCAAGTAATTACAGGAGTTTTTAGAACTTGAATTAAATGCACAACATCAATAAGAAATACAGTTTGTGAGTATACTCAGCTACACTGGAACTTCTTTAGCAAATCCTTTAACAAACCGACCAAAATTCAGGGCCCAATTGAAACCACTAAGTATCATTTCTGGCATATTCTGGAGAAACAAGATAGCATGTTAAGCTGTGTGGTGATGACAGGCAGACAAGGAAAAAGTCAAAGGTGAGGGCCATAGCAGCATTACTGTGTGACAACAGCAAGCAATGTCATAAAGAAGGAAAAAAACCCAGAAAAAACTCCAACACGAAACCAAAACCCCAAGGTGTGTGGCCTATTGCACAGGGGTTAATCTTCTGCAATGATTAAACAACAGAGTGGTCCGTTTTGCAATATCGGGCTTATCTTGTTGGAGATTTGGACCAGATGGGTATTAACTCACCCACTCAAGACCAGTATCTAGAATACAATTCAGAGAGCACAAGGTACCAACACTGCACAACTATTTTGCCCTTCGATCTTCTCACGGGATACTACCACAAATTCACTTTTGCCTGTGCAGGCAAATTTTATTGATTTCATTTTTAAAAGGAGAAAATAAAGATCAAAGCAAACAATAATTTTGCCTTTACCGTTGTAAAGTCCAACAACAGACTGCACGAAAATGAAACCCACAACGCAGCAGCCTGCTATCTGAAATTCCTGTGTGTGCAACAGCAATCTAGATCCTGCTAGGAGAGGATCCTGGCACAGGATCTCGGCAGGCCAGGGGGCACTAGGACAAAGCGATGAGGTAAGGGTTTTCTTCTTTGCCTACTGGTATTTTATTGACAAGGTGACCATAATAAAGGAAAGCGGCAACTCAGGCTCTGTTTGTCAAAAGCAGGACACGGAACTGCAAGGCTCTCCTGTATCCTTCTGTCAGAGGAACCACTACCAGTGTACGCGTTACACCAAATCTGCAACACGGCAAGTTAGGGTGCCCTGACTGTGCTTTGAGAACCGAGATACGTAGGCTGCCCTGTTATCTCACACACTGCAGGGGCTGGAAACATCTTCCACAGACAAACAGGAAACCATAGAGGCCAATAAGCAGCTATTATGCTTCCCACCGGGACACAGGGCAAACGTGTCCTTCATGAGTTACCTTCATGAGGGTAACTCCGGCCAGTCCTTACAGTCAAAGCGAGATTTCGCACCAGTGCGAGCGAGGCTTGTGCACAGAGAATTACCGAGATGCTTTCTGGATAGCTACAAGCAATTAAAGTACAAAACACTGGCGGTGTCCCCCCATCCCCCGCTATTACCCCAACGCTCCCGAACACTGGAAGGACACAGGACCACTTTCACCAAGCAACCCCGGCCACTTCGGCTTTACACCGACCCGAGGCATCCCCGGCTCCCCAGAGCCCCTCCGGGAGCAGCCCCTCTCCCCGACACGGACAGGGGCGGGAAGGGGACGTGCCCCGACATTCTCCGCTCCCTCTCTTACCTGCAGGAAGCACCGCGGCGATCAGCAGCGCCCGCACACCCGCGGGACGCGCNTGTGGCGCGTGCCCGGCCCCGGCGCGCGCAGGCGCGTCCTCCTGCTCCGGGCGGGGTTGGACTGACTCGGGAGGCCCGGGAGCCCGGTGCCCTGGGGGCTGGGATTACACCTTGTGTAGTGAGTGCAGCTCCTTCCCCTGCCAACCCTTTGCTTCCTCTGAAAGTCCCTTGTTACAGCCCAACCCCATCTCGTGACAAGACACAACTCCCAAAGAATCACAGAATTGTTATGTTCTTTACAACCCTCTGGTGATCATCAAGTCCAACGCCTCTGCCAAGGGAAGGTCACCTCGAGCAGGTGACGCAGGAATGCGTCCAGGTGGATTTTGAATGTCTCCAGACAAGGAGGCTCCACGACCTCCTTGGGCGGCCTGTTCCGGTGCTGTGCCACGCTCAACACAAAGGAGTTCTCCCTCATGTTCTTGGGTTTTAGTTTATGGCCATTGCTCCATGCCCTGTCACTGGGCATCACTGGAAAGAGTCTGGCACCATCCTTGTTATAAATACATATTATAATATTGGGTTTTCACAAATATTAAAGTGAATGCTGTATGTTAAAGTAGATTTGCTATAAAGATATAGAGGTTTTTGTAACAATAACTAATGCCTTTATTTCTGTAGCAAAATAGCTGGTATAGTTATGCTTGTGGTAACTGAACTGTCTGCTTGTTTGGATAACATCCAGTGAACGTAAGATAAAGACCCCTGCTACTGACTTACCATCTATCAGCAAGTACCGTCTGTGAACACCATCGACCAAGGCCCAAACGAGGTGGTGATAAAAAGTGACCAAAACCACAGCCAAGAAACGCGCATGCTCTAAAAAGGCGGACCCAAGGAGGAGCCATGTAAAACAGTTCCTAGAAAATGTAAACTAGTTTGGGGAAAAGTTTGACTATGTATAATTGTTTATGAATATGCATTTAGGCTGATGTATGTAAAGGGTATCTCCGAAATAGCGGGTGTGCTCTTGGCTGGGAGCCAGGGGTACCCAGTGCTGTAACTTTTGCTTTATTGTTTATGTCCCTCATTGTCTTTTTATTAAAACTTTTAAATTCTCACAGGAGAGTGAACCTCGTTTTTCACAATCCTCTTGAAACCCACCTTTGAGATATTTTTGTTCACTAATGAGATCCCCTCTCAGCCTTCTCTTCTCCAGACTAAACAGGCCCAGCTCCCACAGTCTCTCCTCATAAGAGATACTCCAGACCCCAAATCATCTTTGTGACCTCCACTGGACCCTCTCTGGGAGCTCCTTGCCTTTGTTGTACTGAGGAGCCCAGAACTGCACACAGCACTCCGAATGTGGCCTCTCTGGGGCAGAGTAGAGGGGCAGGACCCGCTCGCTCAGCCTGCTGCCCACAGTCTTCCCACTGTACCCCAGGATACCACTGGCCCTCTTGGCTGCAAGGGCACTTCTGGCTTGTGGTCAACTTGTCAGCCACCAAGACGCCCAGGTCCTTCTCTGCCACGCTGCTCTCTAGCAGGTCAGCCCTCAGCCTGTGCTGGTACTTGGGATTATTCCTCCCCAGGTGCAGGACCCTGCACTTGCCCTGGTTGAACCTCCTTAACTTTCTCTGTGCTCAATTCTCCAGGCTGTCCAGGGACCCACAATGACAGTGGTCATTTCCGTGACCAGACCCAAACACAGTTTCAAAGCTCACACTGGGTAATGTGTTGCCCCAGGATCTTTGTGTTTCTGAAATCTGGAAATCTTAAACCCAACCCACTCTTAAAACCACCACCTCAAGGTTGTGTTTCCATCCTTCTCTTCCCTCGCGGGCCCCACTAAGAGTGATTTTGGCAGTTTTGGTCTAGTAAGCAGGAAGGCCAATGAAATCCCTTGCAGTTTTACAGCTCATGATGTATAGCAACAGTCTGCTCAGAGCAGCACTACTTCAAGTTCCCCCTCTTAATATGCTGGATAGGGAAAAGATGAACACAAAAATAAAGAATGCAATATAAAAGGCTCACAAACTTAAATCACCATCTCCTATTTGATTAAAGGCATTCAGTATTTCTTCACCTTGCAAAAAGCAGTGTCTGTGGCTATAATGAAGTTAGAATGGCATTCAGCCACTTGTCACAAAGACCACTACAGTATCTGAGCTAGATAATATCCAGTCTTCTACAATAAAGCAACACAAAAGACCCATCTCAAATCATATCTACTTGCAAGAGTTCTGCTGATAGTTGTAGGATTGCCGCTTGAAAGGGTACATCAGCTTAGCTATGTAAGATTTGAAGGATTCATTCACAGAAAGGTATGATAACACTTCTTTTGAGGAGAACTGCAGAAACGAGGTACTCAGATAAAAAAGCAGCAAAGCAGATTGCCTGGGGAAAGGTATCTTACAATCATGCATGGTTGTGAAAGAGGACTGACAACTATTATGTGTAGTTAGGTGCTAGCAAAAAGCCTGCTATTCAACTGTTCTACATAATTCCACAGCACTACTTATAAAGAGAACAAATAAAAGGTCCTGAGCCTGAACTACCACTTAGTTTTCCTTTGAAGCTATTTTTCCAGGCACTCTAGTTGAAAAGAGTAGAACACTTTGATAAAACCAGACTGACAAAAGTACATGAAATACACTCAGTTGTCAGTATTAGACTGCAACCTCAAAGCAGGTTTGAAAGTTCAGTTCAAACAGCAAAGACAGAAAAGATGCTGAAAGCTTGGAATAAAAAAATATGATGCTGAAAGAAGGAGCAGTAAGTGGAAGTGTTTCTAGAACCACAGAAAATAAAGTTTTACTACTTTCCTACTTCTTGCTCAAGGCTCTTTTACTTTCGTGAAGAAACAATCCAAGGGAAATACAGTGATTTGAATTATGCACCAGTTCTTTACTGAAGCAGAACAGCAGTTTTATTAACATGATTTTAGGCTGAGTCATAGGCAGTTTATGAAATTTGCAGGAAAGTCCCTATTTCAGCTCCCAGACCTGATGCAGCATTGATGATGAGTCAGTTGGGTTACAGCTTCAGCAGCTTTGCACCACACTGCTGTTGCTTTGTTCATAGACTGTCACTCTCCTGCTGATTTCTGGTGACTGCTATTTTTAGTACCATTTACTAATGGCAGTCCTGACAGCAAATAACAAAGTCTTCCCTTATTTCCACAGTCCAAGTCCTAATGCAGGCTTTTTCTTTTAAAGCTACAAGTTGATGTGCACTCAACCATTGCTGGGACTATGTGTAATCCTGTCAGCAGAGACTTCTCATGTTTCAGCAGAATTTTGCTTCCTGGAAAAATAGAAATCTTTGTCAAGACAGATGCAGCCAATTTCAGCTGAAGCAAATACAGCAGCTATTCTTGGCCATAAGGTAGCATTTCAGCGAGGACCCTGTTACCCCTAAGGAATTTTACCTGCCTCCTCTGCCCCCAGTACAAGAATTGGTAGAGGAATATACTCACAAAACACCAGCAGTGCAGGAACTGCTGCTGCACATCAGCTGCTGCCATACTCAACCACCACTTAACGTGAAATTCAGCTTTTATGAACTTCCTGCTTATTTTCAGCAATAATAAGTGATCTCCAAATCTTAAATATTCCCTTTTGGTACCAAGAATTGTTTTGATTCATTTCATTGAAAACTGAACTGTGGCCTTTTACAGATTTAGCTTTCCATTCTGTTTTCCCTTTCCACTTTGGAGAAGAGAAAAACTGGTCCCATGATGCAGCAGTATCAGACCACAACGCAATAAATAGGACAGATTGAAAGTGTCTATCACAATTTTACACAGAGTTGTTGGATCTATGTTACTGAGTCTAATAGTAACAATGAATTTAGTTTAGACAAATACAGTGCTTGGTGAGTGTTGTCAACACAACTGGCTTTTATATAGTTTGTTATAATCACTTCTATAATTGTACCATGCTTCAGTGTAAGCTTCTAATAGCAACATAGGCCATGCTAATAACATGGTCACTCAGAAATCTGGGAAAATTGAATTAAACTGATGCCCAGGCACTTTTTAAACTCTTTTTCACATACTCAGTGAGGTAGCTTAACAAATACCACTTTATTGGATAAAAACCAAAGGGTACAACCACAGACTATTTTGAGTCCTCCTGTAATTTCTTGGTAAAGAGCTTCTATGTTTGCTCCTTTTTCTTGCCATAAACATCTCATCTCACATCTGCACTTCTCCAAAGCAGAGGGCTGATGTCTTCCTTGCTGGGCCACAGGGTTGCATCCAACCTGCAACAGACCCAGCAGCATTACAAGCTGCTCTGTTCTTTGCGAGTCACTCACCCCAGCAGTGCTCTGGCTCTGCTAGATGCCTTGGCTCTCTGCTCCTGCTCTCCCGTCCCTCTCACTTTTCAGCACAGTGCCACGAAGTACATGGCTACAAGCTATCCTACTTCTTCAAAGGAGACTTCTCAAGCAGATCTCCTGTCCTTGATGCCAAGCCTGTAGCCCGTGCCTCTCAGGGTAGCAAGCCATGGTCCAAAGTCAAGGTGAAAACATACATAGTCACACTTACTTGGCCCAATATTTTATGCACAGTTCCAATTACAAAATTTCCATCAATAGTGGAATTCCCTAGACTTGACACAAATAAACACTAGTCTCCATTAGGAAACCTGCCTATGGGAATTACTCTCAGCTCATTTTTTTATGTTGTTGTGTGGTATCAGAAAAACTGTAATTTTTCCCTAGTTAATACAGTACTACAGGCCACAGGGGTAAAGCCTCTAGCACACTGGACTGTTCAGCAAACATTTGTGCTTAAGGACTTCATATGATCTCAAAAGACTGACACTGCTGTGTCTTCCGTAGTTTTAGTGGAGCCGTTTGTGCATTACAGCATTTTCTGATGGAAGTTATTCCCCTAGTTTCTTTGAAAGGCTTTAGATTCAAAGAGGACATGAGTCACCACCTCTTGGTACACCAACATTAAAATTTCAGTTGGCAGCCCGGCTGACTCAGCTTTTACTTAGCTGCAAGTTAATCAGTGGCCTTCCATAACTCTTCCTTGATATGTCACTATTTAGTTCCAGCGATCATTCAGATCTTCCAATTTTCAGTTTAAAGCTTACAAATCACAGGGAACAAAAAAAAAGTTAAGTTTTTTTTTAATGGGCTTACGGATTCAAAAGCTTAAAATGCTGCTGCAGGAAATAACAAGTATTCTATTTTTTGTTGCAATGCCTGATTTTTAAAGCAAAATGTGGGAGAGAAGCATAAGAGCAAACAAGATACAGAATAGATATGAGGGCCAAAGGACAAACAAGATACCAAGAAGTCACCAGATCTTTTGAAAACCAATTATAGGCCATATAAGCCTTAAAACATACTCACCCCTTCTTTTCCAAATCAGTGACATGACACTCTAGGTTTCTTGAAGTAGTCAAGATCACTCCTTTATTTGCATTGCAATAGATAGGAGAGCAAATTCATATGTGCCTGTGCTGATGCCTGAGATGGCCGNCCCCAAGTTTGCCCCCCTTCTAAGATTTTGGTTTACACATTTTGCGCCTAGGACAGTCTGGGTGTCCTTGGACTGCAAACTTAGAGAGGCTTGTTATGTTTAACCAGCATGAGAGAACAGAAATTAACAGGCTACAAGAAACTTCAGAGTTACACACTAAGCAGTACAGAATTTGAAAAATATAAAAGTTAAAACCTAAGGCATCAGTGCTTGCCCTGTCTACACACCCCACTACACCTCCATCCCCAGGTGGTTGTGCCACAATCTGCACATAGTGATTCATTCCCTGCCTAACTAGGGAGATAAAAACCAGGAAACATCACATATCTGTGCAAAAGGAAAAACTGTGTGATGTTCTCCGAACTGGGGACTGTGACCAAACCCAAGATCCCTAGAACTCCACCTTCACGTCATCTTCATTGCAGTTGCCCTTGGATCTCCCTGGTGGGTCTCTGCAGTTACAGATGAGCTCACCTGCCCTTAGCTTTCTTGCATTTTCAAGGGAGACGTGCGAGGGCTGTAGTATCACCTCTCACCACAAGATGGTAGTTGTTTCCTGATGCTAGAGAGGATCAGGCTCTTAATAAACCTGTGAGCTAATGAACTTCTCTGCTTCAGAGAAAGCAGAGGCAAAAGTAAATTAGGACCAAAAAAAACCTCTTCATGGATTGTGAATGAACTGAAGTAGGGGAAGCTTATATATATTGGGTGCGAAGACAAAAATAAATTCTCAATTTAGACTCAAGATCCTTACTACTGTAAGGATTTGGGTGCCCCTTTCTTATCCTGGCTCTTTCGGCTGAGGAACTTTTCAATTGTGTAAATTTCTTTTATGTCATCAACAACATGAAGCTTCGGTTATTTTTTGAGACAAAAAACATTCCCAAATAAAATACTCAGTAATTTTGAAGGAAACTCATAATTAAAAAAAAAAACACCAACCACACTTTCATGTGGACATATAAAGTTTTGTATCCATCCCATGCTGTACACAGATACAATAAGTTGAAAGCTGTAATTAACTAAGATTTTCTTGCAAGAAAACTACTTCTCTATATACATCAGAAGGACGAGTGAGTTAACACCATAGACAATTATTTCTCACCAATTATTTCTAACAGAAAGAAGCTACTTCCTCATCTCTTCTATAATCCACTTGAGGCCAACTGACCATAGCCATGGAATCAAGACTAGATGAATGCAGGGATGAGAAAAAGCACTTTTCTGTCAAAACAGGCAACAAGCTCAAGTCCTCTGCCCTTCCGTCCAAAACCGAGCCAAAATTTAAAATTTACAAGATATATTGAAAGTAGTTATTCGTAACTAATTCCTTGGCCTTTATGGACAGAAGAACATGATCTGCTGCAAAAATTACACAAGTAGTCTGCTCTTTAATTTATTAAAAATGCCATGCACTTTCTTTGACCTTAAATAATTCTGCTGTCTGACAAATAATTTCCAATTATGTCTGGCCACAGGTCAGTGGTGTTACCCTAGTTTAAAGAACCATAAGGCAGAATTTACATTTGTTTCCTCTTGCTAACAGCTTGACTTGCAGCTGTGGGAGGCCTTTTGAGACAGTGAAAAAAATGCAGTCTCTTTCACAAAGCACTGTCCAGGCCAGGCTGCAGCTCTCCTTTTTTCAGTAGTGGTTCAGGAAGAACCTTTGGTTTACAGTTTCTGTACAAGTTATTTCTACGCAAGCATCTGGGCCCATGCTGACTACCCCTATCCTTTCCAGCAGGTTCCAAAAGACAGTCCCAAACCCATCCTGCATTCCTCTCCACAGATCCAAGGGAAGCGCATTCAGAGAGTAAGGCAACCGGGCCCTGTCACCATTTTGCTGGGGATACCCCATAGTTGTACTCACAGGAAAACTAGGTTCTCCAGGAGCACAGCACCGTAACTTTGCCAATGAAGAACAGTTGTTAAGCTCCTTATATCTTAGATAAGGTTGCAGAAATGAAATAATACAGTGGTTTGGGCAGCTTCTCTTTGGGCAGAAGCTAAAATGGGTGGCAAAGGCCACTGATCATCCTGCAGGCAGAGAGACAGCAGGCAAAAAACTGGAAACTCCTGAAGGGAGAGCAGGTATTATACAGGAATAGGAGAAAGATATAATGGAATGACATTGATAGCCTAGAAGAGCCTTTTAGTGTCCACTGTCAGATTGGTTATTAATTCAGGAAAAGTTCACCCCATACAGGTTTCATACCTCTCTCAGTAACTCAGCTACAAGTTTCTAAATAAAAATCTTTGTTCATCATCTCATCAAAATTAACTCATTTTTCATATGAAAAATATTTTTAAATGCATCTTCCTTTCTTGAACAGCAGTATCTGTTGCAAACGTAAGTGCTTTAAGGTGCCATGAATTTCATATGTAAGGTATTTTTTACACAGCACAGCTAAGTAATAGTTCAGTAATTCCAAGGTGACTGGTGAGAAGGAAAACAGCTGTTTTCCTAGCTGTAATAAAAACAAATACAATAAAGTCAAACACTGACAATCTCTATTTCTTCTAAAAATAATACACATTATAACAGAA
>WEIT01006248.1:347-17727 GCA_013389985.1 Dryoscopus gambensis | reverse complement strand
AAATAAAAGTGCTTGCTGATCATTCAGTGAAAATGTAGGTAGTATTCCTCAGAAGCATTTAAGAGTTCTTGTGCTGAAGTTAAGGTTGAGAATATTTTGCTTGCAATTACTGCACCATCATAATATACTTGGAAATACCACTGGCATAGATATCACATTTCCACAAGTTGTTTTTTTTCTGATTCAGTGATGTCTGAATCATTCATATGAAATTATTCCTTCCTTTCTGTGAGGCTTCATATGGTGTTACAACAGCTTCAAAAACTGTTCACTTCATGATATGTCTTCATGTTTACCAGGAAGATATGGCTGGTCCAAGAATCTAAGTAACAGATCTTCCAAACTTAATGAGAATAGTTTCTCCAAAGAAAGAGATATGAGATAATTTTCCATAAAACTTATGAAATCCCCAACCCATATACAATTTTTGTCTGCATCTCTGTCAGCAGGGCTTCCTTCATCCTCTAATCCCTGAATCGCAAAGCATAGACTCTGTAGAAGCAGAAGTCAATACAAAGTACTACATAATAAAGATAGCATTGTTGATTCTCTTAGATGTGGAAAACTTTGATACCACCAGTCTACGCTATTCTCACAAACCCAGAAACTCCAANCCCAGAAACTCCAACTGTCTGTGAATGTCAAGCATTTCTTCCAAGTATCAAACAATGTAGATAGAAGACAGTAGTGTACATCTCTGGGAAGGAGGTTGCTGAAAGTGTCTGAGGTTACATAAAGGATGGGTAACTATTATCTCAGACTCTGAGAGCAAGTGGCATGTACTAGCTTACATCTGTAAACTCCATTTCTGTTACCTCAACAGGGATAAAACTTTCTAAGCCAGACTGATGGTGTCCATACTATGTAATTTTTGGCCCTGGATCATTTTTGGACTCCATGATTGCTCCTAAACTCCTTAAACATAATTCTTATCTTCAGATCACCTTCATTTTAAGAAAGCACATTTAAGAAAGCACACTTGCGAGTGGTTTTGGTGGTTTCACAGAATTGTTCAGAGCCATGTTAGGTTGCCTTCATTGGTAATGACTGAGATGTATTATTTTTTCTCCTCTATTTTTATTCTTTTTTGTTTCAAATAATCTGATCTTTTTCTCTTGGTTTTTTTTTTGTTGTTTTTTTTTTTTGTTGTTTTTTTTTTTTGTTTGTTACAAAATTTCCAAAACTGTTCAATATGAAGCCAGTCAAATGCAGCAGTCTTATTCCTTTCATTATTTTTCAAAACAGACCATAAGGTAAACTGTCCCTCCAATTTATATTCTAAGGTTCTTGTTTTATGGCACATAGAAAGCTTCTGTAAAGAATGTGCACTCACATCAGGCCAAGAGCCTGACCCTTTGGCCCAGCTGTGGTCAGCACCATAGACTGAGAGGAAATGAGAAACTCATTCCAACTCTCCCCATGTTTGATCCCTGGCTGGTGGTCTGGCTTCCACATACAGTAGTTCCATCTCAGGCACAACATTTTGCAATTGTTGGAAGTCTTGTGATTCTTGTGATTTTTTTTTTTTACTAATATGGAACTACTGATTACTATTTTCATGTTTTCTTCCGGTTATGATTATGACTTACATTTTAAAAATAGGAGTTTCCTCTATTTTTCATATGTTAATGCATAAATAGTATCTTAAAATTCAAGTCTTATCCCATACTGCCAGATTTAAAATATTTTAAATATATTTTCCATTCTACTGCTGGGTAACACACTGACATTTTCTTTTCTACATTTGGTTTGGTGTCTCTTTTATCCTGAAATAATTATTTCTTCTTCTATCAGAAGAGTCCTGGCGGTCAATAAAGTGAAGATGAATGAACAATGCTCACTTATTGCAAAGAAATGCAAATCTGGACTGGGCTGCAGAGGAAGTAGCACTGTCAGCAGGTTAAGGGGGGCGAAACTTCTGCTGTACTCAGCACTGCTGAGGCCACATCTGGAGCACATTGTGCAGGTCTGGAGTCCCCTGTATAAGAAAGACATAGACATACTGGAGTGACACCAGTGAAGGGCTATAAGACATTAACATCTGTCATATGTAATGACATATTACATATATAATGAAAATTTGCAATGACAGAACTTTCATACAGTGAGACTACTTCAACCTAAAACACTTGTAAAGTACTTTCATCAGAAGCTGCCACATTTCATCAAGCGAAAGGTCTCTTCTAAAATTCATACTGTAACTGATAGCAATGTAATATCTTATGCAATAAGAGTCAATAAACATAAACCCATCATTCAGGAATCTGCTTAATATTTTATTCAGTGAAACAACACAAAACATTTATTTGCAAATCATTCTTCTGCATTGAGTGCCTTTGTTGCCTATAAACTGACCGCTTCAAAATGAGAAATAGAATTCTTTATTTATTTAAAAGCTGCCAGCAATTCTTTATATAGATAAGTATTGGGTATGCAAAGGGCATATTTTTGAGATATAAATATCCATTTTGTTTATTTGTGGTTCAGTGTTTTCATTCATTAATCCCCACTTGGAGCAATCAATTCTGTTCACTATAAATAGCAAGTAGTCAACAAGTAGCCAAAAAGTAGCTGATTCATGAACTGAAATTAATACTAAAATAGTGAGATAATCAATCTGAAATGAGCAATTTAATTTAGTTACATCTGCCCTATTTAGTTTAGAGTGGCCAACCTTTTTGAGAAAAGCTAGTAATTTTTATACATCTACATTTGTTGCTGTGGAATAAAATCAGAAAAATACAAGAAAATATGGACCTTTCAGTATTTTAACTTAGACTAATTGCAAAGAGCTAATGAACTTAGCTTTTGCTTTTTTTTGAAGAAGTTTTGAAGACTAATGTTTATATAAACAAGCTGGAAGCATTTTGTATTACAGATTGTCATTTCACTTTGACTAAAATTTACTTACTTGGCTCTGGAAGTTCAGGTTCTTAATATAAAAAGAGATTAATGTATAAAAGTTCTGTGATTAATAAATCACCCCTGACAATTATATTGAACACTTGGATAATTTTCTCTATTTGAATAAAATACATATAATCGAGAATCATAATATATAAACCAGAAAGTATCTGCCTAGTTTGTTCACCTAGATGGATAATTAAGTCACACTAATTATCTTTGCATGTAAATTACAGTATTTCTGAAGTACATCAGTAAATAAGTGAAAGGTAGTACTGTTTGGTAATTTTTTAAAGGATAGAAAGAGAATGACAAGATATAATCCCCTGCTGTTCTAAATGTGGCATGTAAAAAGCAATACTTCACATGGATTTGTCTGGATTTCTTCAATGCTTTACGTAAGAGTTTCAATGACTAAGTCTCATGTTGAAAACAAGTGGTTACCTCTGGAGTACACACATGAGAGCTTTTTCATCAAATAGTCTAAGCAGTTTGAAGATGATCATAGAGAGACGGGATCACTTATAAAATACAGCTTGATAATGACATAACCTAAGAATAAGAGCAGCATCTCTGCATAAGCAGTTTGAAACTGTCCAAAACCAGAAGTGAAATTTAAAAACAAATTTCATTCTCTATATGTGTACCAGACTGAGAGAAAAGGAATTGTGTGAATTTTTTTAAAAAGATAGCCAGACATAGCTAAACTACTAGAGAAACAAACAACATGATCAAGAGTCTAAGAATGCTATAATAGGTTACAAAGTAGTCCTCAGATTTTTAAAAACATAATTTTTTTCCTGTGGGAATGTGTTTGGTTAGAAATACAGTCTGTCACTTACACCCACAGTGAATCTAACTTCAGGAAGTGTGCGAAGGTTTCAAAGGCAATACAAAAAAATCTTAGACAAAGAAATTGGTTTTCAAGGCTTGTTGGCATAAACAGGAACCTTAAAATTGCATATTGGATGGGGATAAGAAGAAATTAAATTCCTTTCTGCAGATGCAAAAGTTGCTTCTCCAAGAAATTCACAAAACTAAATTTCATTTTATACAAAGTTTTCTAATCTTCTAAGTAGAATTGTGACAATAATTTTCTATCCAAGTAGTTGTTGTTTCTTTTTCATTCAGTATTAACTGTCTGTGGTAATTAGAACATTGCAAAAAAGGAGTAAAATGATGCTAAAAAATTAATTGACTTTCATCAGAAGTAGTAAAAGAGTGTAACTAATCCTAGGGTCACTTGAGATGAACAGCACACTCTCAGGCTCAGTACAGAGGAATGTGAAGTGTGTCCCTGGCACAGGTGATGCAGGCCATGCCTTGCCACAGCTGCTCCCAGCACCCTTCACCTCACCCTTCAAGCAACCTCCTCTACCACCAGGTGGGACACATCAGGCCTGAGACCCACTGTGCCCTGGAGGTGGGTTCGTTCTCACATCAGGAGCAAAAACATGATCATAGCTTAGGAAAAAACCAAGCTGTTCTGTGGCAGGACAAGGAGTCAGAAACGGATGATAACAAGAGGGGCTTTTTTCCCTGCAAAGATGAAAAGTTAGTGCCAGATTGCTTGTGGAGACTTCATGTGGCTTCAATTTTGACAAGTTTACTCTTCTACAGCAATCGTATCCTGACAGGATCAATAATATCCAATAGCAAAACAAACATAGATATTTTGTGCGTAAGTAAGTTAAATCTGGGTGTTATTTAAAAAAGTAACAACTTCCCACTACAACTAAGCAACTTTTGTAATCCTTTTTAAACGTCAGATCATGTATATGTTTTTCTAGTAGTGAAGGGAAAAAGAGACTTGAAATATTTGGTATTAACACCCACTCACAGAGATGTGAGTAAGTCTGTGTTACTGGTGGTGTTTAGTCTTACACAGCTGTTTGTGAAGCCAGAGCAGGGATAGCCCTTGTTTTTTGTGGTTCCCTTCCTTAGACTTAAATGTGTTGGGCTAGTTAGCCATGTGCTGGGTTTAAATTCATAAGTGACATACTTTGGAGAACACTTTTTTTATTTGCTTAGGCAGCATTTGGTTTACAATTTTGAATAGATGAAAAAATTTTGCTGGCTTGTAGATGGGTGAACAAAAGTGGGGAGGCAGTATGGCAAAGTGAGTTGGATGGGCTGTGTACTTCATGGAGGTAGAGGACAGAACTGTAGATACGGAATTTGGACTGGGAATTACTGTGAGTATTTAGCTGTAACTGAAATCAAATTTATTCTTTACATCTATGACATTTTTATAGCTGTATGCAACTGAAAAGAAAATAAAACATGTAATCTACCCAAAATATTAAGAGGGAATATTACCCATGTGACATAAAAGCTAACTTAAAAAATCAAGAGCAACCAAGAACCCATCTTCTTTTGGGAAATCTTTTAAATAGTGCATCATCAGTTTTTGCCTTTGTTGCTCCAGCCATCCCAACCCCTCCAAAAAATTGTTGCCTTTTCCTATATTGAATTTTGAAGTATATAATGAAAACATAAAGATGGATCTAGTAAGTAGTGTTGTTGATATTTTGTGGAGAATTCTTATTTCTTTCTTATTTTGCCCTCATGTGAAGTATTTTTAGTGTAGAATATCATGTATACTCAGCTACTTGCAGCATTCTATACCCATAAATTTAACATTGTGTTAATTCTTGTTAATTGTAAAATTTTTTTTGTCTTATGCATCCAGACAATTCCCTTAGTCAATGCTATCAGATAGTAATAATCATATAATACTAATAAATGTAATAGATATTAATGAAAAATTTAAAAATTTGTTTCATTATAAAATTTTTCAACTATAAAGATTGCCAAATGGTTGCTTTCTAAATTTGCTTTCCAGGAAGTATTTTTCTTAGGTTTTAATAATCTCTTTGTATTTTTCACTGAAAAAAAAATCCATTCACTGATAGACATCTTCTATTCTGAAGTTAGCAATTACAAGAAATTAAACAAATAATCATTTCAGTGGGCAAGGAATTCATGTTTATACTTCAGTGCCACACAATTTTTAATTAAGGCAAGCACAAAGAGCTTCTTTTCCCTCTTTTGGTTACTATAGTTTTAGAAATCTACAGACAGAGAGAATTCTGTCAGGCAAAGGGCCTCAACTTTATTTTTCTGGTGAAACGAAAGGTATGAGATGCATTGTCATCACACAAACCCATATAAGAATAATTTCAAATTCCCACTGCAGGAGCCTGTATTCATAAGGAGTTATATTTTCCTTCAAATTGAAAGAGACATTAACTACTTTAACATACCTAATTCCATCTTCAAATTTGGGATTTTACTACTTCTGTTTCGTCTAGTAAAAACTGTTCACAAAATTTTGAAGAATGTTCTTTAGTCTTCCATATCAAGCAGATAATCTGTAATGGTAATAAGTCCTTGGGTTTTACTACCTATTAAGGACATGGAGAAGACATAAATCAACATGTGTGGGTGGAGTCTTCATCCAAGCAAGGTGTTAAGGAGAAAGCTGTGGCAAAAATGAGGTTGATGTTTATGTCACTAAGTCCCTGTACAATCCTCCATTGCTACCCTTAATACTTACTCAAAAATTGATCCAGTTTCTGATCATAAAGGATAAATCAGTCTCATTTCCCAGCTGAACAGCGTGAATAATTTTGTGCCTTTGCTACAACTATATTTTTGCCTCATTAATGCTGAACTTTTTGAGTCTTACTCATACAGCTTCTGATGTGCTGAATTTCAGAAGTTGAGGGTCTGTTAGAAAGCCAGAAGCAGCTTTTTGATATGCTGCCCAGTGTTAACCCACAGGGGGCTGCTGTAGACTGTGCAATGGATCATGCACCAGCTGGGAATTGCTGGGACCATATGCCAGATGGAATTTTATCCAAAATGCCTATTGCAATGAGATAAGCCTGTTGCATATTTCTCTTTAGCTTAGCCAGCCACTAGAATTCATGATCTTCTATGACCTTGTACTCTCAAAAAATGCCCTGTTATGACAAATTATGATTATAGACTTTGGTTTTGTAATAAAAATATTTCTAGGTCTTTTCTTAATCAAGGAAAGTCCTTCATTATAAATTTTAATCAAGATGTTATTGGCTAGAGAAATAAGAAGAAAGAAGGAATCACTCAGAAATGGTAACTGAGAAACTGCTAACATTGACACATCTTGAAAAAAATACTGCCTAGGTAATATTTTCTGTAAAACCTTTTCTGAAAAGAATCTGTCGACATTTGCTAATTTCTCAAGTTCTTGATATTTTGAGAACATAATACATATTCTTCCAGGAGTCTCCAATCATACAGCTGTCTTTAATATGATTTTATTTTCACCTTTCTGGACTATGGTCTTTTTTCTGCAAATTTTCTTCATGATTGCACCTAAGGTTCTAAAAGTTAAGAAAACAGAAAATTTCTATTTATGCATAAATAAGAGGGAAAAATTTTGTCAGAAGTGATAGTATTTCAGATATTTGAGAAGCAGTGCTTTTAGAAAGAAGCAATAAGAAAATATGCATAGCAATTTTAGTCTAACAGCAGCAGCAGCTGTTGCAAATGTACTGATCTGTAACTGACAGTCTACCATTTTTTACCCTATGATGGGGCTGGTTAGCTTTGATAATGCAAGAATATGCCAGCTGCAAAATTTCTTCAGCTAGTATTTCATTGCTTATTACAAGAAAAAAAAATAAAGAATTTATAGAAGAGGCCCATCACTTCAGGAAAATCATATTGAAATCAGTGCCATTAGACACTTCATTCAAAACATAAACTTTTTTCAAACAGAACTGAGAAAACTCCAGGATAAAAGACAATATTGTCACTAATGATTAATGCACATCTTACTAATTCAGGTGAATAGATATCAGCTTCCAAACTTATAACAAAACAATGCTGGTTTTTGTTGTTTTTCTTTTTCTGAATGAATCCCTGAACTTTGCCAATGAAAACAATGTTGTGTCAGATTCTAATATTTACCAACTATATACTAAACGATACCCACAGATCCTGTTTTCCTGTGATTTATTGGATATGTTACAATGTTTATGCAATTTTAGACCACAACTAAGCTAGCCTCAGAAAGTAGTAAAATTTTAAGTAAAAATATATTCTCATAAACAACCATTTCAAGTTTCCAGTGAAACTCTCTAGAACTCATTTCAAATTTGTATTAGTTCCCTGATTGTATATGAATTAAAAATGCATAAATATGTTTTACAGTGATAACATGCTAAATGATGAAACATATCTAAAAAAATAATTTTTTTCTATTTTTGATTTCACAGTCTGATGCAGTTTATTTTTGTATTGGGTTGGCATAATCAGGTAGCTGGCAGGGCTACAGGGGTAGCCACCCCTCTGAGAAGCTGCTCAGATGTGGGAAGAAGGGAGAAGTGGGGGGAAGATGTTTTTAGGGTCTTATTTTACTTCTTATTATGCTGCTCTAATAATAAATTCAATTAATATCTCTAATTCAAGTCTTTTTTGCCTGTGACAGTAATTGGTGAGTGATCTCTCTCTGTCCTTAACTCATGAACCCCTCATTGTATTTTTTTATCCCATGTCCAGCTATGGAAGAAAGCAATAGAGAGGCTTTGGTGTGTGTCTTGCATCTAGCCAGGGTCAAACCACTACAATTTTTTTTACTATATTTGGTTTATGTAGCATGCATGGGTGGCTACTGTGAAAAGACATCAGAAGCTCCCCCATGTTGGGGAATGTCAGTTCCAGCCAGCTCTAAAACAGACCTACCACTGGCCCAAGACGAGCCCATCAGTGACATTGGTAATATCTCTGTGATAACAAATATAAGAAAGGTAAACACTGCTGTGCAGAAGCAACTGTGAGAGAGGAGTGAAAACAGGTGAGAGAAACAGCCCTGCAGACACCAAAGTCATTGGAAAAAAAGGGAGAGGAGGTGCTCTGGACACTGGAGCAGAGGTTCCCCTGCAGGACATAGTGCAGACCACGGTCAAGCAGCTATGTCCTTGCAGCCCATGGAGGTCAGTAGGGGTGCAGAGATCCACCTGCAGCCTGAGGAGGACTCCATATACAAACAGGTGGACGCCTGAAGGAGGCTATGACCCCTTGAAAACCTGTGTTGGAGCAGGCTTTTGGGAGGATCTGTGAAGCTGTGAAGAGTAGGCCACACTGGAACAGGTTTTCTGTCAGGATCTGTGACCCCGTGGGGGGCTCACAATGGAGCAATCTGTTCCTGAAGGACTGCACCCCATAAGAGGGAACCAAACTGTTTGTGAAGAACTGCAGCCCATGGGAAGGATCCATGTCAGCAAAATTTATGGGGGATGGGACTCTATGCTTGAACATGGGAAGAGAGTGAGAAGAAAGGTTAGGCAGAGACAAAGTGTGATGAATTGACTCCAATACCCATACCTCATCTCCCTCTGCTGCTTGAGGGGAGAAGGTAGAGAATTTGGAAGGGAAGTTGAGCCTGGAGAAAAGGGAGGGATGGGGGAAGGTGTTCAAAGATCTGCTTTCATTTTCCTACTCTACTGTTAATTAGGAATGAATTAAAATTTCCCCAAGTTTAGTCCATTTTTATTGAGATGGTAATTTTTAATTGGTCTCCCTGTCCTTATCTTGATCCATAAGCCTTTTGCAAAATTTTTTCCCCCTATTCTGTTGAAGGAGAGGATTGATAAAGCAGCCTGGTGGGCACCTGATATCTAGCCAAGGTCAATTCGCCACATTAGGAAACTACAATTATTTCCCTTCTAGCACATATTATTGTTATTATCAAAATAGCATCTGGTTTAAGTTTTGTCTGGCCAATATTTTGATAGAGATCTGATTCATAACCATAAGTTCAGGAACTGACCAGCATGGGAACAATATTTACTACAGTGGTGCAGAATGTTTGCAAGTGTCTGATTCAAAGGCAATGCAGTTTTTCTTGAGTCAAAAACAAGGAAATTATTTTTTTAAATGTGCAGATGGAGCATGTTTTGTATCTGGTCAGTCACATTTCATTAAGTACCATTACTCAGCAAACCACAAACAGGTTAAAAAAAAAAGATAGTTGAAAGTCCTAGGTATAAGCAAGGTGAAAGACAAGATTTTTCAATCATACGTGAGGGCATCCTGACTGACCTGAATTTCTATTAGAGATACTTCATGTGTTACATGATCCAGTCAATCTCCTGCTGTCTAATTGCAGACCACAAATTAAACAATGATCTTTTACTGTGGAGACCAGGAAATGAACCTGTAAAAAAAAGCACAATAATTCCCTAATGGTACCCAACAAGCTGTTACTGAATTATTCAGTGGAGTTTTATTTCAAGCAGTAATTCCTAATAGGTACAGTTTATGGACTGTCTCTTCATAAGTGAAGAAAAGGAAAGCAAGATATAAGAAAGATGCGTTCACAACACAATTTTGGCATGAACCGGAAGAGTATAATAATTTTGTTTGTTAGATCACTTCTTCTCAGAAGGATGGAGTCTATTTTGTCATGGTGCCTGAACTAATGCCAAAAAACTACATAAAACAATTGAGATTTCTGGCTTCAGCCAAATCATCACAGGTAAGGGTGGGCCCTGAAGATGCCTTACCCTGACACGCAGTAAGACCTATGTATGCTTAAACAGAAATTGTAGCAAGACTTTTCTGGCAACAAGTTTGTCTTCTTCTATATATATCATTCTCATCTCAGTCATTGTCTGTCCCCAGGCTGTCTTTCTGAAAGCTGCAGACCCTTTGAAGTCTATTGAGTGCATGGTCTTCTCAAATTTACTTTAATATTGTTCTAGTTATAATAATAAGGGCTAGTTAAAAAACATTTTTTAATTTCAAAATCAGAGCAGTAGTATATTTTAATTTACTAGTCGAGAAACAGATATTCTAGGGACAAAAACAAAGCTAATATAAGAAAAAAACAAGTAAGATTTATTCTGATTTTTGTTCGATTCTAGTGCAAATACTTGTGTATGTGTAATTAAATGAAAGTAAAAACACAACTCTGGTTATTCATTCATTCACATACTTCCAGTCTCCCATTCATTCTATTCCCTGTCACAAAGGTTTCAATTGGTGACTTCTTTTCATGTATTCTGATTGATTCTATGACATATATAATTACTTAAGAAACCAAAGTGGACTTATCTCAATTTTTCATTTGAAAATTCTCCTGGAATTTCAAGAATGTGTTCGTTTTTTCTTCTGACCACGTGATCTACATTTAAAATACAATAAGTAATGAATACATGATTTCCAAAGTTTTTACTTTTACAGAATTTGCTATTCAGTGACTTGAGAGTACACAATACAAGCCTATTTATTTGAAAGGCATACCAATACTCAAAAATCTATTTAATTCCAAATGTTTTTATCTTTTTTTACTTCACATCTAATGCTGAAATTAGCCATTCATAGCTAGAGAATTCAAATTACAGATAGATATATTTAGTATATTGAAAAATCAGAAATTAGATATGAAATGTAAAGCCCCCTCAAAAAACACATATTCTATGCTACATTGGATCTGTATGAGTTCTTGTTACTTTTTTTTTCAATTTTGCATTTATCTTCTGCTATTTTGTTGGCATTGTTTTTAAGAAATGAATGCATCACTGGAATTCTTCTTTTTTGTAGCTGTAGTTAAAACAGGTTTCACAGGTTAAGCTTACATCTGCAACTCTAAGACAGTAGGAATAATTTTAGAGCATGAAGTAAACATATTTTCTGCAAACCATGCCCTGCCCACAGCCACAAAACACTCTTCTTGTGTTATACTTACATGTTGCTGAACTGATATTTTAAATTCAGCCTTGGAAACCTCTATGATATTAGTTAGTGTTTAGAGATACAGTAAATATCACAAACATATATAACTCCAGCTTTAAGTATGCTTTCTGACAAAATTTACTCGAAGAGTTGCTTTCAAAATCGCCTAAGTTGATCCACCTCTGATATTCCAGTGTTATAAAGCCTATGTGACTTTAGGCAGATATAACATGTAGTTTCAAAATTAATCAAATAAATACAATTTAGTCCTTTTAAAAGAAGACATTCTAGAAGTTTGGTAAAAATCTTAAAACTGATTAAGTTTAATCACATAAAATTTTATAATAGTTACTTTCATTTTGGATTGAAAACAAATGTTGAGGGCATATTTGCACATTTTATGGCTTATACATAGGGAACATAAAGGAAGACTTGGTTGAGGAGGACTGGGTTAGAGAACATCTACGCAAACTTGACATCCATGTCAAGTTCATCTTTTTGTCATATTAATTCCAAATTGATTCAGAGTCAAAATTCCTATGGATTTTAGTATGCTTTATCTAAGACACATTAATTCCAAATGTCTTTCTTATTTTTCAGTTGGGAAGAAGCCACATAAACATTCATTCATCACGTTCATCTTCCTCAAAGTCTTTCACAGTTGTCACCAGTACTATCAAAAAGACCAGAAACTGACAAAATATTTTAGGAACCTCTGGAAACCAATCTAAGCATTTTTCATTATATTGGTATACTGGTATCACACTGGTACAAGGGGTATTACAGAAGGGGTTGTGCAAAGAAAGGGTTATGCTTCCCGGGTTTTTTTCCCTAATGATTGATTATGAAGGTAATATGATCACATTCCTTCTCTATTCTGCTTCTGCATGATCAGCTGCCTCCTGAGGAAGCAGGAGGGGGTAAAAAATCTCTTCCACTCAGTAGTAAGATAAATATATTGCTTGAAAGTCTACATATTGTGATGTCCCTATTACCATGAATTTAATGTACATCCTTTATTTACAGCATTTAAAAAAATACTGATTATTTTTTATTGCACATTAAAATCTTTATTTAAAAATCAGCTCATGATTGACTTCCTTACTCAATACTTCTGCACTCATCAGTGGTGAGAAAGGAAATGAAGTTGCACAAAATTGTAGCAGTTGGAGCTTGTAAATAATACAATTTATGAAGACGTGTAATTTATTAGAGTGTAAATATACAGGTCATCAAGTTGCAATGCCTTTTTTTTAACTTGTTCAGGAAATGTTCATCTTAGTAGGACTGGATTGCTGAGAATGAATTAATCACACTGTAGATCAGAGCTGTATACTAATTTTTTGCTTGAATAATGCAATAATTCTAAATTTTCTGGCAAAGTGGGATCACGGAAACCCTGAAAACACTCTGTACACGTTTAACATGATTTGTGAAGAAGGTCTGTGGATAGCAATGGCCACAAAGGACTTCTTAACAGAGATGTGTATTTCAAGGCAATTTACTTAAGAGATAGATGACAGGCCTGAGATTGGATTATTTTAGGAAAATCAGAAGAAAAACAGAAAAATAGAAAATTAACTCCTCTGTATCTGGTGGAGTCACAGATTGAGTATATCAAGTTATATCAGCACCAAGATGTCTCAGATATAAAAACAATCATAAGTTTCTGGTTTTGGTGAGTTTGGTTTTGTTACTTTATCCCTTTCTAATATCTCTTAATCCCTTTAATTCTTTCTTTTGTTTCTTTACATTTCTGACTGATTTATACAGAGTGTGAAGTGAAAATTTTTCTTCCATTCTTTAAATCATAGCCAAGCTTGCTACCTTCGTTTGCAGACTTCAGCACAAGATGATACAGGGTCATACAGTTTATGGCATCACAGAACATTTCAGAAAGTTGGTACCTTGACACTCATGTGTCAATTGCTTGAGAAAGCAATTACAGAGGCCTGACAAGTTAAGAGCTTCAATAAGGAACAGGAGACATGGCAGGTTTTTGCTAATCCCATATGCAACTTCAACTGTGCAACAGCTGAGTACCATCTGTTAAAAAAACAGAAACCAACATCACAAACTTACAACAAAATTTCCAAAAAGCCTGATATGAGCTGTATTCCTTGGGGGGAATCTGCACACAGCAATCTTTGCATACATCTGGTACGAACAGAACCACAGGCACCCACATGATGAATGCCCCACCACACATGACAGATGTCGACAAGTGGGGCCACTATGCACACATGCTGCTCAGGGGCTGAGTCTCATGAATGTGAGCCAGCTGCAGATGATAAGCTGGAATATCTTCTTAAAATGTGCCTTGGCAATTAAAACTCAGCCAAGTCATTGACCTGACGGCGTTATTTTATAAGGCACTTCACTCTGCTTTAAGATAACTCAAAAGTGGTGTTGCAGGTATCCATGGTAATAAGGATATCATATGATGCATCTTAATCTCTCCCTTCCTAATACTGAATTGAGAACTACAGCCTGGGACCTACTGCATGAAATGAATGCACTATATAGAGATGTTTAAATGATCAGATATCTCTATGAAGACTTTAATGACTACTGTTGAGTTTTGAGGGAGGTAAAGAACACATCAGGAACAAAGGCTGTATAAACACCAATCTGTGAGGGAAAATTTTTCAGAAAGTTCCCAAAGTTGTTTCACTTACTATAAAATCTAAAAGATCTATTCACAAATACACATTAAAAATATTTTACCTTTTCCACTGTGTCCATGCATACCTCTTCTTTTTCCAAATCTGTTTCCACTTGTGATTCACAATGCAGTTACTGAAGGAGCTGGTAAGGCTTCTGATCCCGGTTTACCCATAGACACTTTGTCAAGATCTTCTGCAGCCAAACACACATGCATGGAATTATCCACATGTGAGTCAAAAACCTAATGCCATATGCCTAGCACAATGAAAAGATAGTCAATGGAAAGGAAGTCAAGAAAATTGTCATGGCTTAATTCACTTGATCGAGCATAAGTTTATGGTGCCACTTGAGAAGCCCTATAGCCACTCTTCACTTGCCTGTCCGAAAGAGTTTAATGTTTATCAGCCCTCCTTGAATCACTCAAGTAGCTTAGAGAATTTCAAAGAAGACTAAGCATTTGTGCAGGTCAGCCTTTCGTCTTATGTCCAGTCTCACCATTTTCCCTTTTCATGTAATAAACACCTCATATACCACACGCTCCTGCACTTCTAAAGAAAACTGATAATCTGCTCCAACCAGTAGTCAAACAGGATAATATTTAGACTGCTCATCAATGGAATTATTTGATCTGTCAAATACATTCCAATTTGATTGGTAACTTCTATATATTTCCTAAGATATCAGCCATTCCCATTATGTTCAGCTTCTGTGAAGCTGCACCTACCCAATAATACTGATGTGTTTGTTCCTGTTTGATTTAGCCATTCTGCAGCTTTCTTCAGTGTTGCTACTTTGAGGGTGCCAGTAAACTATGCAATCCACTACTCCTAAACTCATAGTTTTTCATAGTTCTGAAACAAATGATCTTGATAAAATACACAAATCAGATGTCTTCAGATCAGATAGTATATTATTTTCCCAGGCCTCTTAATAGATGGGCTTTAACTTTATGTACAGGGAAATTTTCAGCAGTAAGGGCTTAGATATTCATCTGTCTGCGTAGAAAGTACAGATTATTCATGAAAGAATTGCTAAGTGTGAAAAGCTCTAGGTGCCTTTTTTTTTTAATTGCTTTTTTACAATGTTAACATATTGCAAATTATGCAACGTTTACTCTGCTGACCACNGTTTTATATATATCCATATATATATATATATGCATATTTATATAGGTAGGTATGCATGCATATATATATGTAACTGCACATGTATATGTGTATGCATGTATCCATAAAATTGATTATTGTGTAAAATTTTTCAGTCATTTTTCACCATTTTCACCATTTTTCACTTTTGTGAGCTGAAAAGATCTTTACATTAAAAAAAATAATTTCATAAGATCAGTTGTTGGGCTGATGTTTGGAATGCTCTGTTCCAAAGTTAATTTTTTTGTAATTCAGTGTGGAAATTACAGCCTTTTTTCCCCCATATTTTCTTCATAGAGCCACGAGCTTGAAAGGGAGGCAGCAGTGAGAGCACTGTTGCTGGAAAATTTCTTAATAAAACCTTGCTATAAATGTAAAAAGTGGATATATTGCCTACTTTTAGGTAACATTTTTTTGTGTAATGTTAATTACTGACTAGTTTAAAGAGTCTGTAATTTTTCACCTAATCATAGCCCAAAGGATTAACTCATATTTATGCTAATGATCTTTTCTTCTGACTGTCTTGGATTTCTATCTGTAAGATGTCCCTGAAGGGCTTTCATGTTCCCTGAATTGATATTTTACCAGCACTCACTTTTTTCTTCAATTTGAAGTACATCTTTTATCTAACTTAATCCCTTCTCTGCCTCTTACCTCTCCAACAGCATCTCTTGACTAGTACTGACACTGGCCATCTGGCCATTTGTAGATACAGTAAAGGACCAAAGGCAAAATCACATTATTTCTCCTCAGCACTTCAAGATGTGTTACAGAGGCATAATTACTTAACTTATATTGCCACTAAAATTAATAGATTTAATATTGTAGCTAGTGCATCACTTACCTGCAACATTCAGAATTCTTTATAATCCTTATAAGGATCTAATGGGTAGATGAAATGCGTGAATTAAAATTCCAGATGTCTTATGTCTACATTAACAAACATTTTTCATATTGACTAATAAGCCTAAAGTAATAATGTCTATTTATTGGAGCCTAGTACAACAAAATACTTTAGCAGTACTTCTCCCTACCTATCCAACAAAAAAACCCAAGCAAACAACTATTGTAAAACTAAGCAGAAAAACAAGTAAAAAGCAGAAGTGACTAAACCATCTTATTAATCTCACACAGTTTGAAAGAATTTTGTTATTACATAGCATCACTAAGGCTTAGAGTCAGCAATACATTAAAAGAAATTGATCTTTTACATCATACCTATCAAAAGTCTACCTATTTAGATCTGAGGTTCATTTTTAGGTTCCTAACCTGCTTGTAGTTCTCATTGTGCAACATGAGTGCAGTTTTCTAGAGAGACTCTTTAACATTATTCGCATGCATAATATGGGCACTATCTCTGCTAACTGCCTACATGAAATGCGAATAAGAATAGCTCAGTAATACAAGCAGATGTCTGTGTTTCTCTTTATTCATATATGTGTGTATATATTACTAGATATTCACGTTTCATTGAGGCATAGTAGTTACTGGACATCTGTGTACATCCATACTATATGTTTATGTAGGCACATGTGTATATGTGCATACACAGAATCACAAAATTGCTGAATCACAGGGAGCTGAGGTTGCAGGGCACTTCTAGAAGTCATCTGGTCCACCCTCCTGTTTGAGCAGGGTCACCAAGAGCCAGTTGCCCAGGAACAGGTTCACAATATATTCAAGGAGGGAGACTCCAACACCTCCATGGGCAACCTGGTGCCAGTGCTCAGTCACCCTCAGAGTAAAAAAGTGTTTTACTGTGACATTCTTCTGATGTTCAGAATGAGCCTCCCGTGTGTCAGTTTGTGATCATTCCCTGTGGTTCTACCACTGGGCACCACTGAAAATAGCTTGACTCCTTCACAACACGGTGTCCCAGCCCTTTACTGTACACTACTTTGCAGCTGGGTGCCCCTCAGCATCTACTGATGCATGGA
>WEIT01006247.1:5824-33376 GCA_013389985.1 Dryoscopus gambensis | reverse complement strand
AATTACTGCAATGAAACATTTGCTGGTATCATTTTTAATATGAATTACTACAGTTATTCCTAAAGTTGAACCATATTCCACACCTGTTGCACTTCTGACTTGCCAAGCCACGGCTGCACATTTATGCCCAATCTGCTTGGAACAGCTTAAGACATGAACTGCAACTTTAAAAAAGAGAAATCAGCTTCATTCCCTGCTGTCACCTTAACGACTGAACACAAATGAAGATGGCCTGAATGCTTTTGTGTGTTTAAGCAGAAAACAACCCAAGGAAAACCTCAGCCACAGACAGCAACACTGCGCTGCCAGCTTTCCCTGGCTTCCAGAAGGATGCTGTACATATTGGGAATTTTGCCCCACAGAGAGAACCAATGCTTGCATCCAACACATCACTGCACTTTCAATGAACACCAAGAAAAAGCCATCTTGCACTCACCTGGCTGAAAATAAAACATGGATCTCAAGCAAGAGGAATCAACACCACAGCCAGCACGTGCTAGAATCTTAAGACGGTAACACTGATATTTCCAGAAATCTAAGGGATATGCTTCGCAATCAGTGATTTCTAAGTTTTGTTTGCTCCTTTTTGCTTATTTCACAAGTATCTGCACTGGTAAAGTGAAGAAGAAGAAGCCACTTGCCTCTACCACAATTCTCTCCTGCCCCTAAGGAAAATCAATGTTGCGCTGACTTAAGGCACTTCCCACTTTTGAAAAGCTAGTTACCATGGATTACCCAAAAAAAAAAAATCACTCAAGCAGTGCGTGTAAGTAGAAGACAGGTAACAGTATTTCAGAGCCTTATCCAAAACAAAAACCCATTTCAAATACCTGCAGAAACAAGACAAACAAATATTTTTTCATTTTCAATTTGCATCAGAGTAAACAACTAAATTTACCAAATAAACAATTACATTTAGCCTCTTTTTCTAATGCATTCCTCTAGATAGTTCATCAGTAACAGCAGACACAAGGATGAGATTATCACGGAGTCTGAATTTGTACAGCATATTAGGCAAGACATCAGTGACAAGCACACAAAATGAATCCTTAAAGCCAGCCAAGATTTCTGAACAAAACAGTATCTCCAAGGACTAGCAGTTCTTCCTGGCTTCAGTTTGTCGCAGACAAAGGTTAAACATATCCATGCGCTACTCAGTACCTGTTCAGACCTATAGAGATGGAGAAAAGAGAACCAAAAAGTCAAGAAACTGTTAAGCAAATATATGTTAGACCTGCAAGATTTTACTTCTTCACATCTTAAAATAGCCTGACAAAAATGGAATTGGCCACAACATTACAGAAATTTTCAAGTGGGACAAAAAGTAACCTACTTTATTTTATTAAAAAGAAAAACAGCATCTTTTATGAAAACCGAATTACAAGCTACATGCAAATTTCAGATTAAAATTCTGTACTTACATTTTTACAATATGGCTTGTCTAAAAAAAAAAAAAAGGCAGAGGCAGTAGGTAGCAATTTCCAAGTCTCCAAAATGTGGTTTATGTAACTGTTAAATTTAGATTAGGAAGCAAATTATCTTGAAAGGTCTCCAGGAAATGTAGTACAGTAAAACCATTTAAATAGGTCAGATTTCATAGTCAACTGCCAGGGAAATTACGAAATATGAATAGAGTTAATACAATCTTTCAAATAACCAGAGGAAGAGAGATCACTCGTGTTTGGGGTTTTTATTATTATTTTTTAATATCCTATCCAATCTCACAAAAGGGCTATATAAACTAGAAAAAATACTCACTCAGAACCTGGTTTTGCAATATTTGCTACACTGAAAAGGTTTGAAAGGTTAAACAATTCACAGAAGAGGATGTTCAGCAAACAAAGTAACAACGTTAACAATTCTGTGATTGCTTTTTTATTTCACTCTAACCAGAAAATTTTTTAAAATTCATAGTGTACTCCTACTCTACTCAAGAAGCCCGTAATAGAATGACCACATCTATCCTAGTCTCCCCTAACTCCCAAAATAAAATAATGTATTATTTTCTGAAGACTGTTCAGGGTCTACCACAAAATAAAATTTTTCTTGCTACTATTTCATACTAAGTCTTGATTAACATAATGTTCTGTAATTCAACAAAGGAGGAACGCACCAGTTTTTAGAAGTAGCAGTACCAGCAACAGCCAATGCCTTTGTCATTAGGCAATAAATAATTGTAGCAGGCAAGGAAGCGCACATTACAGAAATCTGGCTAATAACATGGGTCTACATGAAATGCAGCAGCAACAAGACATAGTCTCAAGCTCTTGTCTTCCTTGTATGTTACCTCTTTATATAAAGCAATTTGGCAGCTGCCTCAAAGGTACTGTAGTTTTAAAAATGAGAAGAAAAAAAGAAGTCCAAAATATCATATTCCAACATGACTTATCCCCTGAAATTGTTAAATTCTGGATGGAAGTCATCTGATAGATCATAAAACTAGGATGAAGAAACCCCGAATACAATCACATACACACATTCATTTGTGGATTATGGGCCAAAAGGGAACACTGACATCATTTCATGCGCCCTTCTACCATGATGATCCATCACTCAGTCTAGTGCAAAGTACTTAATGACCATCATTTTGCCTTCCAAGTATAAAGAGAGGGTAAGTGATGATACTTCACATTCATAACATGCTTTGATGACACGATAAAATACAGCACACCCCAAGTACCATTTCTACCTTGAAAATAGAAGTACAGTTTTAATTCCTGGTACCGCATCCATGCATTGATCCACTGCAAGGGCAGGGGAGCAGATTTACACAAGAGGCCTTCTAAATTGCTTCACACCAAGCAGCTTGTTAAAAATCAGAAACCCTCAGAAGAACAAGTCACCAGCAACACGTGCAGTGCCACCATTACCTCAACAGACACTCTCCAAGAGGCTACAAAGAAATTAAATTGCACTGTCTTCCCAGTGCTTTCCCTGATACCCAGCACTGACTGAGCAGCCTTATTTTCATCTTTGAGGCATCTACACATGTCGGCCTGTACACAGAGCAGCCAGGTGGGCCAGGCTGACATGGAAATATTTCTGTCCATTAAACATGCAGTTCTAGCATTAGCATCCTGAAGATAATACTGATTTGGGCAGAGTCAATTAAATAAAAAATAAACAACATCAGACTGTCACTAATTCAAGCAAATACACCACCATGTATGCAGTTCTGAGCTACTCTCTGCTTCAGTCCTCATTATCAATTTTCTGCTCCTGAACACAACACTGGTTTTAGACCAGCTATTTATCAACAGGACTAAAACAGCAGCAGAGATTTGAACACACAAAATTATTTCCTTCAAAACACCATACTGCATTTGAATAGAAGTCTGCTTTTAATATAAAATAAAAGAAGGAAGAAAATAATCACTTCCTTCCCTAGAACCACAACTAGTCTGGTGCTGCCTGGCATTGCCATGCTTACACGCCTGAAGAGTGTCTGCCTGGCCGCAGCCCGGTGAACACTCCTCACACCCACCTCCCAGCTCCTCTCACCCTCCTCCTGGCATCACTGCCAGGCAGGGAGAAGGCGAAAATGAGGGTACATCCCTCAGGAAAGGGAGTCATGGCCCTCAGCAGGGTACCATGCCTGCCCACCCCAGCCAGGTTCATCTCATTGCTGTAGGTCCCCTCTCTGGAGGGGAGAAACGAAGTCCCCAGCATGATGAAATGAGGAACAAGTTCCCAACGGGAAAATCACAGTGATATCGAACACACAAGCACCACCACCTGCTGAGGTGGCCAGCAGGACATTGTCAACAGAAGGAAGCCACTACAGCTCTCACTTCCTCAGGTCAGCATCACACAAACAGTCTCTTTTCAGGCTGTTGGAAACAACACAGCAGCTAATTGATCCCTGAAGGAAACACCCAGGAGGCAGGGCCAGCTCACATATGGCCCTCTAACCGCACCTGCACCAAGTGCCATGGAAAGCACCTACCCAAGTTACTCCTGCTCAGGAAGCTCATCCACTCAGCTGGGGGGACGCAGTTACTGATCATGTGCTGTCTGTTTTACAGGGCTTCCTTGGAAGAAAACTCATACCTGACTTAACACTAAGACATTCAAGAACCAAGGGACAAACAAAGAAAAGAAAACCCCACAAGCCCACTTACTAAATGAAGCTCAGGACTTTGAAGAAAGATTGATGTGGATGCACTGCTACTAAAAATGGACCAGTACAGGTCATCACACCCTGTGCCCAAGCCGGGCAAACAAGGGGCTGGCTGCCCAGGGGGTCCGACACCCGAAGATAACCACGTGCCCTGTATCTGCAAGGAGACTGCAGTCACGGGCATGCCAAGCACTGGCAAGGAATAGGAGCAGCACATGCTTCACCAATATGACTGAGCAGAAAAACCTCTGAGCGCTTAGCTGGGCTTTCTATTTTAAGAACTGGTATGATTCACATTACCTTGGCTCTAAGTGTTTTTCAGTCTTCACCATATCTACCCTCATGATAAGCTCATATTAAGCAAGCTCTGAAAGCCCTGACATTTCAGAGCTGCAGTGCGCAGCAGCCATACATTACGCTGGGAGCCTCCGGCACCAGCAGGCAGCTGCATCCAAGTCTCCCAAGCGCATATTCTGCGACCTTGCCACTCACTGCCCTTCCTGCTGATGCACATGTGGAAACAAACAGAAGAAAAATCAGAAAAATTCCTGTGATGCACTAAGTCAGTAAGTATTGTCTTGCTGTTGCACAGTGATGAAACTGCAGGGAGGGGGGAGATGAAAACAAAACAAAACAAAAAAAACCCACAGAAGTGTCACTACTTCATTGAAAATTAAGCAATAACCAGTACTAGACTAGTTCAAGTAAAGCCCCACTTTGCCCCATCTGCCTGATGCTGCTTGCCCACTTTAATCTTTCTCTGTTCTTCAGCTGTACTAATGCATGCTTTCACGACAAAATATAGGCGCAGGAACTAGTATTGCAGGTAGGATTACAGGCAGGAAATATTATCAAAGAAGGAAGGATCTAGAAATGTATGCTCTATTTGAGATTATGAAAAACAACTTTTCTATTAATAGCATAGGCAAAAGTTCTCATATCCTACAAAACACTTGCTTAAGATAATAATTTAATTTTTTGGTACTCGCTAATAAATATATTAAAGTAGGTTTCACTGTTCTTGCTTTGTTCTTCCCAAATCTCAAATAAAAGAATCAACAACAGCAACCTGCATTAAATATTTTATCCCCTTTCACTAATTTTTTTCTTACTTATAATGCTTTGAAGAGGCTAACCACTTCACTGCAAAATTTTGCATCACCAACAAAACCTGAGGGATTGTAAAAGGCAGAAAACATCAATATACATTTTTATGCTCTACTCAAAGAAAGTAAGAACACAAATATTTTCCTACAGGAAACATTAAGTTGATAATTTCTTTCCTTATCTGACAAGAAATGGTTGTAATTTACAAGTTGAAATAATCTGGATGCTGAAGTTTTCCTCAAGTAAAAAGAGTGCACTGAGGGTATCATTGGATAGGAACAATTAAAGGGAATGTACTGTCACAGCCAGAACTCTAAATAGTATTTAGAATATTTCAAATCTCTGCTTGAATCCTATTACATTTTCTAGCATTTCACACAATATGTATATATGCGATTGCACTATTATTTTGGTTCTCCATGTCAAAACATCATAGCATCAGAAAACATTTACTATAAAGTGTCTTAAAATACCTTTTATCTTAAAAAGCCTTTTGAAGAGACAAAAACTCCATCTTAATAACTAATGAATTAAAATTAATTTTAATGTCTGATCAATTAAATTAATGTTACGTACTACAATCTGTAACGTATAACACAAAGGACACAGAGGGTCTTTCAGTCAAAGAGATTTAAAATAGATTTATAAAAATAAATATCATTCCAGGTTTCTTGATATCAAACTGAGGTGGGGAAAAAACATTATGAAAGAGATACTCGGGTCAACTGGTATTTGTCCATTTTTATGTACAAAGTAGAGGCGAAAAAAAGTGTTTTTCTCTGTCATAACACAAGGTGCAGCAATACTAAACAAATAACAGACTTGTCCACTGGGGCTGATGCTACCCTGAAAAGAGGAAAGGATGATTGTATTTGCCCAAAGTTTCAAAAATGTCGCATCTTGTTTGGGAAAACAGTCAAGAGAGGCATCCTGAAAACCACATAAGGTTCAAGTTCTCATCAAATGGCCGAGTTGAAGCCGAAGTACTTTTATATTTTTCAATGAGGGGACACACTGATCAGGACCTACTATTACATTCCTCTAAACTCCTCCTTACTCTTCTGTCTTGTGGAAATAAATAAGATCTAAATGAGTAAGACTAGACCATCACTATTCTACTGTTCCTAGTACAAAGCATGTCCTTCTCAAGCTGTGCTGAATGAAGCTGAGCTGATGGAGGTGGCTTTTCCGGCACATGAGAAAAGGTGCCACAGGGTAGATCACAAAGAGCATGGAGACTTGAACAGGTGAACTCAAAGTAGAATGTTCTCACTCTCCTTTCCATTCCCTGAGGATAAGGAACTATCACAGCTGACCTTCCAAAGCTGCCAAGGTGTGAGGTAATGAGTCTGCTTCCAAAGCAGTCTCTTGTCCACTCGGCACTCCTGTACTAGGAAGAATGGAAATGCCTACAAGCCATGGAAGTAGAGATGTGTTTCACCACATGTTTATTCATATGGTAAGAGCTACAAGATGCTGCAGCTGCTGCAATTGAATCCCATGCTGTCAAGAGCAGTACTAAAATCTCTGCTGAGAAACAGGGAGAGAAAAGAGGTTCCAGCTGAAAGTTCAACTATGAAACTAAACAAAACAAACAAAACCACCTATATAGCAGCATCACTCTTAAGACTCCATGATGCAATGCAAAATCTGCAGTTGATATGCCTTGTACATGCAACTCCACCTGGTCAGGGACATTTTCACAGACCTGTAAAGAAGCTGCCTTCTCTACAGGCTCTTACCTCGCCCAGCTGCAAGACATGGGGCAGGCCACAGCTGTACCAGTTACCAGGGGCACCACAAAGGAGAGAAGGCACAACCAAGCCTGAGCTTGGACAGGGGCAGAATGAAGCCACCCTAGACTCAGACCATCCACCTCCCCAGCTCTGCAACACCAGAAGTGACTGGCTGTTCACACAGAAGTTGTGATCTGGGAGCAGATCACCGATCAGGCATGTGCAGCTGCTCCCTCGGACATCACTGCCAGTGAGGCAGAGTGCTGTTGCCAATCCCAACACCAACTATGGTTTCCAGTTAATACATATACAGCTACAGCAACTGTGAGACACTTCTAGAACGTCTGAAGAAGATGAAAACACACACACTAATTGAATGTCTTTAAAAATAGGGTACCTGGGCATTCCCAAATCACCTGTAGCAAACTACTGTAGGAGGAAAACAGCACAGAGAGCTGCACGTTGATGCGAGAGGAATCCTTCTGGGAAGGCCCAAGAGCAGCAGCAACAAGCACCAACACAAGCCCGTCTGATTTCATGTGCTACACCTGCTCAGCCACACAGAGAAAGCGTTATGGATGAGCAACATTAGTGGATCACTCATTCAGGCTAAGCGCAAGGCAGTATCTTCTAGCTCCCCTCAACACCACTAGAGAAGTATTTGCAGAATGTGAACACCCACCTACAGCTCTAAGGAAAGTTTGCCATAGCTTTAGGGTAAGAGATGAAACAGACTGAGACCATCTGTGAAAGGAGGATGCAGAAGAGGGGAGATCTGTTTTAAGTGGCAAAGAGAAACAACAGGATGAAGAGACTCCTCCCTGTTTCTCATGGCCCAGAACGCAAGGAACACAAAGTTACAGAAGAAACTTCAAAGGAAAGTAATTAGGTGAAGAAAAAAAAAAAGTCATTATGTACAAAATTACTTTGAGAAACTCCATGCTATGGGATATTGCAGAGGTTGAAAAGGAAACAGATTCAAGAAAATTAGGCAAAATGGAGAACAAGGGCTATTAAACACAATGTCATGTCAATCTGCTGGAAATCCCAAAATCAAAATTTTACAAGAAACAGAGTCAATAGAATTTTATAATGCTTTCTTTCCCTAGGTGTCCACTGCTGACCATTATCAGACACAGCAACTGGCCTAATTCAGCAAGGGAAATCATCTGAAACTAGATATACTCATAACTCTTAATTCCTCTCTGTGCTATGGATTTCATTGCTTTTTAATAGATCACTTCCTAACCTGACCTCTGTGGACTACAGATCAGACGGGCGTCTGTAGGGCCACGATAAATACTGAAATGAGTATGTTTATCAGATAAGATTTTGATTATGATGAGCACAACCAGCAGAGATTCTGACACTTGACATACTGTTGTCCTTAAAGTTTGTTGATCGCTGTTCACGGAACTATTTTGGTCAAAATTATTAACTAAAAGATTAGATCATTCCCAGTGTACTTGAGTTTTTGATTTTTAAAATTTTTTTTAAAGGAGAAATCAAATAAACAGTTGTACAAATACAGCCTTCATGCACCTTAGGGCCCTTATCCACTCAGAATTTTCTTTTGGGCTCTCTTCTATTCTGCAGCTATTCAACCCCTTTAATAACTAGAATTCCATGTCTCAAGTTTAAGAATCCACTACACTTTCATTTTCTTACGGTTTTCCAAATCTGGGTAACTAACAGTGCTCTCATTTGATTCTTACAGGTTTAATATCTCAAACCTTTCCAAGACACACATCTGAAGTTATTCTGTTTCTCTCCTCCCTCACAGGGAAATAACCCAAAACCTCCAGCCAGCACTGTATTGCTGCACGCTTGAATTCTGCAAGCTAAATGCTTAAAAACCTACTTAAACTACTTACAAAAATGTAACCATGCTTAAACTTTTGCCTGTAAAGCCCAACCATAATAGTGATCCATCTCATCTGAGCCATTAATTTCATTGGTGAAATCTGTCTGAGGCTGTCTCTTCCAACTGCAATGGCAAAGCACAATGCATTGTAGTCCTGCTAACAGTACAGAATCAGGTGGGAGGAGAGGCTGATGCTGGTTTTGTGTAGAAAAGAATTGCTAAGCCCTGACCCCTTGAAGACAAAGCAGTGGCACAAGAGTGGTCAAGGCCAAAGCTCTATCTGCAGAAAATCAATGGGTTATGCACAACAGCAGCTGCACTCAGATGTTCACAGCTCAGCTGGAGTCTGTAGATCTGGTCTCTACATTCAGAGTATTTGATGTTGAAAACTAGAAAAAAACCCAAAAATCAGTCTTCCCTTCCCCCCTCCCTTTTTTTTTTTAAATTAAAGAAGCAAGCTTTGAACTAAAATTCTTGAAATCGAGATGAGTGAATCCCTTCTCTCTGGCACTCCTTATGATCTTTGGTAGCCAGCCAAAAGGCTCAGATTAGCTTCACTTTCCACATCAGTCCAGAAGTTGAACAAGTAATAAAACTTGCATGAGGACAGGGCTTTATAATCACATATGGAGACATGCAAGGAAGACCGGTTACCTCGGTTTCCCGGATAGCTTGAACAAGGCTTCATAATGAGGGACAGGTGTTGGTACCAATTAGGAACACTCAGCTCACCGCTGACATCAGCCCCTCAAAGCAATGACTGCACTTTAATCCTCTAAGCCACATAAAAGAAAAGCAGAGAGTGGGCAGACAAAAAAAAAAATCTAAAATTGCCTCTGCAGAGGATTGAAATATTTTTGCTTACTTAAGGGAACAAAATAGAAGTGTCACAAAGCTGCAGAAAGTTCACTATGAAGTATCCTGAGTATATCAGGAATCTAAATCTTCTGCACAAGCAGAGTATTTAATTTTAGGAAGGGTATCACCATGTATAGCATGCATTCACCACAACTATCAGAATGTGTATCCAGAAAAGAAGCACAGAATAAAAACGAGTAGAAGCAGCATATGTAAATATTAAGGTAAGATAAAATTATTCCATCTATGCCTACCAGCATTTCAAGCATTATGGGATACATAAGATAGATTTTAATTGAGATTATTAAGGAGTTCTGCAGGCTGAAATGTTACTGTTAACAGCTTCTTTTATTACTTCCTTCCCTTTAAAAGACTTTATATTCCTTTAAAATTCAGAAAGCTTTCATTTAAAAGGTGATATCTGAAAGTTGAAGGTATATAGATTCAATTTACACATTGTAAACACCAACACACATTTATTTATTTAAGTATCAGTTCCTCCTTCACTTACATGCCAGGTCATGAGGTAGATGTTTTCGCTTCAGCTGATGACATCACAAGCTCCTAAAAAAATGAAAGGAGTGCTATTTAGGTAGTAGGAGTGACATCAAGCATTTCACTTTTGAGCTACAATTTAATTTTTGGCAAGTAAGTGAAGGGTATATTATATTTTTATTGCAAGTTTCCCAAGCAAATGCTATATTCAGAATATAAAGCCTTAAATTCCACAACTCTCACTTAATATGTGGAAAAAATGAAATGTATCAGCTATATGTGCACATACTATGATATAAATGCAATAAGCACTACAACTAAAAACAAATTTATAAGAATATTCTCAAAGTTGATTTTGCCATCCTTTTAACATGAATGGGAACCAACTTTACCAATATGAATAAAATGAACTCTTAATTATTATTTTCTCTATCCTGTTTTGGGAATAAAAACACTCCAACAAACATGTTCAGATAGAAGCACACTTATTCAGCTGGCTTAAGGCATTGATTTCTCCTTATGCACTGATGCTTCCTTCATTCAAGAGGGTCTTCTATGAACCACGCATGATTATAAATTCACAGGAGAGCAAACGAAATAAGCATCGAGGGAAAGCTCCATGTGGCTCCTCATTTAATTCCTCACGACATTCCTCCAGACCTCTCCTTGACAATCCCGAATAGCTTAGCTTCCCTGGCAAGGATTCTGCTTATTCGCCCTTTTCAATCTAGTCCGGAGCCTTGAGCAATATTAAATATGGGAATAGGAGGAATTTTCCCCTCCACCAACTGCCCACATTCCCCTCCTGCAGGATCAGGCACATGTGTGCCTTGTGCCCTATTGTAATGCACATGGCAAAGGCATTAAAGCCGTCACACCCAGCAGATGAGTTGCAGCACTCCTCAGGGATGTCAGCAGCCCGACCAGGGGCTGTCCCGGCAGGCAGTCTGCCCTGTGCCTCGGAGCAAAGAGTTGACAAAAACAGGACAGCTACGAGCTGCGGCAGAAAGTATTAGAGAGCAAAAACTCAAGTCAAAACCAAGGAAGTGATAACTGCATACCCTGCCAGAAGAAAAAGAACAAAAAAAGGGGATATGACAATGTTTTTCTAACTGAAATAAGGCAGTTTCTGGCCTAAGTGTCAGCACCATACTCCAATATTTGTGCTCCTCCACCCATCTGGAGTACAAGAAAAAGATCCAACCACCCATCCACTGAGGAGTGGCACAGATCCCATTACTTATTACAACTATTGTTGCTCAACTTAGGCTGTGGCATCAAAGGAAAACATTTCCTTACAATCGTGGGGCAGGGGGGGCGAGGAGAAGGGGAACACAATATATTACAGCTCCTGTATGCTGACTGTACAAAATTTTGAAGTTTTGGCTCTACTAATTTTCTTTGATTTAAAGTTTTTCGCCTTTGGGGTTTTTTTATATTTATGTGTTTGGTGTTTTGTTATTTTGGGGGGGCAGCAAAGGTGCTTGATTGGTTTGGGAGTTTGTTTTGTTTTGTTTTTTTTTAATTTTCCTAGGTCCCTATCTCCATCTTCCTGACGCTCTCTGGCTATACCCCACACTAAGCAATTAACTTTGAGCAACACAAGAAGATCTGTAGATCAAAGCAGTACCAGAGTCAAGGTTGTTGAAATATGAATCACACGTGAGTCGGGTTTTTAACTTCAGATAAGCAGACACACTCTCCCACCACCGCCACCACACACATGGCCCAAAGCAATCCACAGGGTCCGTGAAGGAAATGATGCACTTGGCATGAGCATCGACAGGAGCCTCCTGTCTCCATCCAGAGGGACCCAGCTCAGGGGCAGCAGAAACATCTGACACACAGAGTGGGGGTGACCAGAGAGTCTCGCTTTAACAGCCCACTGCTGCTCTGCCCAGTACTACCTCGCCTGGTACTCGGCCTCTACCCTCCAGCTAAGAAATGCCAAGAGCCTCACCCACAAAACACACTGGAGGAGGGAGGGCAAATGAAGAAAATAAGTAAATAATTAATAAATAGTTGGCTAAGTTTTCCAAACATGACTTTGATTGAATTTTTCGTATGACATATTTCATTATGGGATAATTCTTTAATGTCCCGATTGAATCCATTTAATATAAGTTTTCCATAGAAACACAAGCAAAGCCCTGGTTGTGGCAGCTCAAATGGCATCATTAAAATGCAACACAGCCTACAACTTTTAAGTGTGAACAAAACCACAGCTTTTGCCTCCCAGCTGAACCACAAAACTAATATATTTTTGATCTCTTCATTAAAAACACATTTATTTGCTCAGTTAAATGCCAAGATGAACTCTGAAATACTGGAAGGTTTAACTAAAATTTTTTTCTTTCTCTAATCCTTACAGTATACAGTCATAATCTTCAGTCTCAACTTTACTTATTTCACAACCATGAACTAACACACAACATGGGATGAAAAATACAGTTGCCCCCACAAAACACTCTTTTCCCTCCTTTGTTTGGAAAGCTAGTCTTAACATATTGATTGACAAACATTAAATTAAGTCAGCTCGAATTAATGATCAGGGGGTGCTTTCCCAACAGATTAACAAAAATGGAAGAGTGCCAACCTCCCTGTGAGCAGCAAGTTCAGGAGCAGGGTAAAGAAGGCACAGAAGATGCTCACCCTCCTCTCCACACAGACTATGCCAACAGACTCCAAACTCCTATTCTCCAGGTGCATTTGAAAAAAGTAATGGATAAGCAACAGAAACTGTGGCATGAAGAAACAGGAAAAAAAATTATAGGAACTAAAGGACAGTGTAGACACAGAAAACAAACTTAGAAATGCACAGTGGCTTTTCATAAATACTGCCTGGAAACTAAGCATCACCAGGGAAAAAAGCATCAGCAAGATTTATTTCTTAAAATACAACTTTTAACAACAGAAGGCTACTTGGAACACACATCTATTTTTGCAGTTATCACTACTGTTATACTATTGCTCTCTCTGTAATTTACCACAGTGCTTACCAACAGCCAAGACACCAAAACAAGAATTGTGCTGGTTGAAAACAGAGCTTCGTGCTTTTCTCGTCAACCATCCCACACGCTGCACTGCCATTAGCAAAAACAGAGATGGCTGCAGGAAAAAGATCTGCCAGGGTCCTGAAAAAGGACAGCTAGATAGGACCGAGAACTCAGACTCTGCGTAACAGAGGCTTCTCAGCCTCTCCATCCATGCTGCATGACCCTTTCTGCCAGCAACTTTGTCCCAGGACTTTAAGCATTACTCTTCCCCCATGCTGCTCAAGCTTTTACCAGGTCTCTCCCTGCACTGGACCCTGATGACACCATCCTTTTCTTCTTTACATAGTTAACCTTATGTTTGAACACTAACTTAACTCTTGTCAGTACGTCCTTGTCTTTTCTCCAGACTCAATAAAACCCAGTTCTTTCACCCTTTGCTTATAGGACATGTTTTCTACATTTCTGATTCTTCTGACTGCTGCTGTCCACCACCCTTTCCAGGGCTGGCACACAAAACCAGTATGAAGTTGTGATGTCCAAATCTGGACAAAGTCTCCCAGCTGAATCCTTCCCTACACAGAAAATGCTATCCTCTTTTTACAGAAAAGCATCCTTTACTGTCACGTGAGTTGCAGATAATAATCCCACATATGAACTCCAGTGCCTTTGCTTTTGCAACAGCATGACTGTTGCCTCACATCCTGGCTGTGAGCAGTTATTGCTGCTGGGCCCATTGCTCCCAGCCTGCAGGCATGCAGCCAAACCTTCATGCTGAAGGCAGAGCTACCCCTCCACACAACCTGCTCAGCCCCGTCCAACCCCTCCTTCTAGACTCCTTCTCCAATCTGTCCAAGTAACTCTAAGTTCAAAGCATTTTCTCAAGTAGACATGCAGCTCCACCCAGCTTGATTCGGGTATCGAAGGAACAGAATCCTCATTCCTTCACCCACATCATTAATAGCAAATATTAACTCACCTGTCTTGTTTGAAACTAATTAGCAATTATCCTCTCAGTTTTCTCAGCAGCTACAAACATTCCTGTGAGCATTTCAGCTAATCCATGCTTCCTTAGCTTGCTTCTGATAATACGGGCTGCCTCATAACTTGCATCATCTACTGTGCAATTCCTACTTCACAAATTACTTTCAAAACTGAATTAGAAAGCTGGTCTTGTGATGCTCCACATCTTCTTCTCCATAAATAATCCCAGGGATCTAACACTCCTTAGATGGGAAAGGTATTAGAAAATAATTTTATAATTTGCAGGTTTTTTACAGACTGTTTCAGATATATAGCACATACAGACAGCTCCCCATAGACTACCGGTAACATCACACAGACCTCTTACAAAAGGCAGATCAAAATTTTAATACTACCAAGACAGAATCGGAAATAAAGCCAGTAGTTTTTGAGATAATAAATGTAGTATGAAGTGGGAAGGTAATGGTACTCTTTCCCTTATAGTTCTGAAAAAATCATAACAGGACAAGTATCCAAATAGTAAAACAGTATCCATCGTTATTTAACTGAAGAGCTATTTCCAGGCAATACTTATCTTACGGGGATGAGAGGTAGAAAAGAAAAAGTCAGTAAGCTTTAAGAAATGTCTTGTATAATCCCTACAAAGTCTTTGTAGCAAACAGTGTTGGATTTTCGCTTATAATAAACTGATTTGTTGTTTACTCTTCTTCTTCACAAGCTTCTAAACAGTCCTAACTACAGTAAGTACTCTGCAGCTTCTCAATTTTTCTCTCTCTTCCACATTGGCTTAGCCAACAAACTAATTCAGTATAAATTCACAATTTCATTGTAAAAATCTACAGATAGTCCATTCTGCCTTAAGGTAGATCAGAGACACTGAATGCATTTAGTAAAGCCTGCAACCCTCTAGGTACCTTCCCTTCTTTCCACTGTCACAAAAATATTTCATGACACCTTTAACACAGCAACAAGCCTATTGTTAATAACAGACAGTGATTTAGTAATTCCCAGCAACCAATTAAAACTTGCTGGGAAAACAATTTCCCACAGCGGCTTACCGCACTTTCAGACAAACAATGCAGCAGGATGTCTAGAAGGATAGGTTTCATAAGGCAACTAACAAGTAACATCAAGACATTTTATGAAATGCTCTGAAGTCCTGGGCCCCAGGCACTCAGATGGTGACCCAACACAGCAGTTATTTAGCTTGTGTGTAGTGCCAACCATTCTGAAAAACACTCAAAACATCTCACTGATTACTTGAAAATAATTGTTACACAACACAATTAACATATATATGCAAAAAACTGAGTCAGGCTGAAAAAACTGCCCTTACAGAGGAAAGCTACTAAGACCAACATAAACACAGGATTTAACTTACAAACACCTATTTTAAGATGCAAAGTTGTTTACATTCTTCATGTACAGGTATTAGAGAATTAGTCAAACAAAAGCCTAGGTTTGTATGAGATGAAATGTAATGGGATAAATTTAAGAAACAAACAAACAAACAATTTTAGGCTTAGCATTAAGGAAACATCCTGAGAGCCAGAACTGGTGACCCACATCCCCAAGGGAAGGATTGGAGCCTGCAGCTCTTGACGTTTAAACAAAGACTGGACAAGAGTCCTGGCTGCTGTGCTGCCAACGCAACATGCTCCACAGAGCTCAGCTTTTCTCAACCCAGCCGGAGGGCAAGGCAACAATAAATGGGACGAGTATAAAGCGCACTGCACAAAGTGGTTTGTTGGGACTGCCTGCGCTGAGGGCTGCACCTCACCGTGCAGGCACGGTGCTGTGGAGCAGCAAGTACCATGCATCAGCTACTCCACAGAACTTAAGCGTATCGCTGCATGCTGGTGAGAGCAAAGCAATCCCAGGTAACTATTCCACCATTCCATCTCTCTTCCCTACATCAGAGACTGAGCGATATATATATATATACACACACACAAAAATCCCTGCCGGATGCTATGGTGTACAGCTGCATGCAAGGACAGCTAGTGCACAGCAGCTCAGATCCCTGCTCCCCGTTTGCAGGATGAAACATTAAGGAGACCTGTTACTTCAGCCTGGTGCAGGATGCATCTCTCTAAAGAGTGGGTATTCCCTGCAGCAGGACACACTTCAACGCAGAGGAATGCAGCAGAAAGAGAATACAAATGCACGAGGCAGAAGGATGCAGTACAAGACCTAAACTGAGATAAAAATATAGGGAACTGGCAGGAGGCTTCCACAGAGCCTGGAATGGGGTACAGGCACAAACAACAAAAGTATTTTGGCACTGCCTAGTACCAGGAACTTGAAAACAGGTCTCTGAGCCACAGAGCAGCAAAAACAAGCTATTTATGAGGATCTGGAGCAAAACAAAGTAGATGCAGTTCTTGAGGAAGGAGAACATTACACGTCCTGCTGTTAGCCACAGCCACATGCTGGCCAGTTGGATTTTAAGTATCAACCCACCTCATTCGCCTTGTACCTCCCAGAGGAAACAGATGTGCTCGTGTGCATTTCCTGTAGCTGAGTGATGGCAGTACTGTTGCATGTTATTTTCTGAAGGGAGGTTCAAACAAACATTTCAGAAGCAATAATCTAGATGACCTAGAAGCATCTTTTTCCATAGCCAAATTCCCTTATTTAATGCAACTATATTTGTACACGGTTAGGGACCTTTAGTGGGGATCTTAAAATAAGAAATAAAACTATTCAAGTGTGAAAACTTCTAAAGTATGGTAAGATAACAGATGTTATGTTTCTGATGGCACAGCTATGCCACTTCCATATTCTCCACAGCAAGTCCCATGACCCCACCACACACACACAAGAGAGTCACAAATGCTAAAAGCAGTGTGTGGATCCTCCACACAATGACAATATAAAATATGAAGGGACATACTTAAACCTTGGACCGAAGTAATACCAAACTGTGCACTTCAATGCCTTAAAGCTAGAGCTCTGGCTCTGGAACAAGAAACAGCAAACCCCACAAGGTTTCAACTCCCCATGTAGGAAATGGAAAGGTCTTTACAGTGGGATTCAAACTGCCCAGCATGTTCAGGACAGCCAACTCGCACACCAAATAGGGAATGATGCCAGAAATCTCTCCTCTCACAGATTCAACTACTGATTTGCAGTCCTGTAACGGATACCTTCAGGAATCAGATACATGCTTGGACCTTTCTTCCTCCTCTCCTCACAGGCACTCTTCAGGCATCAAATTCGGCATCACATAAGGTGTCAGCAGTTGCCACACCTGCAAAGGCTGTACTTAGTTTTCAACCCATCTTCCCAGCCCTCCTCTCCTGTCCACAGAGGCTGTCTCAGTGCTTTCTCCTTTTTCCTCAAACCCTTTCCACTGCACAACTCTGCTGCTACCTACCTACAGCATTCTCTGGTCATTCCCATCACTTCCCTGGAAGACCAGTCTGTGCAAGCATTTCTTATCTATGTTGCAGTACTTTGCTTCAACCATTTACTTGCAGGACGACCAACCACGAGTTCCTGGGGAGTGTCAGGAGGAGCTCATGGCTCAAACAACCACCCACTTTTACACAGCAAATGAACCTGCTGAGCCTCTGTTCCCATCCTGGTCAATGCAAGTAGGAAAAAAAGGAAACTACAAACAAAAAGATTGAGAATAATTTACGTCTGGATTACAGGAGCAAAGTTATCTCACAACTGGATGATGGTAGTCAAGAAAAGATTTTGTCTCCTTTTCTGGATACATTAAGTTGCGATGCTCACCAGTGTACAACACAGGGATTCAGAAAGGCTACAGAGCACGCTCTTTCAAGTTTCTTCAACTGCTCCAGCTATGTGGAATTTGAGTAAATGTAGATATACTGAATATTCCTGGCCCTTAAGGGGGTCTCAGTGGCCACAGAAAAAAAAAAACTCAAACAGCTCACCTCCCATAAAACTATTTAGTCAGTATTTAACTGAATGACAGTTCCCAGAGGAAAAAAAAAGGGGAGGGGGGGAGGAGAAGAAAGTAAAAATGTTAACTTCACTTGATTATCACAGTGATTTAAAGTATTTCTGACATCCTTTATCAAACTTGGGACACTGGTATTTGTGATTTTTCATAAGGAAAGCCTCTGGTCTTTTATGGTCAGACATCACACCAGCACTCAAACTGTCACCTTCCACTGCAAAGAAACTCCATAAATAAATAAAGCACGCAAGCTTGGCACTTAGACCGCAAAAACACAAGGCTTGGAGCACAATCAAACGACGATTAATGAAGCAGCAGACACTAAAACACAGTAAACAAGACTTCATCAACTTCATCCTCTGTGGCTGCAAATCCCACAGCAGCAAACTGAATATGACTTCTTCCTTGAAGATTATCTTAAATGATCAGAAAGGGTTGCATTGGGGTTTTTTTACTGCTATGAAGGAGAAACTTCTGTCAATCCTTTTCCAAAGTCATTCCCACTCAAGTTAGACAAAACACATGACAAGCTCTGAGAAACAACCAGGGAAACCTTTGTTTTGGCACTGGCTTTAATTCCCATTGACTCCACCAAGACCAAGCCAGAAATTAGCAAAACATTTATCTGATGAATTTGTAAGCAGAATTTCTAAATGACAAAACCGAGTTTATTTCTCCTTAAAATCTCCTGATGCAAATGTATTGGGGAAGGGTGAGGGGTTGCAAGATCAAGTTGCAATGCAAGAAAACTATTGCCTTTTTAAAGCACAATCTGTCAGAAAAATTTACTGTTAAAAGGGAAAACCTTTAATAGAATTGTCTAAAATATTTAGACCTTTCTGATTTCGTGTAGTTTATTAATGTTAGACTTCTGCTATACAAAGCTGTTGCCTTTATGAAGGCAAAACTTCTGATATTGTTCAACAAGGGATAAAACTAGACTTGGATAGTCTCTCACCCATGTCATTATGGATGGGCTTCCACCAGTTCCAAGGAGGACAGCAGGTAACACTGCCCTTCACAATACACTGGCATTTGAAAAAAAAATAAAAGAGAAAACTTGCCTTAATAGGTTTGCTCCCTTAGAGTTTTACATTACTTCTGCTTACCTGAAACACAAAAACCTCTATAATCCTGTCAGACCTGGAAAGCTCAAAAGCAGACGTAAACAAAGGAGCTGAGCCTTTTCTCCTTCGAGAATTGCCATCATGCAGTTAAATCCACAATTCTGACTGATTAAATCCGTACGAGCCTATAAGAGACCACAAATAGACAGAGGTGCCTTGGAGTACCCTAATGGGACATTAAAACCTCCAAAATATAGATCTAAAGATGCTTTGTTATGGCCAAAGGAATCTGGTATAGGAGTGAAGCTGGCTCAACTTGCACAGCCCTTGTGCAAAGGCTGACACTAATGCCACTTCTTCGGAATTAGGTGTACGTGACCAGTCGGATCATTGTAACAGAGTTACACCAGAGCAACACCTGCAAACTGTTATGAAAGCTGACTTCTTTGATAGCTTAGTATAGATTCTCTGAAATTATTTAAAGAGGGAAAGAAAAAAAATCATTTTGACAAAAAAATTATCATAGGGTAGCAAATGGTTAAAAAAGGATTTGATACCTTATAAATAACCAGGATGTACCTCAATGGTTTAAAAGTTACTCCACTAAACCAATGCTTTGCCACTGTCTCACTTTTTCTAGTAGTTCCTACCTCTGTAAAAGCAAGTTTGCTTTGAAACACTCTTATAATCTGTACCAAAGTAAATACGATTGCTGATACGTGTTTAAGTCAAACATACAGATTTAACTTCCTTAACCAAGCACAATTTACCTATGTACAGGCATAACACAGAAGGGTTTTTTGTTAAACACTAGCTAAATAGTCATCACACCAATCAGCACTCACCAGAAAAAAAGTTTTATATCACAAATACTTATTTTAACGAATTTTTAAAATACAACTTGAATTTTCAGTGCATGATGTTTTTGTACATACACATATGTAAACCCCCACAAATGTAGCAGCCACAAAAAAGAAAACCTCACATAGAAACACAGATGAAGGAAAAGGCGCCCTTTATCAGAGTGAGCAAACTTACACAAAAAAACCCCAAACCAACACGTCTGCCAAAATACTTTCAGGTCAACTACAAATAATCTGGAAGTCCATACTGTCCATAGTCTGGTACAGGAGACAAATTTAATTGGACCTAGATGATTTATAGGGTCCCAAGAAGAATGTGAGACACTCACTGGAAACACTGTTTTATCCAACAACAATGAAAACGTTGGAAAGTTAAGTCAAAAAAAAGCCAAAGGGAGACTACAAAGGTATCAAAGACATGGATGGCTGTGAGAGGTAAGAACTACAAATCATGTTCAAGTTCTCATCTGCAATTGAGACTTTACTTTTTTCCTTTTTTAAGTTTCTTCAGACTTTTTTCCCAACTCTTAACCCATTCATACTTCAAAAATGGACTGATTCAAATGTAGAAGTCAAGCACAGAGATGCGAACACACAGGAAAAAAAGTAGTTCAGTAATCTTAAAAAGAGAGTGAAATGGCATCTGCAAAAACTATTAGATTTCAGTAACCTAAATTAATGCACATCCCTGTTTGCTGTTACATATAGAGGCTTTTGAAAATCTAGAACAAGTACATAGAAGACGCCAAACAAAGGATCTAAGACAGCACTTAAGCCAGATTAATCCACATAATGGGAGTCACGGGGCTCTGACTGATACTGAGCTGACTGGCAGGAGTGTAAGCTTTCTAATAACTTATGTTCCACCTTCTGAAGTTTTATGGCATTTACAGGGGAAGAAAAATGAAAACATCATGCATCAGATCCATATGTATTCAGTTTTAAGCTACTGAGGAAAGACTACTAAGAATACTAAGTACTGAAACATAAAGTCATTTTTAACCTCCTCTTTCATGGAGCTCAGGGCAGAGTCCCATTTTCTACAGTATTATACCACAGATACTCTGTCTCTGTATAGGTGTATACAACCAAATAAAGCAAGCCAGATCTCCATCAAAACTGCAGAAACACACATGAATGTAACCTGCCAGTCACTGGCAAAATCTCATTCAGTTGCCATTGTAAGTAAAGTCTTTGTACATTAGCTGTGTAAGTACATAGTTGGATAAAAAATATGTTTACTACTAACTGCAACAAACTTAGGCATCTAAAAAATAACTGAAAAAATAAAAACTTCCACCATTTTCATAAAGTATCACTGGAAATTATTGTATGATACATTACAAAGTACAAAACTACAAGAACCAAAATGAAAACATCATAATTTATGGGTACCATTTGCAAACGGCATATAAAATCATTTCTCATCATTTCTATTTATATAAAAATATGGAATTATTTCATCCCACAGGTTTTTTCATCTTTTTCTTTTTTTGGCCCAAAAAGTGAACAAGCACTAACCAAAGAAAGTGAAGAAAATTAGTATCTGTAATACAGACAGTATTTTGAAAAAATAACTTCCATAAAAGAATCAGTACCATAAGAAGAAGTGAATTTTACTTCCTAGGTATGCCAACAGCCATTACAATATTGTTGTTCGTAAACACGTACCGTATATTAAGATCAACTTTTTGGTTCCTTTCTCACTCTTAGCACATTCTGTTGCAGAGCTGCAAGTTCAAATTTGTCAAGCAAAATGCTTCACTTCTTAAGATTGCTCATTTCATGCTACAATGGAAATGATTACATTGTTAACATAAGGAAGACTGCAACTTCATTATTAGGTTTAAGTATCTCCCTTTCAGTTGCTTAAATGACAGGCAATTTGATTTTTGTAAAAGAACACAACTGATCTTGAATTAGGCCCAAGCCGAAGAGTTGCTAGAACTCCCCCAAGCAAGGTTAATGATGTCACAGCATAGCAGCAGCACTGACAACCAGTACCCCTTCCCTTTTCAGAGCACCAGCCAGCAGTCCTTGAAAAAAAAATAAACAAAAAACTAAGATAAAAGCTATTATCTGTGCTTGAAATGAGCATTTTTTTCTCCCTCCTATCAAACATCTAACAAGTTTACATTGCACTGCAGAGTAATCACTCGTTATCACTATTTCAGTCACTATTTTTCTTCTGGGAAAAGAGTCCATTTGTATGAAAGCAGGAAGAGGAGTACCACTTTTCTTACTGCTCTTTCTATCCAAGTATTAATAAGAGTGGGAGAGGTATTACTCCTACCTCTCTGCTGAGGTTCCTCCTCGCCAGATAATTGCTGAGCCTAACATTTTCCTGTGTGTTTAACATGCTCACATACTGTGCATTTCAGCTCCACAAGGTCTTTGGTTGGTTTGTTTGTTTTTTTCATTAAAGTCAAAATCTCAGTAGGACATGGGCACTATTTCCTATGATGAGTTCTCTACAGCCACTTTGATATCAAGGCCTGCAAATTAACACTGAGAGAATATTAAATAAATACAAGCAGTTAAAAGAAGAACAAATAAAGAGAATTAATTAACACAAAGAGTCCCACTAGGAACATTTGTTTCCTTCCTTGATAGGGTACACATTTCTCCTATACACTTTTTTATTCAGCGGTTCAAAATGTCAGGTTTTCTGCATGTCAGCGGATAGAAAATACAACCATTTTATTCTGCTATACTTGATATGTAGAGGAAGATTTAAATATTTGCACACTAAAAGTAATAATATTCTTAATACCACCATGGTCTATAGAGGAAGCATTATTTAAAAACTGTCTGGTCTGTTAAACAAATACTTACATTTTTTTAAGTGGTATGAATGAAAGCTGAGAGTTTAGTTATGGTTTTCAAGCACTTGTGAACAGCCACATTACTGTAACTTTTGTCTAAAACTTGTAGTAAATCCATCATTTATCTACATATTTAAAGAATTTTATTCATTCAGTATTACGTGATAAACTATACAGCACAATTAAAAGACAGCACCCAGGCAGAACTTCTCCTATGCAGTTCCCCTCTCAGTATTCTGTCATCAACCCAACAGCATATTCCAAAACAAGAACTGCCTGAAAATTTCAAACACAGCTTGGAAAACTCTTCATGACACAGTCACACAAAAGTAACTATTTCCAATAAATGTTCCTGGTCAGTTGTTTCACTTTGCAGGGCCTGGTGTGCAGGGTACCACCTCTCCCTTTGGAGGATCTCAGGCATCCCAGCCTCTACTCACCCACTGCACTGCGCTGAACCTTGGAAGGTGTTGGATTTGCTGTGCACCAGCCCACTTGTGCAGGCATGAAACTGCTCTCTAGGACATGAGCGAGAGCCTGAGCCTTTCACCAGCAAAGGCTATCAAAGTCAGGAGCTTTAAGCAGGTAAGACAGACCCTCAGAAAATGTTCAAGCAAGAACTTTTTAGAGCAAGGTGGGAAAAAAAGAAAAAGGAAAGAAAGAGGGCTGGGGGAAGCCCTGAGGAGTAGTTTAGCAAAATAATACATAATTCCCTTGAGACTGTGTGACAAGCCAATTCAGTTTAGCAACCAGTCAAGCATATGTATAAACCTGTTTTTTAACATCTCCTAGAGCTCTAATTAAAACACAAGGAGGCATTAACGACATGATACGTTATGTTCACCATTCAATTCAATAATGAAGAAATGTAGCTCTTTAATCTAATGCTGTAACAGGTGTACTTTGAAGAAGAAAAGCACTCCAAAGTTTTCAAACAAAGTTTAACAAGCTAAGGCAAGCATCCCAGTATTTAATCCAGGAGAAAGTTATAACAAATAGCATCAGCAGTCACGAGCTTATCCTCCCACCTTCTCCTGCTTCTCCGAAGAGGGCGACTAAGCAAGTGCCAGTGGAGCCTCCACAGTCATGCACACAGCCTGGGGTCTCTTCCATTCCTTTAAATCCGAATAAAGCCTGCATTATAGCTCTACAAATGCAGGAGCTTTCATTAGGTCCAAGATCACACATCCCAAACTGCTCTAATCTCCAAATTCTTGGTCTCCTACAGACTGAAATAAGATACTAAATGTTGGAAAAGTTCAGATGTCATCTAGAAAAGGGTAACTTGGAAGCAAATGAATATGAAAGAGTGAAACAGCCCAGGGAGGTGCGTGGTAATTATATCGGCATCTTTCCACTGAAGGCAACACCCGGATTTTCACATTACACTTCTGAAACTTATTTGCCAGATAGCTTCTTGTAGTCAAAGTAAGTTGAAGTATCAATAAAAATAGTATCTACAGACACAATTTTCAGGGGTTCTGAACATCAGATGTGCAGTTGTAGCTAGAAGATTGCATAAAGAAAAGTAATTTTAAAGTGACAGGTGTAATTGATCATTTAACGTGAATAAATATAAGAGAAATCAGTGCTCACATTCTTTCAATTAGCAGCATTAGATTAAAATAAGTTATGTGCTAAAATGCAAAATTTCATATAGTTATCTCACTTTTCAGAGGTGCTATCAAGCCCTACAGATCTCCAGCATCTCCCACTCCCACCTGACCCAGCCTCCGCCAGCATAAAACCTGCCAGGGCATTGACATAACATTTTGTACATCAGCTCTTCAAGATGCAAATAGCATCTGTTGGCTTCCATTACATAAATACCCCCGATAAGAGCTATTATTAACTTGTTAGTTTCCATTTTAAGTAAAGTATGTAAAAACTGTATTTATGTCTCCAATTACATGAAGCCTCAAGCATTATAGGCACTTCAAATCCTCAGAAAAGAGAAACACCACGCAATTTCAGAGGTTCCCTTCTCCATAGAATTGAAAAGCCTCCAAGTCCCCTTAGCTATAGCTCCCACAAAAATTGCGGGAGTGGAGAGATTAAGCAGCACATGCAAATAGCAAGTTTTGGCTCAGTCCATTTCTGTCCATAATGAAAGAAGTCACCAACCAAGACACAACAATACCACTGATCTAGACAAAACAGTAAACTTTTGGTTATAAAATGCATTGAGAGAATGATACCGATACTTAACAGAATATTAATTTTAAGTATCAGTTGACTACAACATTCTTTGCTATCGAATTGCTTGGTATTTTCTGAAGAGTGGGCATAACACTGCATCATCAAACCCATTCAAGTAATAGCCCCCCAAACCACATACCAACTCCTAAAAGAGACTTCTAGGGATGAAAGGAGAAAGACAAACCACAGAAACAGATGTTTACATGACATTTCCATCCGCGGATGATAAAAGATGCACTACAGAAATGGGTGCACATTCCTTCTCCAGATACATCTCATGTCTTGCCAAGCTAACCAAAAATATGCAGACACCATGCCCCGCTCCTTACCCAGTGGGGCACGATGGTCAGAAATTAATTTCGAATATTGAAATAAGCTACCTAACAGACCACCGGGAACACCGTAGGAGCGTTTCAAACTCAAGACAGCTTGTACAGAGTTTAACTTTACTTCTCCCCATCAGGTCTAACAAATCCAGCTATTTTCACCAAGGCCTTGGACACTCAACATCACACTAGCCAAGAGTTGAGGGCACCCTCAAGACATCCTCCAGGCCAGCTGCAGCAAGCTCTTGGGGAAAACGCTCTACAGCATTCAGCATGCAGTAGCTACTACACGTGTCTCTGCCCATGTGTATGTACATATAAAACTGTACAGGTAAAAACAATACTCGAACGTAGATAAGAAGCCTTCGTACAAATTCTTCTCCATAAGTGAATCACCTAGGTCTATGAAAACTATGTGTGTTTTAAAAATCAAAACAAAAAGCCCACTACAATCCCAGGTATCACAATAAACCCCAAACACAAACTTCCTGATTTTCCGCTGCTGAGAGGGAGTCCACAGAATATCAGAGAAGAAAACAGACGGGTTTATTCTACCACTACATTGAGATCAATCTATCCCAGGCTCTTACATTCACAGTGGATTTTCATGGTTTTAATGAGATCCCAAACGAACACACATCCTTGCCAATAAATGCCACTGCATATGTTCCTACATCAGTTCTCTAGCAAACCATTGCGGGTATCTGCTACATATACATAACACAAATAAAAGAAAAAAAGACCTACACTCGGACCCAACTCAGAGGAATTTCTCCCACTGGGGGAGGGAGGCTTGTTCTGTAAAAGGAACCTAGAAAGAGGAAACATCAAAGGAAGGACAGGTAATAGAAACAGTTCTGCTATTTTGATTACTTTTACTGCATCTAAAGTCCAAGTTTTGCAAAGAAAGCTTTCTTCTCCTCCTCTCTGCAATAAAAACAGGGCATGTCATGTCTAGTCTGAAAAGAGGTCAGAAGTTCAGTTAAAAAAAACCCAAAAACCAACATAAACTTTAGATCCTAAAAGTACTAGCTTGCTTTTACTTTGAAAACATACGATCTTAACTAAAGCAACTTCAAATTGCATTTTCTCCCCCTGGTAAGTGCAGGTAAAGGCTTTTCTGATGTCTCCTTAAGGAACTCTGTAGCAAGCTTTAAAGTTATGCAAACGTGCCTTCATCCAGGTCACCCTTTCTGGCCTAAGGCTCTCACATTTTCAAGCTAGCTCTCTAACCATCACTAAGATGCAGTCTCACTGTGTGGAGATGAGCAGGTGTGCTCGAGATGCTCTACCCAACAGCCCACAACAAGCACCAACCTGAAGTAAAAAGTTGGCTGCTGATTAAGCATCTTAGAAGCATTGAGTCAAAATACACTTATCTTAATCTTTCAGTTTTAGTGCAAATGCTCTTTTACAATAACAGAGAGGTATAACAGCTTTCAAGTATCTAGTGTGTAGTAATTGAAGGTTTTCTAATCACAACTGGATGTTGTCTTTAGCATCCCTTTCCTCCTGAGCACGAAAAAAACCATATGGCCTTGAAGTACAGTGCAAATTTACTGATATCTTAATAAAAATACGTAGCCACTCATTATAACAATTTGCGAACAATAGGTGAACTCCTCAAATAACTACAAATGCTTTTTATAAAATAACTCCAGTTAAAAGGTGGAAAAAAGTGGCATTTATTTGCCTGTTAAGATGTATTTTAGGGTGCTCTGTACCAAATTCTTTCATTAATCATCCCATTATTATTTGCAAGTGTTACTTTCTGTAATCCCCGGCCGCTAACCATACCGGTCGCGGTACATCCGTAGAATGAAGCCATGCCTTTGCAGAAAGATGAACAGCATTAACTCAAACACCATGCAGGGGAGGAAGGTTTGATCTGGAGAAGTGAAGTCGGGACCTTCCCGCTCCTCTCCCTACAGGCACAGAGGGCACTGGGGCGCCATCCGCCCCCACCGCTCAGGAAAAAACTTACCTTGGCGGCGCGGCCGGGCAGGCGGGAGGGCTGCGCTAGCGCTTCATTGTCAAACTCAGTTCTAGCAAGTTCCTCGACATACCGGCGCAGCGGTGCTCGGCGGCGGACAAGCGCCCGGCTGTCTGTCTGTCTGTCTACCCGCCAGCCACGCCCAGCCGCGCTCCGCAGGGCCCCGCCGGCTCGGGCACCGCCGGGTC
>WEIT01006243.1:4711-18704 GCA_013389985.1 Dryoscopus gambensis | reverse complement strand
TTTTACTTTGGCTTGTACGATAATGGGTTAGTGATTAGCTTTTCCATAGCCTGCATTAGGTTTATCTGGCAGAAGAAAATTAAGGAACAATAATATCACCAAAGTATTTGCCTCCAAAAATGGCCAAATCAAACCAGTAACTTGAAGCCTGTAAAACTAAGAAGTCACCCAATAAATCTGTAAATAAATCTCTGTAAATATGCCCTCCTTTTATATTACCAAATTTTCATATATTTGAATTTCATACTAAATGGCATCCAGACAGGACTGGTACACATTGCTAGATGGAAGAGTAGTGTGTGACTAGACATATATGTTTAATATTTTGTTGCACTCTGTCTTGTAGCTCCAAGCAAAGATTTAGACTTTTGCCTTGTGCTAGGAGAATGTGCAGACTTTCCCTTTTAAGGTGGTGACATCCACTGCAGATGTTGCAATTTATCACTTGGCTTTAACACAAATGTGACATCTCATTAAACTTCTGCCACGAGGTTTTATTGCTTTAATAATTTGTTGCAATATTTATAGAATAATGTGATGAATTGTATTGAATTTATCATATTATCCAAAAAATAATGTGACAGAACAATAAATCAATCACGTTTTAGAAAGTGATAAAATCGTATTGTCTTAACATTCTAGATCCAAGCATAATAAGATCTCCTCTGAAAATAAAAGGGAAGCTTATTAGCGTTAAATATTTCATATTAGACGGATTAGTTTGGGTCTTGATCAAAAAATCTCTCAAGCTATTATCTGGTAGCTGCTGACTTAACTTTTTAAAATAGAGTGTTTTGGCAATGCCTTTGTGGAACGGACTGAATGCAGGAGCAGAGAATAAAGGATCACTTGAGGCCCTTAGCTGAACTGGCTCCTGTCTGATGCTGATTTTCTTTTAATTTGCTTGACTAGTACTGAGACTGTTCCTAGAAGTAAAAGAGCAGCAAGGAGAGTACATGAACAGAGAGCAGAGCAATTTGTAACAACCACTTCTTTTTGTCTCAACTTCCTTTTGAAGGAACCAGTTGCTAATTCAAGATATCTGTGAGGCCCCAAGCTGGGCTGTGTGAAATACAGGTGTTCCTCTGTACCTGTCATTACACACCAATAGCCATTAGGTAGCAAGAGAATTAATGCTATATGCAGTAAAGAAAGATGAAATAAAAAGCTTAAATTAATGACAAAAGAAGTCACTAGTTACTTGATCCTCCAGGTTATTTTTTTTTTTTTAATTTGAAATATGCTCTGTATATGTCCAGCCTCCTCCACTCCATACATTGATTCATTCTAGAGTGATGCTGTAGTTAATTCTAAAACTGAAGTTATTACTTTTATGAACTTCTGTAAACCAAATAATCCAAATCAGGGAGCAGGACGCCAGTGTGGTGAGAATTATCTACATGCAGAAATATCCCAGACACCTCTGATGCAGATCCTTGACCTGCATTGTCTGCTACGTATGTGGTGAGAAGAGGAAGGGATGCAGACAGATGAGAGTAAAAAGAAATAATTAAACAGTAATATCTATTTGACTCAGCCCATCAGAAGCCTTATCAAATTAAGGTTTCTCAGACACAGAAGTAAATTTTTAAGGAACATAAGAATTATATTAAGATTGATCTTGTGAGTGTATACAGGATGTCATCTGAGCATAATACACAGAGTTCTTGTTTTATAACAAAAAAATACAGAGAGAGACTCCAATTTTTGTCTTTCTTATGGGGAGAGTCTTGAGTGGCCATAGTAATAATTGTGATTTCTGTGGTAGCCTGGGTTTGAAAATCAAAATATCTATTAATTTCATAATTCAACATAATATTCAAAATTTTTGGATGAGTCAAACTTTAGGCATTGTCAAAATGAAACATTTGCTCTCTTGTGTATGGAACTGAAGGAGAAGCATGTTATTGCAGTTCAGTTCTACTTGAAAGTATCTCTGCCTCTGGCATGTGTGCTGCTTTTTTCCTTCACACTGTTCTTTTACGTGTGGCAAGTACTCTGTTATCAGTGGGTGCAGGCATGTGAGTTCCATAAAGTGCTGCTTTGTGATATTTGAACAGACATCATGGGAAATGTATCTCAGCCTGGAAGGATAGTCCAGGCAGAACAGAGATGAAGTCTAACTGTCCCTTTCTGAAAACTCTTGAAATCCACTAAGTGGAATAAAAGTGATAGGGATTTTCCAGAAAAAAAATGTGTCTTTTGTTTGGCGTCATGTTAAAGACATGTTTCAGTCTCATCCATGTCCATCTTGAAAATATCTTATTTTCCCTTCCCTCCACTGCCCTGCCTATTTTTTTTCTGTAGCATTACTCTGTCATCTTGGTCAATACTTGGCAGTTTCCATGAAAGTTTGGTGGGAAGGCTGATGGTCTCTTCCAGCCTTACCTGTTCTGTGATTCTTTTTTATTGCTGCAAACACCTTGTGAATGAATGTGTGTGTGTTTCTGCTGACTGCTTTTAAGTTTCCAGGATGTTTAATTTGCTTACAAACCATCCTCACCTCCAACAAACTCATAAGTTATGTCAGACAACAAGTGCTCCCTCCAGCATCACTCTATCATGTCAGTCTTGGATTTTTTGAGGAAAATTAAGTGATTAAAAGGGCATAGCAATTTTAAACCTGATTTTGAATGAGTAGAAGTACTTCAGGTGTGTGAGTGCACATACTTGCTTTGAGGTGCTGCTTTCTCTGGGCTACCTTATCCAAGTGCTGACGTAGAGCCCCAGCTTCTGAGGTGAGCTTCTTTCCACCAGTGCTCTCCATCGTTCCCTCACGGATGCTTTGGAAGCAGGGAGGAAGTGTTGGCATGACTTTTGAATATGGAGAGTGGCTTCCAGTGGATTTGACAGAGAATCACCAGAGAAAACAAGCCCTCAACTCCACCTGACATTTGAAAGATGTTGATGACCTTTCCTTAATAGTTTAGTGTTGTGTATTGAAGTAGTTTATAATTTTTTTTTTTTGAAAATCAGTGAGATAAGACAGATAAATATTTGATATTTGTGGCACTTTCATAGAAATGTGTGGCACAAGGACTGTTCAATTCTTTTAGAAATAGCAGAGCTTGGACTTTGGAAATTTACGCTACATAGCTGTTACTGTGTGATTGTATCACGCTTCGCCATTTTTTAAATGTTACACCTCTGGCCTTTAGAGGTAAGGTTGCTCACAGTTAATGTGTTTTATTTACCTTAACTTGGCATAGTTTTGATTTCCTCTTGCTCCCTCTTGAAGAGCAAATGAATAATAACTTGGTGGCTCCCTTCTGATGCAGTTGTCACTTCCACATATTTTTCCTAATGTAGGGATAAATGAGATGTGGTAGCACTAATTTATTAGAAATATAGGAACTTTCAGATCTAAAATTTACCATAAAGGCCATACTTTTTTTGTCCTTCACCAAAGCCTTCATTGAGACAGACATTAAGTGCTGCCGGAGATAAACATGTTTTAGGAATGGTTTTATATTTTGAGAATATTTAAGTGCCACTGGAAATAATGGCACCAAAAATGAATAATAATAATGATAGGGCTTAAAGTGTCTTGGGTTGTTCTGAAGAATTTCTCTAGGTATGGCTAAACTTCAAGTTCAGATAAAGAAATATGAAAAATCATTAATGAAATCTTACAATTTGATTGCTAAATTTACAAAGGATGAAGGCAGTGGATCCCAAATGAGTCTGTTCTCCCAAGGGAGCCAGAAAGGGGAATAGCTGTGTCAGCTTCCATTGCAAGCACTAAACCTGGAATTTATAGGTGCACATTTTAGTAATTATCTGCTTATACCTTCCAAAGAGGATCTTTTAGTGGTGTAATCAGAACTGTAAAAAGGAAGCAAGTTTCTCTTGCAGTAAATTAAGATCTATTTGAAAAGCCATTGGAAATACTTGAATACTTTATTTCTTAAGAAGAGTAAGTTGTACAGAGATTTGTAATCTAAGCAGTACTGATTGTGAGGTTTTTTTGGTTTTCATAGTGGTCATTTTAGAGACAAATCTTTCTGTAAGACCTTGAAAGGGAGAGGTCACCTAATGCAGAATATACATCTGTACAATTTATATGCCAATTAATGTCCTGATTCATGGCAGACAACTGAGTTAAAAATCTGTGGTTTCATGCCAAAATCCATAATATAACATTCATTTTGCTCTGCATAATAGAATTTTATTTGGAGAACATATTTGACTAGATGAAGACATCAGAATGTCTTGGATGAGAGTCTGGCAGTAATCCCACATATTTGCCATCATTATATTGTACGGTTGTGACTATGTCTGGTATTGGAAAAAAAACCTCCTTCTTCTGGAAAGCTTCCCTTTGCCTTCCTGTGGCTCCCTTGGGGACAGTTTAATGGTTTTGGAAGGATATAAATGCAGCTAAGTTGAAAAATGTATATACAACTTGGGAACTGTTCAGGCAGTTTCCTTAAGGATTCAGGTATTTCCTAGGGCTTCCTATATTTGGATCTGGGATACAGTGGACGTGGAGTGTGTAGGGAAGTGGTGCAACTCTTGGAAACGTTTAAACTGTTGCTTTACAGCACAGCAGTAATCAAGGATTTTAGTTTAGCAGTGACTCTTCCCTTTCCAGATTCTACAGGCATTTTCATGTAGCCCTAAAAAAGTAAGTACATACATAGTATGAAACATAGGAAGAAAGATTAATCATAAAAACAAGCAGTTTACATGAAATTAAAAAGTAGCCATTTGAATTCCCTCTGGATGTTTAAATAGGAGTTATTCCTCTAAATTTTCAAAGGATTTCTGAAAGTCTAATCCGAGTTGCATGAGCTAACAGTAATTTATAAATCTTCCGATCTTTTTTTTAAAGTTCCTAGACTGAGCAGTAGCATGATGCATTTACCCTTGGGAATCGTAGAGTATCACTTTAAATGATTAAGTAATGGGAAAAGAGCTTAATCTCTTACGGCTTCTCTACAAGTAAAGAAAATCAGAGACAGAGTGAACAGGTTTTCCAGCTTTGCTGCTCTTTGGAAACCGGGGAAATTAGAACAGTCCCTCGTAAACTTAGATTTGTAGTCCTGTCCTGAACAAATATGTTCATAAATATATGGGAAGTTAAAGAAGAGGACAATTTGTCATATCTCTAGAGAAAATTATTACCTTCCTTAAGAACTAATATATCAATTTACACACGTCTGTCAGCTTCCGGATAGTACCTGCTGGAATTTCTCATCAGGAGCTGTTCTCCTGGAGTGTTGGTACCTGCTGGAAGCACAGCGTGCAGACCCCTCTACCATGAGCTGCTGTGGCTGCGAGCCCTCCGGCTTTGGGCAGTGTATCTGGAAATATCCCCCCTAGCTGTGCGGTGGCTACCCAAGAAAACAGATACTCTTGTCATTCATGGTGGTGATGAAAATGGATCTTCTCACAGGATTTCTGATTTCATCACCTTTTAGCATAGTTGATCTGACAGCTGAAGCAGATTTCCATAGGTAAATGGGAAATCAGGTTGCTCTGGCATTGGGTGGGATCCTCACTTGAGGAGCCACTTGGTCATTTTTATATATTTTACACTTTTCCTTCTGTTTGTGTTGCAACTCTTATTGTATCCAAATTCACTCTTTTTACTGCATTTTAATGCACGTTAGATAAACCGTGCTCGGATTTCTTTGTTACCCTGGAAAGCCAATTCTGCCCTGCAAAAGTAAAACAAATAAGCTGTTACAAGCTCATCAGTAGATGTTTATATCTGAAGTGAGTGGAAACAAAGCTCCACACAAGTGAAGGCAAATTTAAGCAAAACCTGGCAAGCTTGAGGGAGTATGTGTTGGGCACAGGTTCTTGGAAATTTTGCAGATCTTTAGAGGCAATAATTTCCAGAGGAATATATGCGAAACCAAGGGTAGTTGTGCTTTAAATATAACTTCATTCATATTGATTATGTTGTCCTCCACGGTGAAGCTGACTTGATATGTTTCTGCTTGAAAAAGAGGTGACAATTGCTTCAACAAAAAAGAGCCATGTAAGGAGGAGAGAAATTGGTCCCAATACTTGGTCAAAAAAATCAAAGTTTAGCAAAAAATATGAGGATTCAAAATATGTTTAATTTAATAAAAAACTTTATAGAGAGAAGGTTTGTATATGCCAAAAATATGAAATGCCTAAAATATGTTTTTCATTGTAAATCTTGCACCTATGAAATTTCATTTGATGGGTAGACTATTCTGGGCAAGGGACCAAAACAAAGTAGCCAAATGACAATAATTTGATAAGGAAATGAGAATGTATTGTAGCTAAAAGGATGTGGGTGCAGTTTTTAAAATCCTTTAAATTAATAGATATATCTTTAAACTTCTCTTATTAAATATGTTATTTATAAGAAATTTTTAAAACACTTGTTGAGTTTTAACAACTTACTGAAATCATGTAGGACTAATATTTTTGAAATAGGTAATAAGAACAGCAGTGCTGTCTACTGCTATAAACTTTTATTTCATTAGTTTCCAACTTAGTAATTTAGTTAAAATTTCAAAACCATTACCAAAAGCTTGTGTATTTGACTTCAATTTGATTAAAATGATTGAGAGAAGCCAACCAAAGGAAGAAGGCAATCCATAAAGATGATTCAGTTAAAAAAAATAAAAAAATTGAACCTGTTTTTAAGACAATAGAATGCGAATTTGCCATCCATGTGTCAAAGGTAATCAAAAATTTGAGACTGTAAGGAAAATTTACTAGTTTTACATTTAAGAAGTTATTTTCTAGGTATAAGAAAAGTATAAATACTTGAAAATGCCTTGAAGTCAGAAGAAAGAAAACATGGGACTTAATTGATTGAGAAATGCGTGAAAAGGAAAGAACCTAATAAACACTTTTGCTTGTTTGCTGCTGGTTTTGGGATATTTGCCAGGTGTTTTTCCTAGAATAGGGTTTTCACTACAGACTGAGTAGGATTAGGGAGTCAGATTCCCCAGTATCTTTGAGTTGGACTGGCTGTTTCTTTTCTTTTTTTCTTTTTTTTTTTTAAATACCTAGAATATACTTAGAAAGTACAATGAGGAATACTGTAAAGAGACTTGTATCTACTTCTCTGCCATAGAATATTATACATTCACTTAGTTAAGCTACCAATTTATTAAGTTTGATGGTATAAAAGGAAAGTATTTCCAAAGCTTCTTTTAATGAAAACCTTCTGAAAAATTTCTTTTTTTCTATGTAAGATGATCTTTTCTGTTGACAAAATCCAGTTCAGTTAAAATGAAGAGAACATAAAAAGCTAAATTTAATCTGGTTCTGAAGTATGGAACCACATTTAAGTTAGTATAAGAATATTGTTTTCATAGATCAATTGGTTGACTAATATGCATTGAGTTGTAGGTGAAAAAATATCCTAGAAAAAGTATGCATGGTAAATTAACCCATAAATCCATTTTCATATCCCAGGACCTATCATTACACATTCAATATCATCTGACTTGGAGGTGAATTAATACCTGGTTATTGTTTTGGAGGTTCAGGAACTCAATTTAAAAAAAAATAAAATAAAAATTAATTTTAATCCTGATTGAAACACAGTTCTCTTGAAGAACCTTTTCTTTCTCAGGGAAAAAAAAATCTTTTAGCCTATATAAATTCACGTTGTAAGGACTTTAAAAAGGGACTATTTTTCAGGTAACAACCATCTAAGTCACCCAAGGCAGCGGTGACCCAGGGTTGTATCTCTGCTTTTGAATGGAATGGAGAATTTATTGGTGTTTTGTTTCAAATATCAGAAGAACTTTGTACCTAGTGGGATAAAGTTCTTCTAATGTTGTCTTTCACGTGAGATCTCTTCATATTTGTGCCAAGGTGCACAAACATTACTGGGAAAATGCTGGTTTTTTATAAGCAAAGATTGTTTCTGTCTGAGCTCTAGCTCCTGCTGCAGTGACAATTTGATATATATATATCAAATAATTGCTATTTATATGAGACAGAACAGGGCTTACAAATAACCACACATAGTGTGATTCTGGGTCCTGAGCAGGGCCAGGAGTTGGACTTTGATGATCCTTGTGGGTCCCTTCGAACTCGGGATAGTCTATGAATCTCTAGTCTATAATCTTGTATTTGAGCGTACTTGGACAGATTGTCAGGTTTCCATCCTAAAAAATACCCCAAAGCCAACCGGACATGGCCCTGAGCAATCAGGTCCAGTCTCAAAGCCAGTTTTCCCACTTCACAGACTGGCAGGTGTTTTTTTTAACTCTGCCTCTTTCCCCTCAGCCTTGCTCAAGGGTTTAACTGTGCTGACAACATTCCATATTACAGTAGAACATATAGAGGCCATGCTGTAAAGAACTGTAGAGGCATTTCACAGTGTATGCACTCTTTTTATAGGTGAATACTCCATTTAAATGTTCAGTTGAACAAAATTTAGGTAGTAATTAAAAGTGTTTAACCCACATAAAAAAATTTTATGTAGGTTATGCAATTAATTTTATTACAGAAATTGCATTTAACTTAAGAACCGATGACCTTATCTTAATGCAGTAATGTATTTTTCATTAAAATGAAACATCCTGTTAGCCAGGCAATAACCAGCCAGAAAGGAAGAGATGGAAAAGGTCCACAATATACCATGTACAACATCTGTCTAAAAGAAAAAAATAGCCAGTAATGCAGCATTTTTCAATTTATTACTGTGTCATATTGGAAAGTTTAAACTGTAATTAAATGGATGGGAACTGCTAATACACTGTCATTTTACAACTTGGATGGCTTCTACTGCTGAGCTGTCCTACCTCCTCCAGTAAATTACAGCTGTTGCTTGGTCTTTTATGCAGGCTTTCACACGTGGGATGTATTAATCATCAAGGAAGATTATTGAATGCATTTCTAGACACAGGAACAGCCAATATTTCTTCTGTCAAATGCACCTTCCACCTGTTTGCTGCAATGCTCCATGCATTTTTAGGGGTTTCTTGTCTTTGTTGTGTGCTGATAACAACATAGATCTTGCAGATGGAGTTTTCTAGATGACTTAAGATGATACCTCTGAAAGAGTGAATATATTACCATCACTGCTTTTGCTGTCATGAGATTACTCAGTACAGCATATTATTATAAGTGGTTGGTATTAACAGCAAACAATATTTTTAGCAATGTTATACTACAGGGAAGAGGGCATTTTTATACGTAACAAGTGAATGATCATGGATTGCGTATAGAATCTTACTGCAGACTGTGTACTTGCAGGTAGTGTGCAAGCATACCACCTGGGGTGGTGTTGATGGGGTTTGGACTGCTTTTCCTCTCTTGGGATAATTAAACTGCTTTTGATGGCAAGTAAAAGTATTTAATTTCGAGTTTTTTAAACCATGCTTTTAGATGTCAGTATTTTGGAAACAAGTCAGTTGGGCAGAGCATGATTTTTAAAAATCTCCCAACTTCAAAAGGCTTGTTTCTGTTGTCATTATTGAGAAATGTGCTTTTGGATCAGCTACAGATTCTTACTAATAATACATCTTACGCATTGATGGATCTGATTCTACAACCTTTGCCATCAAACAGAAAGCAAGAATAAAGAAAAAAAACCGCCAAGGGAACAGGAGAATATTTAAGAGCAGAGGTTCAAACCATGAGCAACTCTTTCTCTGGTTTTGAGTAAATAAAACGATTTATTGCTTTGGGGGAAAGAAATTCTCAATTGGCTAATTTTAGGTATTAGTTCTGTTTTATAGTAGGCTTCAGTAGATGAAGTTCCCAAGGAAAGTGATGTGTACAGCAAGAACAGTCTTACTTTATTAGATGGTTTGGTAGGTTTTACAGCTTATGTTTAGCCACTAATAGTATTCATTCTTCCTTGAAGTGGTAAGAGATATAGGTTTTATTTCAATATTTATTTTAAAGGTAATTATGTATGTCAGTAGCAAGTTGGTTATACTTTCAATTCTGCAAGTAATTACAATTCTGCAGTGGTTGAAATCCTACAATTGCTAAGAAATTCATGGATTACCTTCAAGGAGCTTGAGTTTTCCTGAGTGGGAAGGTGGACTGGAACACAGACAAACTTGCAACTTTTGTTAATTTTTGCACTATCCAATAAATGTACCCAGGCTTCAGTGAAATGGGCACAGTCAGTAAATACAGGATACCTATTAGCACCTAAATGAGGCCTTCCAGTGCCTGAAGGGAGGAAAAGATTCTTTGCTGAGAGGGTGATGAGGATGCTGGAACATATTTCCTGGAGAAGCCGTGTTTGCCCTATCCCTGGAAGTGTTCAAGGCTGGCTTGGAGGGAGCTCTGAGCAACCTGGTCTGGTGGAAGATGTCCCTGTCCATGGCACAGGGGGTGTAACTCAATGATATTTAAAGTCCCCTCCAAACCAGGCCATTCTGTGATCCTATAATTGAAGTTTTAAATGTTTTTGTTTCTACCTCATTGTGAGGGAGCAAATGAAATGGTAATTGCAAACAATTTTATTTATTTATTTTTTCAGTCTTCTCTTTAAAAATATTGCTGGGCATCCAAAACTCACTCCTGTGCCTTCACATGACATGTTTGTGTCAGTGACGTTCCTGGAAGTACAGAAAGATCATTTGAGAGGGTTAATCAGGGAATGCAAAGTTTCTTACTCATAAACATTTCAGGCAGGTCTGCAAACCTAAGCAGAGCCTTAAATTATCTTCTTGTCTCTTTTGGATATGATGCTGAGAGTGCTTCAGCTATAAAAACCTATCGAGCAGAGTCTCTTCAGATACCTGTTGTGAGACCGTGCATGGAAGGGATTTACTGGAATCTGACAAAGGAGAGCAAATGGGTAAAAGCCTTGGTGGTACAGGAAGTTTTTTGCGAGGCAGTGAGTAGGGTTTGCAAGGCTCTGAGGTGTTGCAGAGGGATGTGTTATTTATGCGCGGCCCCAGAGGCTCTTTGCCAGTTTCGTGGGCTGTGATTTGGCGTTTGACTGCCTCAGCATGTGAGAGATGCCTTAGCAGGAGGTGCTTGGTAATTGGGGTGGGCTGAGATTTATATTGGCAGGGAATCTGCACTGGGTGTCCAACACACTGCTCCTTCTGCCAGCTGGGAGGGAGGGAGAGAGGAGCTGAGGGAATCCAAGTTTCTCCTCTTGGGTGCAGGAGAGTTTTTGGCTTCTCTCAGAGATCCAATAATTTGGTGTGTCAATATTTTAAAGGCCCTGCAGGACAAAGCCAAGGAAGCTTTTTAAAGGCCTGATCTCTTTTTCCTGGGAGGAGTTAAAAACATTCTCACCAGGGCTCTCCTCAGGGTGCATGCGATTGCTCACAGGAGTTGGGACCTGTGTCTGAAACACCTTTTTAGCTGTCCCTAATTAAGCACATGCTTTCACTTTTGTTCTTGGACCAAAGACCAACAACTGTCAGAAGGGGTTTAACCTGGAATATGTGATTTTGCATTAAAGTGGACTAAATGGCTCAAGCTGTAAAGGGCAGATGAGGTATAGATGAGGAAACTTTTCTTCAGTGTTTCTTGCAGGCCCTGTGCCCGTCACTCATTGCAAACAGAGCTGGCATGAGCATGTGCAAACTCACCAGTTTTGTTCACCTGCCTGGCATGGCAAGAGAAACTTCAAGTGCAGAGGTCAGGAAGTTTAATGTGGTTAGGAAACTCATCCCTCTGGAAAACAGCCAGGCTAAGGCAGGTTGCTCTGCACTTCAAATTTCAAACTGAGTTTAGAAACACAGCCACTCTGAGCAGTCAGAGCCTGGCAGCAGAGCAAACACCTGATTTAGAGTGGCCAGACATTGGTTTTGGGGATCCTGGCCCAGGATGGACTAATAGACTAGTGGGGTGAAAGAAGATATGAGAAGATATGATTGCTGTGGGAGATGCAAATAGTATCTTATCCACTTTGTGAAAACACAAATGCAAAAAAATAAACCGCAGGGAAGAGAACAAAAAGTACGTACTGCTTGTTAATTAAGACTGATGATATTAACAGAATATTAATGAGTCTGCGATAAAAGAAGGGTTCATCTGAAATGTTAATGTGAAGCAAGACTTATTCGAAGTTACTAAATATAAATTTTGTATTTGATTAATCACTTTTTATTGTGGTATATTTTTGGATTGTATTTAGCAACTACCTCTGAAAAAGTAATTGTGATGGGAATCAGAGAGTAGTAATTGGAAGGCAGAGATTATACAGGATACAACAGAGATTATGCAGGAATGGCTGCTCATCTTTTTGCTTTGCTGTGAAGAAACAGGAATTTAAATTTCAGCTGTTGCAAGTCAGACCAGGCAATGCTGGCTGTGAGACTGTAACTATAGAGGGAGCCTGTACTCCACCTAGGGAAACGTGCCCTGGTGTGCACTCAGCTGAGAAGAAATATAGGTACTTCTACTGGCATGACAACCTGAACCCCCTGGGTGGCATCCCAACTTGTGTAATTGCAAGACCTAGATGACATTAATCACTCAACCACAAATTGAGTTTCAAGCTAAAGAAGTATTTGTCTGTCTTTCAGCAAATACACTGTTCCTGAATACATAATCATTTCAAATGTTTGTTGGGCTTGGGGAGAAAAGGTGAGCTCAATGTAGAAAGAATATACTGAAAATAAAAGCCTGCCTGACCAGTTCAGTGGTTTTACTTTTAATGAATAACCATTTTTTATGGTTCTAAATTTCACTTTTCCTTTGACACAGCACAGCTCTCTTAATGCTGTTCATGTTTATATGCTCAAAAATCCCGCAATAGATCTTCCTATAGTGGAAAGAGCCTGATTTTTAGTATTTTGCTGGAATTCAAAATTAAAGTCCATAGCAATAATACCCAACAAGCCATATGAAGTATGAAAGGAGAATTTTATCCATTTGCTGTTTGGATTACATATAAAGATGTTTCTTTTAAAAAATGAGCAGCAGCCTTCTTGTACAACTGCCTGCCTCAGTCTGTGGTGATATAACTGGAGGTAATTAGGAGGTGTGTATGAGGAACAGCATGTAAAGTCTTTAAATAGATGCTCATCTTGGAGATTCAGCACTCTGATAGATATATTCAGGAGAGGTGCTTTGATTTCTAAGATTTTTTTTGACAACATTGTGGTGGAGGGGTAAGGAACATGCAAAACTTTTCTGAGAGGGGGGCAAGCTTGCCAGTCTCCCCTGCAAGACAGCAGGCTCCTCAAGATGAGGTGACTTTTTTATCCTACAGATTGTGTCAATACTCATTATACGTTTTTCAGCTCTGCAGTTAAATACAGGAAGCTGAAGGTGAAACTTCCATTAGTGTCAGAATAATTGAGAACAATTTGGAGAGAGAAACTTCTAGATTTTAAGCAAACTCTTAAGGATAGCATTTCCTGAATCAAGGTACTAATTAATTTCATAATTTCTCTATGATTGGTTTTTTGGATACAAATTATGATATTCCTTTTTCTTTTAAAGATGCCAAGAGTCACTGGTAAGGAATTATTAAAGCATGGAGCTAAATTTCATTGATGCCTGTACTGTAGCACTTCTGATATGGTGCAAGGTTCTGTCAACTTCACTCTGAAATTGTTCAAATTGAAGTATTGCGAGTAACCATGAGATTATATCTGTCCAACTGGCAGCATTGATTAAATTTCCTAACTTTCGCATTTCCTTTAAGTGGTATATTTCATTAAGTATCTCAAGGAGATTTTTAGACTATAGTTTTGAATGGGCATTGGCATAATTTGATTACAGGAACTTATCAGAGACCTAATTTTATTTTATTTTTTCAGCCGACTATCTGTCATGATGGTCTTTCCTTTTTTTTTTTTTTTTAAAACTTCCTGAAATGGTTGCTATGAAAAGTACATCAGCCAGCCTCTAAGCAGAGCACATTTCAAAGCATATTTTTACATCATACAGGCTGCATGTATTGCAGTCCTATTCCAGAGTCCCACACTCTTCTATCTTTATTGAGAAATTATTTTCCAATTGCAATTACAGCATTTTGCGTAAATCTCAGGGAAAGAACGGTTCAGTGAGTGTGGCTCCTGTTGGCTTTGCAATGTAAATTTGGATTCTTGAGAAG
>WEIT01006238.1:17299-37367 GCA_013389985.1 Dryoscopus gambensis | reverse complement strand
AAAAAACACCAAAAAACACTGTCTTAATTCATTAAAGCACCAAAGCTCACAGGATAGCTGCTGCTGACAGTGGCCATGCACTACCCAGTTGTGACTGATTGGTGGGTTCAAAGGTTAGTGCTGAGGATGTGGGGAGAGGGAATGCTGATAAGCCGCACCATCACTAAGCCCCAGTTCTCTACGCTGAAAGTGGTCTCATTGCTCATAGTTCCCAACATGTATATACACTGAGAGTGACCACAGCTTCTGCCCTTTGTGGCCAGGTGAGTGCCCTCCACGTGAGTTAATTCTATACTGAGTAGATCTACTGGATCTGATGCTCTAGGGAAGCCCAGGCATCCAGACACTGATGGTGTGACTCACTGTGTCTGAGTCAAGGAGTCAAAATCTGTGAGTTAGTATTGCTCGTCTCCTTTTATAATGACTTATCTGATTAACTCTACATCTCCTTTTTTTTTAATTCAGTGGTAAAGAGGGTAATTTTTATTCTTCGATTATTGCACAAGAGTCAGATGCCTGGTTTGAGATGTCCACCACAGGCTAAAAGCATCCCAAGGCTTGTCTGTGTATGCCAAGCATAGGTCTGAGTGTCCCTCCACAGGGTAATGTGCTCATCACCCTGGGCTATTGACATGATGTAGGATTTAAACTTTTATAACACCAATGAGTACCATCAAATCATTAACTAGAATTACAATATTACTGTTACTGTCCTCTCTCACATTCTTGATGCAGCCTTAGTTCATTTCTTGCACACTGAGGCACTTTCAGTATGTTGACCACTGTGACATCTGCCCAGGGGGTCAGAGTGAAATCAGGGATCAGTTCCTTGCAGAGCTTTGTTTCTTTGAGGGAAGACAGCTCTGTGTGGATTGGACTCTGTGCTTTGCTTCTTGCTGAATTCTATGCCCCTGCAGGCTCATCTTCAATGCTGAAAGTTTGTTCTAAGTTCATTCTTTGCTTAGAGTGTTTATAAAAAAGGGGAAAACCTTGGGAGGTTTATTAATACAAGCACATACCTTAATTTTCTTTCTGAAGTCAATTCAGAAATATGATTTTACACCATCCCTCCTGCCAGGTCTGCAATATTTTCTCCCCATGTTCCTGCTCAATATTTCAGGGAAGGTGGCTGAGGAGTAGGAGACACATCCCATTCTGAAGAGGATATTTATTCCTGTGTCTTTGTCATGTGCAGATAGTGAATTCAGGCTGGTTGTAGCTCTGATAACAGTTAGGTGCCTCCTTGACTCCATTCTTGAAGATTAGGATTGATGCCAGTTTCCTGGAGGAAAGGTCTCCCTCAAATGATCAAAGTGGATTTTAAAAGCTTGGCTTTTTTTTGAATAAGAAGAAATTATTAGCTGTTTTGGTGCTAAGATACAGTTAGTCAAGAGTAGTGCCTAGGAGAGCCAAACTGATAAGATTTTGATTTTTCAAGCATAGAATGAATATTTATTGCTAAGATATAGAGGAGTTGGCATAACCATGGATGAATTAAGAGAGCAGAAGAAACAGAGTTGCTTTTTTCAAAGGTCAGCCATTCTCTCACACTCATTATTTCCACTTCGTAATTAGTGTGAGAACCTGCTGTGCAAGGACTCCATCTCAATTTCCTTCACTTACTCTACTTAGCAGATCTATTCCGCCCCTGACTTACCTGCATCCATTTCCTCAAGTGTCGGTACAATCAGGCATTTCTCCAATCAAAATGTTTTCTGAAATCATTGTGGTGCCAAGAAAATGTTTGGCACAGAATCATCACAATGCTGATAATTTCTTCAGGTAATCTGATCTATTAGTACCTTAGGCTGATATTTTTATCTGGAAATTGAATAAAACCTGTTTGTATATATATCCATATATGTATGTTTGTATATATGTAGTCCCTTCCCTAGATAAGGAGAAAAGTCAGCCAGCTGCCACATTCCCCTCTCCAAATTCCCTGGAGGGGAATTCAAACAGTCTTTTGAAAGTAGTGGAAGTCAAGTACTGGAAATCAAGGTGCTGCTCTCCCAAACAATGGGCTGCAAGAAGCAAAACTGTCCGATAAAAATACACCCTGTTTTTTCATAAATATATTGTTCTATAGTATCTATTACAATTAAGTTCTAACATTGCTCCATTTTACATAAGCATTTTTTAGTATAATTTATTTTATGTTCAACCAAAACTGTTGTGCACCTAAATAACTTAAGTATCTCATAAAATTTCAAAGGTGCTGGGGTGGCCATATGTGATCCTTAACTGTGCCCTTATTTAATTAGTGCACTCTCAATACCTCAAATTTTGGTTTAGCAAGACAGAACAATCTTAAGCTACTGTCGCAAATATCCATTCTGCCTGAAGCGGCTTCACTCTGAAAGGTATTCAGCCCAACCTGGTCCTCCTTTAAGTGGGAAAAGTGCATAATGATTTAATGCACATAAACATTCAGCTAGGTGTGAAAAGTCACCAGCATGTCATGCACCACTCTCCAGTGTCTATGTTCAATGAAATGCTTAACTTTTTCAACAAGACAGGTGACCTTCTCCTAGTTGGCAGCTCCTGAACAGCACTAATTCCTTGCAAGGGGTTTGGCGTGAATGCTCCATCTCAGCTTCGTGTCTTATCAGTTTATGTGGCAGGCTATGATTTTTTAAGGATGAAGATGTTGTGTTAAGGCATAAGCAAGGAGAAGGGAGATAACCTGTTTTTATGCATATTAGTGTTTGATCTGTGCTGGGATAAATATTGTTGTTGGCACACTGAAGCCCTTGCGAGCTTCATCAGAAAATTAAATGCTCTGGTGAGAGGTTCATATTTCTGTCCAGAGCTGGATCCTCTTAGATAAATCTCTGCTAGGGAAGTACTCAAGAACCTTTGTAGAAGGTCAGAGAGCAAGCAGCTCCAGCTAGTGCTAGAGCTAGTCTCACCACCAACCAAAAGGGCCAAAAGGACCGTGAAACCCTGACACAGAGAAATGCTTGTGCAGTGTGTTTTCCCACCTTCCATCAATGTGAGACTCTTAGGACTTTTGAAGCAGAGGTGGTGTCTCTGTTTAACAGTCCTACCCTGACCTGACCTGGCTTAGTAGGCCAGGGATGGTGGTTGTGGCACTGCTGACCCATGGTCTGAAGTGCCTACCTGAGTGAATGTCTGACTGACTGGCCCTTGCTGAACTCTCTGATGTTATTTGCAGTGAATTAATAAGATTCAGGTGGGCCGTGTCTACACAAGCCACAAGCACCATCATACCTCGTGTGAGGCTGTGCCAGGATCCAGAGACAGACGACTTTGAATAGAAGTTTCTGAAGAACTACAGCTGGAATTGCTGCATTCAATAGCTTGTTAAGTTACAGACCATTATGACCATTTAAGCTCACTGTTAACCACCATCTCGCAAGTGCTTTCAGCAGAAGTATCCTGTAATTTGGGGGATGTGAGAAGGGCATAGATGGAGTTAGGTTTTGTCTTCATGTTTCTCTTCATCACTACAAATCGTCATCATCCAGTGTGATACCACGTCACAGGCGAACACCGCCCTAGGATTAGCACAGGGCAGTTCTCTCAGAGCTCCCCCAGCCCAGATGCCCTGGTTAGAGGGACCAGTGGCCTTTCTGAGCACAAACTCAGATGGAGCACAGCGGGCACTGGCTGCCTGCTGGGCCAGGCTGCCTGGGAACACTCCATCCTCCTTGCACCAGAAGGAGGAAGGATCAAGCTGATGCCATGCTGACACAGCACTGCTCTCCTGACTTTTTAATCAAAATGTTGAGAATTCTTTGCCTTGCTCTACACAATGGAAACAAAGTCTAGAATATTGAAATTTTTGGCAAAATGAAATTATTCTTTCCTAACTAGGCCCAGGGAAGACTGAACACTGCATTTTCTCCCTAAAGAATATGAAACTTTTCCAAAATTCTCTTTCTGCTGTTTTTATTCACCATGGAGTAGGTTCATAAAGAGCTGCTAATACCATCATATTTTCAGTTAATACAATACTAATGTGAAACATATCACTGAACTCTCCTTATGACATTTTTACAAGCACAAAAATATCAGAATAACCTGTCCTGGTGCAGTGAAATTTTGATGCACCATTTGGAATATGATTTACTTACATTCAATTATATAAGTACAGGCTTGATATATCTAAATCAAACTAAATACATTGATTTTTCAGGAATAAAGATGATCAGTTTTGAATATGGAACATGTGAAGTCAGTGTTCTAGAAGTCACAGATTAGTAACTACAGTATATTTACTTATTTTGGGAACTAAATAATAGCTTCTCTCGGGGTAATTGTGATGTATTTGTCATGGGTCAGTGTCAATTTTTCTGGCCAGTTTAGAAATCAGATCTTTCTATTTTTCACTGGAAACCTGCATTTGTAATGCTCATGCTGTTCATTTATCATATCCAATTATAAATAAGGGGAGGAGAATAGCTTTACTCTAGTAAGGGTTAGAAAATGAAATACTTTACTATTCATATTTTATTTATAATCTTTGAACAGAATATCAGCAAGAAAAGTGCAGTGTCTTATGATCAAAGATATGTTCTTCTTTTCCAAGAGCTGCCAGCAATCTATTACTGACTAAAAGCATGTGAATTCCGTGTTCATCTTGAAGATACAATATACAATATTTCACATCTACTGCACTCAGATTTCAACAATCAGCTTCTTTCAAAGACACCCTGACAACTCAAATGGTGAATTATTAAGTCAGGATAACAAGGACAACATTCACTTTCTTTGTGCTACTCTAGCTACAGCTAGAGTAGAAGACTCTATTAATTATCAGACCAGAAATGGGCTGGGATTTGCTTTGTACATTGCTAAGCAATTTAACTGGAAGAGATGGGTTATGTATGGCAATAAATGACCTTTCTAAAAGCTTGTTTTTCCACCAACTGCTTGTGTTGAAACCAATTGCAGAAGTCATTCAAAATGAGCTGTTTATTGCTTCCTAAATGCATTTACTGCATGCCAGATGTCCATTTCAAAACATTCTGCTGCGTGCCTTTTAACTGACCCTACAGCGAGACGCAACTGCCCATAGCCATTATCCTGGAAATGCTGCTCACTTAGCAGTGGGCTGCCAGCCCAGCAGGCACTGGGGCAGACCCTCTTCAACACCACAGAGATTAGGAGGAGTAAAAGCAACTCCTTAGAGGAGGTGAGTCCATGTCCCACTCAGAAGGGCGATTGCATCCCAGAGTAAACCAAACTGTCAGTGTTATCTCATGAGCTGGCTGACAATAACAGCAAACACACGGCAGTGCAAACTCCCAGCACAGGATGCTTGCAGGGTCCCTGAAATTGCTTCCTCTCTCATGCTGTAGAGTTACTTCTTAAATGAGCTGTGTTTTCTAGGGTGCCTGTTACCCTGAGTACTTCTGTTTTGGCTCTGTAAACACTTTTGCATGTTCCTGGTGTTCATCCTCCTGGCCCACAGCAGCCACCAGTGGCAAAACTTAAATACACTTATCCTCACTTGGTGCTTGCCTTTATGTGTATGCTCTCTGGGATAGCACAGGGCCATAGAATAATTTGGAAAAGGTTGGAAAAGACCCTTAAGATCCTTGAGCCCAACTGTTAATGTAGCACTGCCAAGTCCACCACTGAACCATGTCCCAAAACATGCACGTCTTCAAAATTTGGAGCACTGTGCTTGGTAGATGTTGGCCAGAGGAGTCTCTTGGAAGGGGTGAAAATGTGGGGCCCAATTCCCCACTTACTCATGCCAATGGATTTAGCAGAGCACCAATAGTAGGAGCGTGGCAATTTCTCCCTTTAATGTTCCTCAGCAGTTTTGTAGGTTAACCACAACTTCAGAATACAGGAGAACTTTTCTTAAAATTTGCTTTAAAATGTTTACCTGGTCCTTCAATAAGGCATGATTTATATAAGGAGGTTTGATGCCTTCTCCAGCCACCTAGAAACAGAGACTAGACAAGAGTAAGCGAATAAAGGTAAATATTTATTTGAAAGGCCTTCAAAGGTACACCCTGGGGAGCCAGAGGCCACCCTCCAAAGAGGACCCCAAGATGGATGATGGGTCACGAGTTTTTCACACTGTTATAGGTTTTGTTCATTTACATATAGCTTTCTTTAATTTCCCCACCTCTCCAGAGGCCCTAGCTTACACCTTTGGCCCTAGGACAATCTGGGTGTCCTTGGACAGCAAGCTCAGAGAAACTTTGTTGTGTCTATCTGGCCTAAGAGAGCAGCTAACAAGCTACAAGAGACTTCAGAGTTACACACTAGGCAATAGAAGATTTGAAAAAATACACAAGTTAAAACCAAGGCATCAGATTAGGTGGTCAGTTTGGCTAGTTTCTTCACTATTCAACATTTTCCTCTATTAGCAATTTCAAAAGAAGTTATTTTATTGCCTTCTCTTTCAGGCAGTTATATACTAACTCCCTCTGCTAACATCATCAGGGATTTCTTATAGTAAATGTTCGTATTCCCTTAGTGGTACCCTGTTGCGGTGGCTAAGTCCACATTACACCCCCGTGTTACCACGAAGTAACTAGAAAGTGCTAGAAAGTTCTCCCTTTCCCGAGACCCCACTGGTCCCTGTTCCTCCCCCCCCTCCCCTCCCTTCTCCCACTGGCCCCTATTGTGTCACTCAACCTTGCCTCTACGCCCCAGCCCTCAGACTATTGGCTTCTGATGCTCTGCCCACCCCAGGACCCTTCAGGATAAAAACCACACATGGGTTTTTGTTCTGTGTTCTTTGCCTCTGTTTCTTTCATTGGTTCCATTAAACGCCTCGGAATTGCACGCAGAGACCCCGTCTCACCTTTTCATCTCCAGTTCGCGCGGAGACTGTGTGTGTGTGAGTGGCTGCTCGCGACTGCCTGCGGGGGTGAGATCGTGTGCACGCGTGGGTGCTGGCAGAGCGCCGCCTGAGCGGGACCACGAGGGACCCCGTATGGAAAAAATGCGGCATCGATCCACCAACGCCACCACAGCTAAAGTACTCGGAAAGTGAGGCTTGGATAAAAATGAAAAATGCGTGAAATTAAAATAAATTTTCAATCTAAATTAAGATTAAAAGAAAGAAAAAGGGAGGGGAAAATGTTTTCATGGTACAGTATCAAGGAAATTAAAGTCATAATAATCTAAAGTTATTTTGAGTAAATTTGACATATATAGCAATCAGGAAGAGAAATTAAATAGGTAACAAATTTCAGTCCCATGTCCAAATGAGTATTTTTTTCTATAACTCATTGTCAGTACATAAGAAACCAATGTGAAATTGTGAAATAAAATGTCTTTATCAAATGAGAGGAATTATAGCAAATGTGAAAAGAAAGCCTATCATATTTTTTAATAAGGCTGAAAAACCTTGATACTCAATCCATTACAAAAACAGTTTTGGTTTTGATGAATGGGAATTTTCAACAAATCTTTAAGTACTACTACAACTAGATTTGTTTAATTTCGGATCAGCCATACTGCAAAGCAAGGAAGTCATCTCCCACTTGTTTAGGAACACAGAGCTCATATTTGGCACAGCAAGGACATAGAGAGCAGCTCTTTAAGCCCATAAGGTATTTAATGTATATTTTTCCACATTTCAAAATATGATTGTATTCTTTGCCATACCTTCCTTGCTCCTGACAAAAAAAACACCCCACAACAAGTTGAAACAAAGCACATGAAAGTAATTAACTACCTCAGAATTTCTCTTGTTTTTCTTCAATGTAGATTCAGTTAAATCCTGAATTTGAAATTAATCCTGGGCTAATTACAAAAACTTTGGCTTTAATGCAGTTTCATTTGTAGTTGTATAGAATGAAGAAGAATGATTAAAGCTATCATAAAAGACACACGCAGGAAGTTATTGCTATTGTATTGATTTTTCCATGAACATTATCTATATGTCAGAGGTGGATTCTTTATTTACTTAGAAATAAAAATGCCATACTTATCTGTATAAATTGTATCTTACTTGATGATAGCACATGGAGTCTATTTTTGCAATGATAAAAACCAGTTTAAGTGAAATATTCAGAGTAAGTTTGCAACTGAATTACATAATTTTAACTTCCAAATTCTGTTACTCTCAGTAAATGTACAAGAACACAATTCTTTCGGTAAATTAGCAGTGTTGGAAAGAAAGCAGTTACACCCACGGTGGCAAATCAGGTTTTCCAGACTGCTAAAAGGAACTAAAATTGTCAATCACTCAAATCAGGCTGCAAAGGCTTAACATTGTGCTGGCATGAAAATAAGAGGAGCCGTCTGCAAGAGTAGATCTGTTCTGCAAGATTAACGAAAGTACAGGAAATGGTTTGGAACTATCATTAAAGTATAAGCCCTGGAAATTATATCAAAGGAACAGTGAGAAAAGCACATGGAGAAAAAGCAATTATTCCATGTGATTCACTTTGGTTTTACCATGGTGGTGTGAGAGGAGAAGAAGGATATACTATCATAAAGAGACTGGGAAAGATCTCATGTAAAAGTGAAAACGCAACTGGAAATGTCCTTCTAAATAATTGCTATGAGTAAACACTTTGACAGTCTGATGAGGCCTCAAAAGATCTGTTTCCAGATGCACCTTTGAGACACCCAAAGTCCAATTCTGTGGCAGGCTGTGCTTGTACTTATCTTCATACTGAAGATTTTGCAGAGTGACTAGTTTTAAAAATAAGTGGGAACGAACCTCTTCACAGCTCAGAACTAGTCTGTAGCCCCTTGCATACTTGAACTACTGATGTTCCAGTGGAGACTGGAGGGTTTTATCACTTGATTGTCATTTTGGTCTCTTTCAGTGTAACCTATTCTGAGGTCTGATCATCACTTCAACTGTTCATAGTTCTCCCATTTCCATGCCAGACCTAGAGTTTGAAGTCCTATGGAGCCTGACAGCAATTACCCAAGCACCTCTGGCATATCCATCATCTGGATGACTCCTCATGCTGGGAGCAATAGCAATTATAGCCAGAGAAGCAACAATCTCCTTAAAGCAATGTTTTAAGGAGAAACATTTAGAAAAAATAAAAAAGTGTTAAAATAATAAAAATCTAACTTGTCAGCTAACTATGTTCCAGGGAGATGCTGGTAACACTGAGGTTTTAAAGACCCTTGAAATCTCAGCTGGCATATTCTGTTCTTCCAACTCATTAATCTGTTCTCACTTCCAGCATCTATGTTTGAGGCTTCTAAGGGTCACTTCCTTTTTATCATGTTCTTCTTTGCCAAGACAAAGTCACAGTTTTATTACCCTGAATACTTCTAGCCCCCAACTTTAGCAATTAGGCCAGTAATCCATTGGAAATTGGAGGTAAAAGACTTACAAAAGGTGGTTTTTGTAGTGTTTTCCTCTTGAGCCTTTCTGTGGGAAATAATTTTGTTTTGGCAACAATCCCCACAGTCCAATAGATCCTAATTTTACTTTAGAAGCATGGTCATGTAAAGTGGGATTTTCCTCACCTAATTTTAGCTGCCTACAAGTTAATTGTCTAATTTAGTCAAACAGAGCTTCCTTTTAATATGGACAGAAGTAGGTGTTATCAGAGGATAACATGTTCCTTACCTTTGGAATTTATCTAAGAATTGGACAGCTTAACTTTTAAGTACCTAAGGTGGTTGAGACTCATCCCACCTGAAGTATTGATTCATTCTGTTCCTTTTTATTAGCCTTTTGCTTACTATATACACATTTCATATTTTTAGACATATTTTGAGTAATAAAAAAGCAACAAAATGCAACTCACATTTGAGGGGAAGCCTTACAGGCCTGCTAGTAACTTAACTAGTTTTTAATCAATAATCTTTTTTTTAATGGTGGTGGTGGTGGTGTCCTTCAGATTGCTATTTGTACATTGTGATATCTATTGGTCTTGCACTTGCAGCTTGTAGGACACGGGGAATGACTTTAAACTGAAAGAAGGTACTTTTGGATTAAATATTAGGAAGAAATTCTTTACTGTGAGGGTGGTGAGATGCTTGTACAGGTTGCCCAGACAAGCTGTTGATGCTCCGTCCCTGGAAGTGTTCAAGACCAGGCTGGATAGGGCTCTGAGCAACGTGGTCTAATAGGAGGTGTCCCTGCCCATAGCAGGAGGGCTGAAATTGAATGATCTTTAAGGTCCCTTCAAACTGAAACCATTCTATGATTGATTCTATGATTGATTCTATGATTCTATGATTCTATGATTCTATGATTGATTCAGCTGCATTTTACAGCGTGCAAGGCACATACTGTCATTGGTTGCAAATGCTTTGTAAACCAGATGATTGATTTTATGATGCTTTATCAACTCTGATTTGTAGAACCCTCAACCATTCAGGTAACTCTTTTATTCATGACATTCCCCAGGTTCTTAGTCCAGAAGTTATCTATCTTCTGACACCAGCTGGTGTTTTTCAGATTTCTTCTTCAGATAGCAGGTCAGCAAGCTGTCACCCCATTCTTTTGTTGTAAATTTGGAAAACTGGCAAATGCTGACATCTGCATTTGGCCCTCAGGGTTATGATGTATTTTGAGAAACTGAGACTGCAGAAACAGAAACCAAGAGCAAACCCCTCAAAGAGTGTGTGTAATGCTCCTGTGTTTAACTTGAATCCACTGTGGAAGCTTCATCACTTCATCATGAGCCTAAGATCTTACCTAAAGAAATAGGATTGACTGGATTTGTCTTCTGGGTTTTTTTCTGTTTCACCTACTTAAAAAGGATGAGCATGCATGTGGATGTATTAGAATAATCCAGTAAGTGGAAATGCCAAGCAAAACTGTCACATTACTGCTATTGAAGTACGAGGATGTGCAAGGTGGAATTTTACTTCCGTATTCTAATTTCCGTGGAATCCAAGTATGTTTCGAAATGCTTAATTAGATGTCATCAATTGAAAAGAAACTGTTACCAACTGCTGGAGTTGGTGGTTGAATACACAAGCCGTGGAGGTGACTGGGGAAATGTGTCAGGAGGTGGAATTTCCAGTATTGCTGTCAACCCTCTACCATTTCTTCTGGATTTTGGTTTTTTTTTTAACTCAGAGACCTTTATTTTGCTTTTTTTTTTACTTCAAATTAAATGTCCTAAGTGACAGGTCCTGCAACATTTCTGTCTTTAATCCTCTACAGGTCTGTGTATTCTAAGCTATGCATGTGAGATGAGGATTTACAGGTATAGGAAGCCCAGAGCAGCTATTGCAAATCCTAGGGCAAAATTTTTCATCACATTGTGGATAATTTAATTGCTTCTTTTCAGTATAATCAAGAAGTTATAGTGGTAATCTGAGAACCCAAAAAATCTTTTGAATATTTATCTGCTGAGGCTGCAGATCCTCATGTCTGTCAACAATTGCTTTGATTGTGGGACTATTTATTTGATTGTGGGACTATTTCTGAGGGAAAGGTCTGATTTCTGCTGCAAACTACCTGAACATGTTTCCTTAAAGGAGCAGAAGTTATGCAAGTGGTGCTGCTCCATGGGAGATTGCTGTTAGCTCCCTATGACCCCCTGTACTTTGGCAGAAACTCACATCAGTTGGTTGAAGAAGTAAAAAGGAACAATGGAAAAATAAGCACACACTCTAGGAATCAGGGGACTGAAAGAGAGAAATGTAACTTTTCTGGTAATGCAAGCACAAACAGCCGAAGATTTATTGATTGTAACCTGTATTGCAATGGTCCCTGAGCTAACACTTTAATAAAACCAGGGAAAATGACAACCAAAAGGAGCCCCAGAAATCATAAATTTCAGTATATGTGCAGAATGGTGTGGAGAAAATAATCAGCAAAAAGCAATCAACTCCATCACAATTTGGAAGCACAGAAAGCGTCATTTGGAGAGGACTGAGGTGCAGAAAACCTTGGAGTGTTCAGTCTTGCCTATTTCAGATGGCAGCCAGAGCCAGATGCTTCAGAAAAACATGTAGGAAATTCCACAGCAGTCACATGGGGGATAATCTCTCCCCATCAACTTGCCAGGAAGATCTCATGCTAATCTTTAAAATTTAAGATATGCTTACAACTTGAAAAATCAGGTTCCATATTACTCCCAGCATTCCATTTAAATGTTAACCAGTATAACTGGATAGTCAAATTTTTTTTGAAACCTGCTGAACCTAATTTTTTTTAGAATTTCTTTACAATGCAATATATGTCTACTTAGTTTTAAGGAATACTCCAGATTTGTTACTCCTATTTTTGCAGTGATCTGAGCTAACCAAGTTTTGTCCAAGCAGCCATTTCTCAGTGTTCAAAATACCAGCACAAGAATTATAAAAAGAAAGCACTCCCCTCATTTTTCAGGTTGCAGCCTACACATCTTTTTCTTGCCTTCCCTCAGTAACCAAAAAGAGAGTATTGATTTCAGGGATGTGGCGAAGTCTGTGCCTGGGGTAGGCTTTCTGTGTAGGATCCAGTTTGCCTAACTTGCTCCAGGTTTTTGAAGACGTAGGATACACTTATGCTAATTAATTAAAAAGTCTCAGACAGGAAGTACTGGGACTTAAGGATTTATAGAATTTAATTGGTGGAATGATCCTAGAAATATTTTCCTCTGAAAAGTAACACTTTTTCAAACAGACGCCTTGAAGAATTTGCACGATGGCACAAGCTAGGTGGGATAAAAAATTGCCATTGCTGTTTTAAAGGAAGCTACCCAATTTTGGAAGGTAAGAGAGCTGACTGCAGCTTGCACACGGGCTGTGCTCTCTGTCATTCAGCTTCAGTGACAGAAAGTTGTCCCAAACACACCTAATAAACTGTAAGTATGTAGCCGTGAGAACCCATCTTCCACAGGCAAGTACATCTTATATAATCAGTAAAGGCAAGTGCCCTTGAGCTCCCTCCTGAGAGGCTGTCTTGTCTAAATTGTGCGGCAGATTTTTCTCTTGGGGATGTCTACTGATCAGACACAGATCTACATCTATTTTACTCCTGGTGCTTTGTTAGCACCTGAAGCTACAGTGCAAGTCTAATTAGGCAGTGTGGATCCCATGCTTTATTGACTAACTACAATAACCTGGGCATCAGGAAATCTACAGCCATATTTTCCTTTAATTTTCAATCACTTTGTATTGAAAAGGATAGGGAAAAAGTAAAAATTAAATCTGAATTTGCAAGCTTTTATCTAAGTAAAAATGGAAGTGTGCTTTTAAAAATTATTTTCTTCTTTTAGAACGAACAAACAGCAGTGGGTTTGTGTTGTGGTTGTACCTGGAGATGTCAGTCAGAATTCAGGTGCCTCTGAGCAAACATGTACAATAAAAGAGCTCCTGTCCCGTGGAGTTTAACCTGGAATTGAACCAAGTCATCAAAGAGGGAAGAATAAAACAAAGGCCTGGAAAGTATAGTAATGTGCTTGAGATCAAGAAACTGACTAAAATGTGCTTAAAATTAAGAGATTTAGAGCAACAGAAGAATTTGATTAATCAGACTGTCAGAACTAACTGCCAGGTAAAATACACTGCTGATAAATGTATAGGTGCTAATAAAACACATCCTTCACTTCAGCAGCAGAAAAGGAAAGGCAGAGGAAGCTCTGGAGGAGCACTGGCTGAAGTTACTGAGCTCTTAGTTACTTGCTCAGGCACTCACAATTGCATATCATAAGATGTGCCAATGAGCAACAACTGTTTAATTAATATTTAGGATGACACATATTCATATTCATGTTAATCCTATATACTTTGTAGGGGGAAACAAAAGCTACAGTATATTTAATGGTTTCTTGCCGCTGTTTCAAAACACCACTACCATGTATGCCATGCATATGATGCTTGGTCCACTGCATGAAGTCCCACCCAGATTCCATCTCCACTTTTGGCATCACCTGTGTTTCAGTTTATTAGTTTTGCTTTTTCACACTTTATCTACAGATCTATTAGGATTTTGAAGGCTGTGTTCTTTTTCTTAAACTTCGATGGCTGTTTTCACCTGAGATTTTACTTTGGTTGTCTTTTGTACTCTGAGATTTTCATGAATGGCTAACCATCTGGCAAATTTTGTTATTAATTAATCAATATTTTTGAAAAAATAAACAGTGGTGTATCTGAAATTGAAAAGTAACAGATTTTGGAGTGCATTTTTTTCTCTTTTGAGAAGCAGAATTTATAGTGTCTTATTCTTGGACGGACTGTGAGGATTCTGCAATGGTACTGAAATTAAGAGTCAATTAATCAAGCGCTGCTAATAGGTACTTAAAAATGCTTAAGAGAGAGAAAGAAAAGAGATCACAGGCTTACCCCTAAGGCAGAGGAAAATTTGTTTCGACTAGCAGTTAATGCACAGAGCACCCTTATCTGAAAAAAACTAAGTAGTTGATTCTGAAAAAACTTACATTATACCTTCTTAGTCCCTTTCACACATGGACTTCATAACTGCAATGAGGAATAAAGTTAGCTCTCAAAATTTTCACTGTACATGTGATTGATGCTGATGACAAATCCACTAACTAACTATAATATCTATAAACTTCTTGCTTTTCTTGCTCCCCGGCCACTGCATTCTCATTACACAATCAGTAACCAACAAATGGAAATACTTCAAGGTTTAGCATTTGGAGATTCAGGTCTCCTTCCATTTTAGCAATCTCACTGCTCATCTGTGTAGCTGGGTTGGGGTTTGTTTGTATTTTTTTTTGCAGCCGTGGATTTTCCATTCCAGGTTCAGCAGCTCAGCTTCTGGATGAGAGATGATGGGTGCTCAGGTCTAGATTTGCACATTTTATGGTTAGGAAAATATCCTGTAACAAGGGATGTCATATGTATATATAAATACACTCTTAACTGTTACCAAATGTTGGCTATATGTAAAAAAAGTAGGTCACAATGAGAGCCACAAATTATGTTAATTGCCTGAAAAACATCAGCGTATGTTGTATGGATTCCAGCTTATTATCTGAAAAACATGAAACACCTGTAAAAAAGTAGGTGGTTATGATAATTACCCAAGATGAACATCAAGTCATGGAAAGTTTCTGCAAAAACTGCAATAATAATCGGCTTCAAGAATGCTTCCCATAAGAATAATTTTGAATCTTGACTTCAGAAACATCAGTATCAACATCTGTATATCTTTAACAGAGTGAATGTTCTGAAGCTATTAATGAGAACTGATTGCTGAATACCAGAATTGGGATGGAAAGAAAGTGAGAGAAAAAGAAAGTAAAACTGAAAAAAGACTTGGAGCAGTGAACCTCTGTCCTGCAAGTCACCCTGCAATATGTCAGAAAACTTGAGTGGATTAAACTATACACTGATTGACTGTAAATAAAATCAAATTCTGCTTGTCTAAGAAAACCCCAGCATCAATAATTTGAAGTGAAAATTGCTTTTAACTAATACACAAAAATATATAAAAACAATAATTATATAATAATAAGTTATTAACATTTACTCATTCAGAATGCTTTTCTTCAGGGGAAGCATGGTATTCCTGAAGTTAACTGTAGAGGTATACATGTCAGACAAAGTTGATTGCAAAACCATTGCAGGGAAAAGCTGTGTCTGAAACTGGGCACACTGGGCTGCATTGCCTGGTTAGAGTTCTCACTGCTGCGCTCCTGCAGATTGGCGAGAGTAAAGGTGAACGGCCAAGGAGCTGAGCCACAGCACTGCAAGTGTTGGTGGCTGGAGAAATTGGAAATGTCCTTTTGCAGCTGTCAGCTGGCAGTTTCTTACATGGAGAGAAAGAATTTAGGGGTCTGCTCGATGGGCTCCTGAATATTTCTCTGCAGTGGTTTATATCTCTATCTGATTGTTTCACATCTTGCCAGAAGTTACCATCCCTGTCGAAATGGTAACATAGGAGGATTTGAGATCACATTTAACAAGTCCTGTTTGTATTCTGTGTCTTTGTCCAGGCTGACTTTTGCTGCTCAGTGTAAGTTCAGATATTAGCTAGAAAATCATTGTGGCTAATGCTGCTACTCCTCAAAAGCCTGACATAAGTTCTGACACACAGGGGGAAAGGGCAGAAACACCTAAAACAAGTCCTCAAAGCTCATTTTTGTTTGTTTCAAGGTAATTTGCCTTCCTCTAAGCAATCTTCAGCCCTGGCAAGCATCAAGTTGTTGCTGTGTCAAGTGAACAGCTTCAGACCTCTTACTGAAGTTGCTGTGACAGCCTTGCTTGTAGTGCAATTGTCCTATCTCCTTATTACTCATTTAGACACTGCAGAAGAATGCTGCTTAGCCACTGATAATAGACTGCTCTAATTCACCAAGGCAAAAGTTATAGAAGTAGGCAAAAGTCTTGAAAATTAATGAATACACTAGAGGTCAATTTTCAAGCATTCTGAGTGCATCACTCAAAAGATGGTGACATTGATTTTTACTATGTATATTCCATTAGGAGTAATTGGGTCAGGAAGACATTTATGCATTTAATATACTTGTATGACTTTCAGTGATGAAACTGGGAGTTGGGTTCAGATTTGAGTGTTATTGGAAGTGCGTCTCCACCAGGTCAGCTTCGAAGAACAGTAGAATAAATGTGAATTAATGCTTTGCAGTAAGTCTCATATCTTTTATTGGCTCTAAAATTCTAATGATATCCAGGAAATGCAGACTTGAGAAAAACTGCTGTGATGTAACAAAAGCTTTGTCTGTGAAAGTTATGGAGCACATATGAATTGGTGTTCCAAAAGTTTTTTCATTGTCACAAATATTCAGAAAATATTTATATTCTCTAAGTAGATTTTAATGGATCTTTGAAATTCATTAGGGTGTTTTAGTCATCCTTCCAAATGAAAATTAATGTCTTCTGCCTAAGAAACCAAATCCTGGTTGTGGATCATATTGCAGTAGGAGTGTGGTGGGTCTTTCAGCTATGTAAACCATCTGTGCCCTGAGTTCAGCGATACAAGAGACTATTGACCAGGTGCACAAAGGAGTGAGACATATTGCTTGACCATGGGAGCCTTGGTTTCCAATTTCCAGAATGATGTTGTGTCAAAAATACCAGCAACAAAGGTGGAAAGTGGGGGGCTTCCAGGGGGAGGTGGGAACTGGTGAAAGTTATTCTCTGTATTTTCCCAGACAGTCCTATGGTGACCATGGTATTATCTTCCTGAAGTTATCTCTGAGAGTCAAGGCCCTGACAAAGTTCTCATACATCTGGACTTTGCCCTTGAGCAGGATAAAATGCCTTCAAATTTATTAAACTGAGAAAAAAAGTAGTTGCAAAGTAAGTAGCAGCTGCCCATCAACATCTAACAACCTAATTTTCAAAATATTCTAGTTTTGTAAACATTTTTAAGAAAGAAGAGAAGAAAGTTTTGAAGATATTGGAATGTTTTGTATAAATGCTTTCAAGAAAAAGAGCTCTCCTTTCAGTAAGATACTTGGTTTCAGTTTTTTACAAATATTGAAAACAGTGTTTGCATTTTGAAACTGAAGAGCTTTAAAAATAGAATCACAGAATCATAGAATTGTTTAGGTTGGAAAAGACCTCTGAGATCACTAAGTCCAACTGTTAACCCAGGACTGCCAAGTCCACCAATAAACCGTGTCCCCAAGTGTCACATCTACAAGTTTAAATACCTCCAGGGGTGGTGACTTGACCCCTTCCCTGGGCAGCCTGTTCCAATAATCTCTCCAGTGAAGAATTTTTTTCCTAATATCCAATTGAAACTTCTCCTGGCATAACTTGAGGCCATTTCTTCTCATCCTAACTCGAGAGCTATTCCAAAGTACTTTGTGTCCACTTTCAACCAGCCCCATTCAGCAACAATCTCACATTTCCCTTGTTCCTCATGTTATTACTAATACAGCGATAGAAGCTCTTGATGCCCTCAGTATCCCTTACAAGTCTTATCTTCAGCTGGGATTTTACTGTTCTGACACCATTCCCACACAACCCCACAATGTTTCTAAATTCCTCCTTTGTAGTCCACCTCTGCTGCATTTTTGCACTGAAGTGTAGTTATGAGTTCCCTGTCAACGAAATTCTTATCCTGCCAGGTCTACTTGACATTCTGAGTATTTTGATAAACCTTCTTGCCGATGGAGGAGGTTTCTACTCTGTCACTCCACTCTGACTAGAGAGATGGCTGGACCCAACTTCACCATTGCAAAAGAATCTTATGTAGCTAAGCAAGTCACAGTAAAACAGAATATTTGCCTATCAGTACTTTAATTCACGAATGAAACAGTTATTCAATCTGAAGAATTTTTTTTTTATCTTACTTAATATATCTATAAAACCATTTCTACTAATGCTACTATGTTATCAAATAACTAAAATTCTATTTTAGTTACTTGGGCCTAAATCTGGACAATCCTAGGTAAAAATGTTCTCTTTAACACAGGAAGACTTCATGAAAGTACTGTTTCTGCTTGTTCCCAAGCATGAGCAGGAATGTGTATTTTGATTGTTTCTGCTCCTCTTCCAAGTAAAGTAGATAATAGGATGTGCTGGCCCGAAACTTATCTTTCCACACACAGCTTGTTAATATTTGCTTCAGCTATTCCATCTAGTGGAATTTTATGTCTATTGTCTTCTCTCAACTGCAATGTCATTAACCCAGTCAGGATCACTCGTTCATGTGCCAGTTCTTCAAGGTGTGATTTCTCTGGTGTAATCCCATACAGCCTGCTCAATCTGCATGAGCTGTCCCACAAGTCCTAAAATGACCCCTTGCAAATTTTCTCTCTGTAAGGGAAAAAACTAGAAAAATTTGGAAGTATGTATCTGTTATTTTGATATTCCTATTCATTCATCAGATTCAGTAAGTTTTATCCTCACATGTGAAACCCTATTCAGGTAACAGCTGCATGGCAGTAGAGGTGATTACAGCCAGATTGCCTTCCTATTAGTGACACTTACCTTTCTGCAGAACTTAAATGTGCCATCCGAGGCTGCCAGCCTTCCAAATCTTTCTTATCCTTGTGCCAAAACTCCTCTGCATTAATAGGTATTCATTTCCAAAAATAATGTCAAAGAAAGGGTAAAAATAGACAATAAATTATCTAGTGTCATTTTAGATAGGATATTAGAAAAAAATTCTTAAAAGAAAGTGTTGTCAAGCATGGAACAGGCTGCCCAGGGAGTCATAGAGTCATCATCCCTGGAGGTATGTAACAGACACTTAGGGACATGGTTAAGTGGTGGCCTTGATACTCTTGAAGATATTTTTCAACNGATAATATTTCCTTTTATGCTAAATACGTAGTAAGCCAAATAAACATACAAAGATAAATGTGTGACATATAACAGGTGAATAATCTTAAAATTACTGATATTAATACAGTTTCAGGAGGAAGCAGACAAATTTATATTGTAAATAAACAACAGGTTTACCATGTTTTCTTTTAATTTTTCAAATGTAAACATTTTGTTAAAAAGGCTAATATGTGACCATATAATATTACAAATGCAGTACACAAGTTCTTGTAGTCCCTGTAAATTCCGTCTTACAAATCTTTACCCCACTTTTATCAGTGGAGGAAATCTGATGACTAAATGGTTTTTGAGTCATTAACTCAACATGAAGTTTCTATCAGTTAATTCTTCCCATTACTTTTTAAAAACACAAATAAACCCCCTCTTAGAGTGTACCTCAGGCGTCATAAAAATAGGCAGTAGACTGTAATATCATTTTCTACCAATTTTAAAATTCAGAGGCTATGAGACAGCTATATATGAGAAAACATGAAACACTGAAAAAAAGCCCCCACAATTTCAGCACTTAATTACTTTGCAGATTGAATTTCTAATATCACAAGTAATCTTCTGGAGGAGACTGCCTCCTTTAAAAAGAGATAAGGAACTAATAATCTATTAGCAGCCTGATCTAGGACTTCATAAAAATGTAAATAAACACAAACAAAATTCTATGAAGCAATGAAATGAACTAAAACTACAAGCTAAATGTAAAAAATTGACAACACATGCATCTGCACGGTGCATTACTGACTTTGTTCACTGTTATCAGTGCATGGTTGTTGTGCTGGTTTTGGCTGGGGTAGAGTTAAGTTTTTTCCCAGTGGCTGGGACTGTGTATGTATGGGGCTGTGTTTTTTATTTGTGCTGAATACAGAGAGCTGAGAGTTGATTATATAGAGATGTTTTTGTTGTTTCTGAACAGGGCTTACACAGGAGACAAGGCCTT
>WEIT01006238.1:0-16554 GCA_013389985.1 Dryoscopus gambensis | reverse complement strand
AATAAATTATCTAGTGTCATTTTAGATAGGATATTAGAAAAAAATTCTTAAAAGAAAGTGTTGTCAAGCATGGAACAGGCTGCCCAGGGAGTCATAGAGTCATCATCCCTGGAGGTATGTAACAGACACTTAGGGACATGGTTAAGTGGTGGACTTGATACTCTTGAAGATATTTTTCAACCAAAATAGTTCTACAATTCTACAATTTTAATATTTCTGGGTCAGCATCTGATCTGGAATCCACAAGAGCAGAATCCTTTTAGACCTATCCTTTCATAGTCTCAGTCTCCTCAGTATCTCATCTCTTCTTCTGTTGTCAGTCTTCCTTCCTCTCCTTTCAATGCTTTTGTTCACATTTCACCCATGTTTTGGACCATTTTCCTACCTTGTTGTCAATCATCCACTCTCTTTTTGTCTTTCTTGGGAGAGTCAGCTGTGTTCTTAATTCAATGAACACAGAGAGCTTCTGTCAATAACGAAACCCTGGGCTTGTGGTCTGCTCCTCAGGGCAGAGTCTGTAGCCATTCTGAGACATCAGTGTTACAAACATCTGAAGATTTTGGTAATAATAAATTCCCGATATTAAACAATTTCTATTAAGAAGAAGTCTGGTGGTTTTCTTGTTTTTCTGGAAATGTGTTAACTTATTATTATTACTGTTAGCATGCAGAAGACAACTTGTTTATTGCTAATTAACCACCTACAGAGCAGATGCTTAAGCCGAACAACACCTTTCAAGGGAATATCCAGAGGCTGAATTTACCAGGTACCTTTATAAGTATTAAGGACCTACATTTACCACTGAGCAGCAGCAAATTATTTCAGAAATGCTCTGGGTGAGGGAAAATAGCTAGTGGAAGTAGAATGTTAATTAGAGTCAGGAAGTTCAGGGCCAGATGTTTCATGGCAGGGAACCACACTGTCTACATGGTAAGATATGGGAGCAATGCACTGTGAATCTGTTTTTGTAAATGAAGGATCCTGAGGCTTGCAGAGGTGTTCTACTCTCCCAACAACTTTGTCAAATCTATTGTGCCTAGCTTTGCAATTTACCAAGTGTTTTGGTTGTCATTTAGGTGGAGTAGGGAGGTTGCATAAGCATATCTTCTTCTTTTAGCCATTTCTTGGGGTTCTGACATTGAACCTAAAACCTGTTGTGCTGGTTTTGGCTGGGGTAGAGTTAAGTTTTTTCCCAGTGGCTGGGACTGTGTATGTATGGGGTTGTGTTTTTTTATTTGTGCTGAATACAGAGAGCTGAGAGTTGATTATATAGAGATGTTTTTGTTGTTTCTGAACAGGGCTTACACAGGAGACAAGGCCTTTTCTGTACTCCCATCCTGGCAGGGAATTTGGGGGTGTGTGGGGAGTTGGGAGTAGATGCAGACAGGACAGGTGACCCAAGANTTTGCCTATTAAACTGTCTTTGTCTCAATCCATGAACTTTCCAGCTGTTACCTTCCAATTCTCTCCCTGATCCCACTGGTGGGAGGGAGCAGGTGGCTGCGTGGGGCCTGGCTGATGGCTGGAGTGAAAGTATGGCACTTGTACAATATTATCTTATTGGAAGAGCAGCCGGTATTAATAGTCAGGAACATGGCTACTAATGCCAAGGCCTAACCTTCACTTTTTCTCCATCTAGAGAGTAATAGTGATCCTCATAATTAGGAAGATCTTTTTGTAGCCAAAGAATTTCTCTTTCAGTGTTGTCCTATAACACTCTTATACCTCACTCTTTTACCTGAGTGCAAACTTTCTTACATCTGCTCTCTTTGTCAGTAAGGATCATAATTCAGAAGACAGAATGCACAATAACCCTGCAAACAGCTCTCCTCTTCAGTGCTCTTTCACAAAAGAGTAGAATCCTTTTCCAACAACAAGGCTCAATGTCTTGAGTTACATTTGCATGTGTAATTTTTTGCTCCATTGCCCCTAATGTGCAATACAAGGTATTATTTTTGAGTACAGCTATAACTGATTGGAACACAAACCACTGGGTTTATCACCTCTTGGACTTGGATTTGTGTCTTATCCTTAGACAAATGCATATGGAAAGCTTTGCTCGCTGCATTGCATATTGCAGCTTGCTCCCCAAATGTACAATACATAATTCAACAGAGTCTGGTGTAGTTGTCAGCTTTTCCTCAGAAAGAAACCAGCTGTTTAAAAGGCTGAAGGAATAAAACATTTTTGGAAGAACTTCCCCTCATGGATTTCTACAGTTCCTCTCAGCTCACATTACTAAGACAGATACAATAACAAATTTACAGAAAAGAGTTGAAATCTGGACTGTAAGTCAAATGAGGGTTTCTGCCTCCAGTGATTTTCCTCACTCTCTGATTTATGGTTATGCGTGTGAAATGGAGTGAAAGAGGGTAGCTTTGTGTTTCTCCTGTTAATTTACACTTTCTGTGTCTGGAGCACTCAAGGACCTTTGTGTGATGATGAGTGAATTCTCAAGACACAGACCTATAAAAGTCATTTCATACACCCATAACATGAAAACCTAGAAGGCATTTAGGGTATACCTTCACTATCATACCAGGAGGGAATCCCTGGTCCCCAGTGCAGTCAGAGCACCTCATATGTGCACTGCTCAATGACTTTACCTTCTGGAAGGGACTGTCTTTCTTCATGTGGGGTATTCATGTCACAAGTCTTTGTTTGATGGGTAAAGCATAGCCTTTTTTTTGTCTCTCTGCACATAAGCCTTCACAGCTCTCACAATTCCTGCGTTTGTGTCCTACCACAGTTTGTGGTGGTGGAGTGTCCCATGTGTTCATTCCATGCTGGCACATTCTGTATTAAGGCACTTCATGCCATACATGCTGAAAGGCTTTCTTTAGTGCTCTTCAGTGCTAAAGTAAAATTATTGCGCACAGCTAAGAAAGCATAGCCAGAAGAACATTCCTTGAACCCTCATGGCCATCAAAACAGCTGCTAAACACAATGTAGACAAATATGATGTATAAATGTAAAAATGCCCTTCTGAAATCTTCCTCACAAAGGCTATTGATAAACTTCCTTACTCTCCAACTCCTCTTCCATGTAAAATACAGAAATATGAATTATGTTTCTCCTGTGTCCTCCTCTCATATTTCCCTACTATAAAATACTACACAGATAAATTGCAAATTAGTTCTCCCAATTCTCACACCTATTAAAAAAATAAATACACAAATTCACATCTCTCTTCCCGCACCCACCTGTGCAATAAACAATGATATCTCTTTAAAGCATCCATTATTCTTGTGAGCCTTATTTATAAGTCTTTCTCACCTATAATATCTGTGGTGTTACAAGCACACAAATAAAAAGCTTCTCTAAGGCCAAACAGTTAAATTTCTTATGTGAATAGTCAGAGTCTTCCAGCAATTTTTACCCTCCCATACTTTTGTTACCTAGGTGAGAGACACTGAGACAGTCTGTGTCCTCCACACTGTGTCTGAGAGAGAAAAAGGACCCCAATTTCTGATGGGCATCTAGAGGACCAGTTTATTATCAAAAAGATATATATTTAAAAATACATACATAAGAGATCATTTAGGTGAGAAATCAGTCTGATGTATATATATATGTGATCAGCCTGACCCTAATTTAAAGAAAGACTTTCTCCTGCTCACCAGTGAGCTGAAGAGGCACCTTGTTGACAGAAAAGAAGAGAAAAATCAGGTACATATGCTTCTGCCTTCTTTGTTCAAGGCTGCAGTATGGCAAAATTGATCTTTGGGATAAAGAGACAGTATCTTATTTGGGGGGTAGCAGTAGATCAAGAGAACTTTTGGAAAAGTAAGGACTGGGGAAAGATGGACTCATCATAAGAAAGGCTGTTGTCTCCTTCTGTAACTTCCTGGTCAAGATGCAGAATAAACTAACAGGAAAGCAAGATCATAGATTACCAACACCAAATGCCAGTCTATTCCCTTCTTCTTTTGAAATGGGGTAGTGGCATGCATCCTCTCTGCACAGCTTGTGTTCTGGTAGCTGAGCTGTGTGTCAATGAGCTTATGTGATCATGTATCTTGTGGGGCACATCCTCCTGAAGAATTTGCCTGTATGATTGTGGCACTACTGCCGGGTAGAAATCAGCAGGGTCAGAAAATGGCAGCCAGGGTCAGGATCTCACCTTCAGATATATCTGTAAAACTACCAAGAGAATCAGCACCTAGACACATGCAGGATGTTGCACTGTTGTCCATAAGCTGCCTCCCAGGAATTTCTTTCCTGCCATCAGCAACAAGACTTTAACTTTATGTATGGGTATCTGAATTAGATATTTACTTGGCAATCCCACGGAAATCCTGCCGGGCAACACGGGCAGGAAAGACTGTGATACAACCTAGGCACTAAATGAGCTGTTTGCCAGCATCGTGGTTTTCAAGTCCCTGAGGGCAGAACTTCATGGAGAGTCATAAGTCAGAAAACTAAGAAACCTACAGGATTAAGATTAGACAACAAAGTTGAAGGACAGTAGTGCTGCCAATTTACCTTGTGACTCTCAAGCCACTACACAGAAAGGTAGAAAGGACCAAGGGTGTAGCTGCATAAACTCCTCTCTTCCCTGCTCCAGATGAACTTGCAGAAAATCCAGACTGAAAGGCATTGTGGTAGCATGGGTGTGAACAGTATCAGGACTTTTAATCTATAAACAGTGGAAACAATAATAAAATGATTTTGTTTGGAAGGGACCTCGTTCCAACCCTCCTGCTCTAGGTAGAGATATCTCCCAATAGACCGGGTTGTTCAAAGACCCATCCAGCCTGGCCTTGAACACTTCCAGGGATGAGGTATCCACAGCTTCTCTGGGCAACCTGTTTCAGTTCCAGCCTTACCACCCTCACAGCAAAGAATTTCTTCCTTGTATTTAAGCCCATCCTCTTTTCAATTTGAAGCCCTTTCCTATCACTACATGCCCTTGGGTGATGCAGTCCTGAGCATAATATACGGCTTGTTTGTATTCTGCTTTTCTCAACTATAGAAAAGACAAATACAATTGAACATGACTGCAATGGTTGATAACTCATGTTTGTGCGATGTTTTGACCGAAGATGCAGAGAGACTCTGCAGAGACACCCCAATAAATTAGAGGGCTGGGCAATCACCAACCATATGAAGTTTAATAATGGCAAGTGCTGGATTCTGCACTCAGGACAAGACAATCTTGGATGTACAGACTGGGGAACAAGATGCTGGAGAGCAGTGCCATGGAAAGGGCCCTGGGGGTCCTGGTGGATGCCAAGCTGAATATGAGTCAGCAATGCCCTGGAGCCAGGAGGGCCACCTGTGTCCTGGAGGGCATCAGGCACAGCATCGCCAGCCAGGCAAGGGAGGGGATTGTCCCGCTCTGCTCTGCTCTGGGGCGGCCTCACCTGGAGTGCTGGGGGCAGTTGTGGGTTCCACAATGTAAGAAAGACATTAAACTGTTAGAGACTGTCCAAAGGAGGACAACAAAAGTGTTGAAGGACCTTGAGATTAAGCCATATGAGGAGCAGTGGAGGTCACTTGGTCTGTTGAACATGGAGGAGACTGAGGGGAGACCTCACTGCAGTTACAACTTCCTTGTGAAGAGAAGAGGAGGGGCAGGCACTGATCTCTTATGTGGGGTGACCAGTGACAGGACCCACGGGAATGGCCTGAAGCTGTGTCAGGAAGCTTTAGTTTGGATATTAGGAAAAAGTTCTTCCCCCAGAGGGTGGCTGGGCACTGGAACAGTCTCTCCAGAGAACTGGTTGCAGCACCAGCCTGACAGAGTTCAGTAAAAGTTTGGACGATGCTCTCAGGCACATGGTGTGACTCTTGGGGATGGTGCTGTGCAGGGCCAGGAGCTGGACTGTGATTCCATGTTTGTTGTTAAGATACACTGAGATTCCCATTGTTCTAACCTTTACCACACCCACTTATCACCAGTCTTTTTTAAAAAAAGATATCCCATTCTGAGATATTGCTGCCATTTTCAATATATCAGTAGTCAGAGAGGTTTATCAATTACCTCAAAGTCAAACAGCTTAACAGCAAAAAATGGAGGTAGCAAGATTTAATTTGAATCCATCCAATCAGGCCCTACCGGGAAAAGACATACAACTTTAATGTCTGCTGGGACTTCATCTCTGCTGCTGGATAGGTTGCTCCTGGAGTTATATAAAAGGACAAATTTTGCTTTTCATTGCTTCATGAAGTTCCATTGACTTTAATGAGACTGCAAAGATTACTTAAGAAGCAAATGTGGTTTGTAACTTTACCTTCTTTCCATTAGCAGGCCATACCACTTTAATAAAATATAGGCTGAATGTTCTTTAGGAATGGCAAAGCACCTGGACATTCTCAATCTGTTGTCTCTGCCTGACTGATTTGTTAGCCATTATTTTCACTCAGATAATGTAAATGATGATGGGTGGCTGTGGCACAGATCTGCTATGTCTATTATTAAATTCTTCATGTTATAATTATCACTTTATATAAACCAACAACTAAATAGCTTTTTTTGCTGTATCTCTTTTACATCTGTCAACAAGATACTGTCAACTTTCCTTCTTAAATTAAATTTTTGACACTGTTTCTTCATTTCTTCTAGCTCAGATTCATGATTTGAGGGTGGCTTTAAACTGTACACAAATTTTTGTTCTCCTTTGTACTGTGTATGAGGCATGAAACATCCTCCGCACCTGTAAAGAACAGCTTGTACATCTTCCTATCTTATTGCTAATATTTTTTTCATTAAGGCCAGATTAAGCATGGATTCTGTGAAATAAAATTCAGTATCAGAGCATAGCTTATATATAAAGCTATTCTAAATCAAATCTACAGCAGCAATATCATGTTAATACAGATGCACTGAGGAATTATTAATACTGAAAAATGAAACATGCATTTATAGTGTAAAGTTTCTCTCTGTTTTTCTGAGTTTTTCCTTTCCTCTGCTCCCTACTCGACTTTAAAGAAAAGTGCCACAGTAGACTTTTCAGCATTCAGTTTGTAGAATCTCATAAAAGCAACATGATTGAAATTCTCCAGACACAGCTTGGCTTTAAGACATAAATAATGTTCTGATACTGACTTCCAGAAGCTGACTAAAAACATTAAATTTGCAGCTTAACTGTTCTGGGGGAGAAAAAAATTAAGAGAAAAATGAAAAGAGGAAGAAAAGGAAAAAGAGGGGAAAAAAAGGAAATATAATTCAAGAAGGGATAAACATTAATAGTCTCAGAAAGTTCAATCTTTTAAAGCTTCTTTCCTAAAAGACAAACTTAAGTTTTCCTGAGCCTTTCCCCAACCATGATTTATGTTTGAATTTACTATGTGTTAGCAAAATTTTGCAGTCCATTCAATCCAAGTTTAGGCCCAGATACCAATGAAATCAAAATAAATACTGATGGGTAATATTGACTGGAGGTCAAAGCAGCATGAAATAAGAAGAGCAAATTTGTTATATTATTATTTCTTTGTACTAGTTTGAAAGCAAACTAGTGAGAGACTCCAAGTCAGAAATACAATTTTAATAGGAAAAATAAAATAAATGCAATAGTACAAAAAAAACAAGCCGCTGACAGAGTCAGAGTACAACCTCACTCCCTGATGGTCAGGGGTTGGTAGCAGTCCGATTAAATGGTGGCTGCAGAGTGATGGTTCTGTTGAAGCAGTGATTCTGTAGAAGGGTCTGGTCTTCCTCTGAAGGTCCAGTGGTGGTGTAGAAGGGTCTGGTCTTCCTCTGGAAATCCTGTGCCCAGGATTCAGCACAGCTGCCTGTGCTGTTCCAAACCCCAGACTATATCCAGGTGGGAATGCTTGGCTCCTTCCCCCTGGGCGGAGCATCTCACAATGGGATGGTGAGTCATGAGGCAAGGCATTGATGGGCCCATTAACAGAAGATAGCCGGGAGGGAGGAGGCAGGGAACATTGCTACACGTGGTTTCAAGAGCTCATGAAGGTGGTAATAGAATACACTGTAACCCAGGACATTCTTATTCTTACTATTTTTTCTTTCATTTGTTATCCATTTAGATTTTTTAAATTATCCATTTATTTGTGTGCCCTGCACAAAAGGAGGCTACACAGCTTCAGATATCTGACAGTTCTGAGGATTAAGAGAATAATTTAGTTTATTATGACTGTCTGGGTTCCTTGACCTAGCTGAGATGTGAAGAAGTGTGTGTCAGGTTTTTTATTTTCCACTGGAATTGCTCTAAGAGGGCCAAGAGGACACTTACTGAAGTGTCTTTCAGTAAGAGACTTCACCAACATTCTCTGGAGCAAGGGGAAAAGGAGAATAGTCACAAGTGAAATATGGGGAAAAAAATCCAAACCAAAACAAAAATCCAACCAACCCCATTTTAGAAAGAACTGTGTATTTCCTCTATAATATATCTCCAAGTACTGATCAAATTTTTTGTGACTGTTTTCAGAGTCAAGGTGGTTACCTATAGGGTCAACATCATCCTAAAAAGGTCTGTATAGTAGGTTGAGAGTTAGCCCAATTCAGCTATCCACACCTGTTCTTCAGTCAAAATTTAGGAACTGGTGATGTGAGTGTTGAAAGGCCATTTCTGTGCAAAATATGACAGACTTTGTTCAACCATTACTTCAGGACAGATTGTATGTATCTTTAGGTCTTCCTTTCTTACTTTGGTAAGAGTACTTTGGTACTCTTGTTTTAGAGGCAAATTAACTCATACTATGTGTTTATGGAACAGTGGAAAAGTAGAAACTTCCAGTGAATTTTCTCCTTCCTTTTATCCTCTTTCACACTTTTGATTGTTCCATGTTAATTAAATGAACTTAAATGAGCAGTGAGGGAGAGCTATGTGTAATGACATATGAAAAGTGTTTTCAAATATGGGGTAGTCTGACAGTCAATGATATCTGGATGTACTGAACTCAGTGCTTAACTCTGAGGTCCTGATTTTCTGTCACATACTGTCTTGTTTTAGCATTTTCATGAGCGCAAGTGAAAATCAGTTGCTTGCTTTCTTGCCTGGAACCATTCTGGATCCTGTTGTCACTTGCTGTGTAAAGACTATCCTCACTGATGGGACAGCGACACACACAGAGACATTACATTGCTAAACCTACCTCTGTGTTTTCACTTCTGTTGCTGAAACTGGGAGGTAAATCGCTGGGTATGGCTACATCTACATTTGGTGAAGAAATGAATTCTGGGTTCCTCCTGAAGCCCAGCTTCCTGTATAGAACCATCTGGCCAATGACAAAACCTACAGTGTTGGTGTTAGTGACTGGACAAACCTTCTTACAGCACCTTCAAGCTCTATTATTTCCATGATGTTATTTACTTACTCTTAAACTAGACACCAAAATAGGTTGAGTTCGTGCTCTACAACAGGTTGTTTCTCTCCACAGCTCCCACAAGAGCCTTCTGCAGTGAGCTCATTCCTTTGTAAGAGTTCAAATTTAGGCTGATACAAATCCCACCAGGTGTGCTTGCATCTGCTGTGTAGGAAGGCTGAACAAAAATTTCCTGACTCTCTGTCTGTCCTTCCGTAGGTAAATGGAAACTTTCTAAGGGCAAATTCAAACCAGCCTGTGACGAGCAGGTGATAGAGCTGCCATCAGACCACGCACAGAATTCCAAGACACACACGCAGGATAAGGAGGTGTCACTTAAAGCACTCTATGGGGAATAGACTGCATCTGAACTTTTCCCTTGGGGCTGTTCCCTTGGCCCTGAGGGACTGGCCCAGGAGGTAGGTAACATGAAGAGCCTTCAGCTGGTCCTTGCTCAGCAGTGTGGACCCAGGCATTGCTCCCAGACAGGGCTCTGCTGTTGCGTAGCTTCTTCCAATGCAAGCGTAATGAGGAGACTGAGCACAGCAGACATTGCTAGGGACAAGGAGTTAATACAGAGTTTCTTATCTTCCCTAAGAACTGTTTATGCCATAAAACTAACGGGTTTAGGAGAAGTGAAGAAACAGATATCATATTGAAAACAAATTATTTTAATTTTTTTTTCTTGAGGGGAGGAACTATTAGCAAAGTAGAAACTTTCATTCACAGTAGAATCTGGAACAAGGTCTATGTTCTTCTTTCTTGCAGTAGGTATGATTTGCAATTAATTCTTTCTGAAGGCAAATATCACTGTAATTAAAGAAGAAAAAAAGGATTAAAAGTTGCCTCACAACTGATGTTGATATTTGCTCATTGTAAAGGAAGAGAAATAGGAAAGGAGGGTCTTTTTCTCAATATCCTTCTGTTTCATCATTGATATTATTTTTATTCCTACCATTGCTCTATTAGGATGTGTTCATCTCCTGTTAACATCATATCAATACAAAAGCAACAGCCTTCACCATGTGCTTCAGTCCCTAACAGCACTAAAAACAAACAAACCCTGAAACTTATTATTATAGTGGGGGAAATGTACATATCAGCTAAATGTGTTTATTGTGGGTGTACTAACTTTTCACTTTTTTAACAATTTTTATTTGAGGTTTCTGCGCTGGACCACCAGCATACTTCCTCTGTTTTACTTAATCTTTCTTTTCCCTTCCAAACATAATTCTTTTCAAGAATCCTCAAGTGCCATTCTTCTGCAGCCTGAAATTCAGTATCTGAGTTATAGCCAGGGGATTGCAGTGGTATTATATTGTCAACAGGGCTGCAGCTGTTACTGTCATGTGTAACACATGTTTAGAGTAAAATTTTTTTCCTTCTCTCAGTTGTTTGGGTTAGGGTTTTTTATCTTTTGATGGCTTCTTGGAAGAAAAGGAAAAAAAAGAAGAGGAATTAACTGGAATCCCCAAACCATTAAAAGTATTGATACAAGACCTTCAGATGAAAAATATTAAGTACTTCAGTCGAGCACTGAATGGACAACGATCCACATTAAAAAAAAAAAAAGACTGCTGTCACCATTGCTCTGCTGAGAAAATGTAAGACTGAAGGGGCCTGGGGATGAACTGTGAAGATATCATTAAGGAGTCCAGCTGAAGTGCTCAAACCGAGCATGGAACAGCACTCCCAACCCCATCCTCCCTTTGCTTTGTCCCTTCTTGCTTTTCAGTCCAGAGCAGGGAGCATGAAACTTCTGCTCTCTCCATGTGACACACCAGCACTCCTGTGAAGAGGAGTTTGTGGGAACCTGATCATTTTCAAATGAGGACTAGCACAAATGGGAGTGTCCGTGAAGCCAGGAGAGGGTTCCATTGAGATACTAAGCATGTGGAAACAGGGATTAGAGGGTGACTTAAGATAAAAAAAATGAAATTTTCAAACAGCAACACACTGCTATAGAAGCTTATCTTTCTTACAGCAAAGTAATTTTTGATGTGTGGACTACCAGCAGTTTGGGAGTGATTTCTTGAGAGATGTGAGAGATGACTATGAAAAAGGAAAAAAAGGACATTATCAGAAAGCTTACATTTGTTTTTCAAGGATTCATGCTTTTAAAAAAAAATAGTTGAAAAAGAGTGAAAAATCACTGCGACTCAGTAAAACAAAACATAGAATAAGTCTTTCTATAGTGATTCCCTGAAATAATATCTGGTCAAATTTCCCTTTATTTTCTCATGTGTTCAGTTCTGATGACATGAAATTTCTTCCTGGCATGGAGAAGACTTTAGTGGAACTTCTCTAACCCTGGTGAAAGAGACAAGAATAAAACTATTATTTTACAGAAATAGGATATTAAACTTGAAATCTGAAAATCATGTGACTGAACAATAATAAAACCGTAGTGGGCATGTGACTGGAACCCATGTCAGCTTGTAAAAAACAAACATAAACAAAAATAACATCTATTTTTCCAAATTCTGGGTTTGTTTAAGCCAAGATAAAATCAGAATACTTGTTTTCTTGCAAGACATGTTGGATGTCAATCTAAGTGTACAAAACCAGAGTCTATCTCCCTATATCATCAAGACAAAAAAAAAAGGCAGTGTGACAGCTGATCTCCTATTTCTTTTCTCACTGTTAGGTGAAATGGCTGAAATTCCAGAAGGCAGGGTAAGAGCTTTATCATGATCCTTGACTTTCCAAAAGTAGCCAGAAAATAGCATTTCATTACGAGGAAGAAGTCTTTAATGAACACCAAATTCATTTTTTAAAAGGAGGCTTAAAATAGAGTGGCAGTTCTGAGACACTTAGAATTATAACAAGACACTTAGAAGCAGTTATTTTCAAGCTATCCAGATGGATGAGTGAAACTGCACAAATGTAGCTTTATTTTAAAGAAAAGTTCTAATCATAGATCTAATCCAGAAGTCCATTGCTCAGTTTGGATTCCCCGAGAACTCATTGCATCTGCTGTGTCTACCCCAGGCTCACCAATGCACTAAAGCAGAACAACCCCTAGAGACAAGAAGCATGTACTTATTTATTAAAACACATACCCCCTCCCAAACAAAGCTGAAATAAACCAAAAAACTTATATTGTTTGAACCATCAACTTGCATGCAAAATTAATGTATGTAACTACCAGATTGTATTTTTGCTGATGTCCTTCTCCACCACTTTGAAAATTCACCTTTATTTTATGGACTCTGTCTGTCTCAAATTTTTGCATTTTACACCAGTTTGCAATATCTTTAGGACAGAGAATGTGATTTTGTCTTTGCTGAGATGGATTAGAAATCCCAGAAAATGGGACTCTGGGTTTTTGTGGTTAACAACAACATTATTAATGATAATGTATAAGATACAGAACCTGCCTTGGGAGCTTTACTCTTTATCTAGTGTTTCCTTTTAAAAGAAAACATGGAATAGTTAGAAATCATTAAAGAGTGTAATGACACATATTTACAAAAGCCACATAGAGGAATACTTTATTGTAGTGAGTCAGTATCATGATCAGTAAGTAATTAATATGCATTTTACTTCCGTTGGGGTTCTGGTGATGGCAAAATTGGACAACAGTGTTTTTTCAGACAGTGTACTAAATCTCCTTATGGCTCTGAATGGTGGAGTCAAGAAAATGAAGTTCTTGGTTCAGCAGACTGAGCTGTCTCCATCCACTCTTCATCTTTTCCAAAGAATTCTCCTGCCAAACAAGATAAAACTAATATTTCTAAACCCACTAAAAACTCATGTTGCAATGTGTGTGTAGTAACAGGTTCAGGCACTTAATTTTTTATTCACATTTCATTTTCCGCATGCAAAGCAATTCACCAGTAGAAATGGTTAAAACAATGGAAAATGAACATCAAGGAGCCTACACTGAGCCTACCTTGAAGCCAAAAACTTAACTGATCTTTTCCATCTCTGATTCCTTGAAACTTAGCACTGTGTGAGTACAAACAGGGGTGGTTTTTTTCATTTTAATTAATATTAATATGAATATATTTTCTGTAATTTAAGTAAATAAAGGAGGTGTGTCTTCCTTCCAAACATAAGACCTCAAAGTATTGTTTATATATTTACTGACATACCTAGCAAATAATCATTTGAATTGGTTTGGGCTACAGTTTGTATGTAAAGACTTCAATGAACGGACTACAAAATTACCAAAAAAGAAGGGGGAACTGGTGGATTGGAACAAAACTGATACACATGGTACATATGATGTTCTTTCTGTATAGCTTTAGACCCACTAAAGGTCTGTCTGGAAAAAATAGATGAAAAAGAATATCTCAGGATGGCCATATTTCATCAAACACTAAATGGATTCAAGAAAATGAGACCGATGATGCTGAGCCAGAACTAGAACCCACCCACTCCAAAAAAGCTGCTGTTGGCTGTTGGCAATAGTGCTCGCATGTTGAGGTTCCTCCCCCTACCATGTGGCCCCGGGGGGAGGCGAAGGAGGCATGACTTGGGTCATGCTGGTTTCTCTCAGGTGCTGTCCTTGTGATACTATTGTACCTAAAACCCTGTTCCTCACTGGCCATTTCAAATGTAACCCCGCCCAGAGAATCCTGCACTTAGGCTGGTGTTTCCATGATTCGAGAGAGCCTGAGTCAATCTGTGCCTGAGCCCAGCCATGTGGCTGTGAGAAAAAGAAAACATCTCTCTGAAACATCAAGAAAAATATCATCCTCTGATTCTTTCCATGGGCCAAGCTGACTTCCAGGGAAGTTTGCAGGAGACCCCACTGCAACACTCAGGGAAAGTTCAAATCTGGCTCTTGCATTCAGAAGCGCCCAGTGAACTTGTCCTCCATAAATTTGCCCAGTTTCTTCTTAAAAACATTAATTCTTTAGGCTTTCACCACAGCAATGAGTTTCACAATTTAATTATACACTGAGAAAAAGTACTTCCTTTGTTTTATTTTCAATCTGCTACCTGATAATTTCATAGGCTATACCTGTTTTTCTGACAATGCCAAAACTATTAGTTTTGAAATTTTTTTCGTTGATGTCAGCTGTTCCTGAAACTAGCAGAAAAGGTTTTTCAGCACAGGCAACGAAAAGAAGCCTGTCTGAATGGAAACAATGGGTTTTTTGACAGGTAAGATTTTGGGAGAGGATGATGCCTTGAGTGGCTACCTAGAAACAGAGACTAGACAGGAGTAAGGGATAAAGGTAGGTATTTATTTGAAAGGCCTTCAAAGGTACACCCTGGGGAGCCAGAGGCTACTTCCAAAATGGACCCCAAGATGGACAACAAGTCACGAGTTCTTCACACTTTCATAGGTGTGGTCCATTTGAATATCAGCATAAATTCACCAAGTAAAACTTTAGCTAATGATGTAATTTCTTCCATTTCTCCACCTCTCTCGTGGCTCTAGTTTACACCTTTTGGGCCTAGGATAGTCTGAGTGTCCTTGAGAAGCAAGCTCAGAAAAGCTTTGTTGTGTCTATCTGGCCTAAGAGAGCAGCTAATGAGCTACAAGAAACTTCAGAGTTACACACTAGGTGACACAGAATTTGAAAAAATATAAAAGTTAAATCCTAAGGCATCAAGGAGAACCAGAGGTACTTGGACAAATAGACAGGGTAATATGGAAGGAATCTGGCAAGACATAAATACATGCCAGTTCCCATTTGGAATTCCTCATTTTGTTGCATTTTTCTTTAAAAAGTTAATTCTTGTTAGCTGACAAGAACAAGGTCCTTTATTTTCAAGGACACTGTTCATTGTGTCACTGTTCATGACATATGCCATTGCTACAGATTGGAGAGTCGCCTGATACCAGAAAATACAAAGACTCAAAATCATGGTTTCACACCCAGTATGGGTCCAACCTCAAGGAGAGAATTCAAATGTTTGACTGCCACGGCACGTCCTGGAATTTGGTAAGATCTATGGAAAGAAACCAAATGAGAGGGAGAGAGCAGATAATTCTGTTAGTAGAGCAGCAACATGCAATGAAGGGTAGTGTAGACTTATGTCTGTACTGAAGTAGAAGAAATTTTTACCTCCACTGCAGATTATCATGATCCTGAATACAGTTAGATTTCTGACTGACTTATGTTTCCTAGGATACAGTAAGGAAGTACCAGACTAATGAATTTGCTGCCTGACACATGGTGAAAAGTAACATATGACGGAATTTTTCATATTACTCTTTTATTTTATAGTCCCAAAGACTGTGTGCATTGAAACAAAATGCTGAGTACAGCAAATGATGCTCACAGAGCTGCTGTGTTTAAAACAGAGCTCTTGGATTTTGCTCTGTCTGCTTTTTATAACAATTTTAAAAGAACTTTTTTGCAACATTTGGTTATTTTTATTTTGGGGTTTTTTTTCTGTTTAGGGCACTTTTCAAAGGACTTCACAGATGTTCCCTGAGAGATCTTTATGTCTATTTTTGTCTCAGGAATATATAAATATCAGTGACATGAGTACTTGGGCACTGACAGTCCAACTAAATTTCAACACAGCTTCTCACTTATTTGCATGGGAAAGGTTCACCACAGGTAAAATTACCTGCTAAAAAGTGTTTAATCTGTGCTTCTTATACAGGATGTACACATGAAACCTTGCTGAAAACAAGTTTGCTTGTCACTTTTGGATATGTATCTTAGGACAGGATGAACTTCTCCTTAAAAGGGTCCTTTTCTCCTCACCAGCAGCAGGGTGAGCTCAGGCCACTGCCTTCTACTGCAGCTAAACAGCTAAAGGTGAACTAAGGTGACTTCTGTCCCTTGCTCTAATTTCTCCCAGTTCTGATTTTCCTTATCAAGAACTCTTAAAAGATATTGAAACCAAACCAGTGAAACAAATAAAGAATTAGGTTAGCATAAAAATAATGTGACAACTGCTTTTAAGAATGTCTTTTATATTGTGTCTTTTTTTAAAACCTTAGGAAACAATCAACACACAAAGAGCTGCATATTCTTTGTATATTACACAAGGAGAAATTAAAAGTGGAGTTTCAGTTCTGTCCTTGTCTTGTGGGGCACATCTTAAAATCATGCATGAATTCAAAATCCATAATCTCATTTTAGGAGTTCACACTTGAGGTTTTGAAAGGTCTGAGTGATCTTTGACTCATATTTTATGAGTCAAAGATGGCCTCTGCATGTCATGGTGGAGGTCATTGTAGAACTTCAAGGAGAGTACTGACACTAGAGATCTATCTGTAACAACTTCTACCTACTTCCTCCATCACTGGAGGACTAGCTTTCTTTCAGTAGTCCATGGAAGAGTGTTGTTGCGGTCAAGGGGGCA
>WEIT01006237.1:6815-25683 GCA_013389985.1 Dryoscopus gambensis | reverse complement strand
GCTAGCCCAGTGCTCAGTATTCACAGGGCCTTCTCACAGCTCCTCTGAGTGAGAAGCACCTTTCCTGTGACTGCCCTTGAGAACACCCCACCCCTTCTTGCTGGACTTTGCAGTTCATCCCTGCCAGCAGAGATGTTATGCTACTTCAGAGATGGTTGCTGCATTTTTCCATAAGTAGGTGAAGAATCTCCCAAGGATTTAAGTGGTGGTAAGGTTTCTGCTATGCAGTATGACCATGCAGAGACCTTCTCCACAGCTCTCACTTATCCTCAGCATCTCAAGCTCAACACTCAGAGACTTGCCTGTGAACAGCCCAGCTGACCAGCTAGCTCTCCTAAGCCTGCACCACCCTTGGTGGCTGCGCTCCATATGCAGCTACAGCTCATGTCCAGCCTTACTGAGCCTTCCATATATGTCACTGAGCTCTCAGAATCAGCCCATTGCACCTGCTGCTCATGTCTGGAAAATAAGGCTGAAAAAGAGACTACAAACTGTGAAGCAGCTTCATTGCATCTGAGCCTCGAATAGCCATTTCCCAGCCAAAACAGACCCTGACTGTAGAAGCAGTGCTCTCCAAGGACACAGTCTCCTGGTGGGCATCTCTCCCCAGGAATTCACCCAGAAGTTGGAGACCTGGTTGGAACTAAGGTCTTGGATTTCAGGATGAAGTGCGTTGGCTGAGAGTGTCAGTTTCTTCCCTCTTCTGGTGTGTTGGCTGAGGAGTCAGCCATGCCCTTCTAATTCAGAGACTCAAGCAGGAGGTGGTGGTGGTCCTCCTTCTGCTTGGCCTCGATGCTGTCTGTTTAAGGTTTGGCTTCGGGCCCAGTTTTGGCTCATTTCCTTGTGCTGTAAAGAAAAGCAATAGTGGCAGAGAGACTTCCTTCAAGTCATTGTGAAAATGGCAGATGAAGATGGTATATTCAATGGTTATGTTTACCTTTTAAAAAGATGATGCAGACTATCACAGAATCATAGCGTCATTTAGATTGGAAAAGACCTTCAAGATGATCAGGTATAACTGTTAACATAGCACTGCCAAGCCTGTCCAGCTGCCCAGAGGGCAGAAGTCTTCTCCATTCTCCTTTTACTAAAGAATTTCACTAAACCGTGTAGGCATGAATACCAGGTGCCATGCTTTGCTGTAAATTTGGTGTATCCTTCTAGCTTCACACAGTGAATTTTAACACTATTACTGGAGGGAACAACTTGTTTATCACTCATGAAAGAGAACGTTTGCTTAATTACAGTTTTTACATGCTTCTCATCTGACTGACCTGCTACTGTTATGCAGGTTAGTATATAAACATCAGCCTCATTGGTTAAAATGAAGTGTGAAAACCAGTGTTCTGCGTAATCAGTCTCAAACCAGGCAAGAATAAATATAAACTACTTTTTTTTTTCCCCATTAAAGATCTGACTTTCTCATTTCACACTTTATCTAAAAGTAGTCGTTTGGTTTACAGGCCGGACTCTGCTAACTCATGAGATTTAGCTTTTAATTTGCCTTAACTGGGATTGTTACAAGTGTTACTTGAGCCCTGAAACCTTGATAGTGTTTCAGAAATTCTCATTCAGCAGTTGAGTAACAAGTGTTTCTGCTAATGAACATATTTGATTTATCTAGATCTACAATTTTTTAAAACTGTTCTTCCTTATTCAAGTATCATTCAAAGCATTAGGGACTCCAGTGAGAACAGATTTTTTTCTGCATCTGTCTTCATTTCTTTCAATTCCAGGAATCACAAGATACACATAACAAAATTTCTTGTTAAACCCTCTTGTTTGAAAGAATGAAAATAGCTAGCCTAACAAGCTCCCAGTGGTGCTACTGTTGATAGTGTTTTTCAGGCCTGAGTGAGAGAAAGAGCTATTTTAAAACAGAATTTGTTGTCCAGGTCAGTAGGCACTTTTGGCTGTGTTGCATGTTCAAAATCTCTCATTGTATCTCCCACATCTCTGGTAGCATACTAGCTAGCATACTTCTCCAAAATTCATGGGCCCCCTCTATCTACACAAAAATATTTCTGAAAAGTGTCATTTTTGAGAATATACGTGACAATCTCTACAAAAGCTGCTGCAAAGTAGGAATGTTTAAGATTTAGCCGGTGTCAGGACCTCAAACCAGGGCCCAATCTGCATTGACAGCACAAACCTACGTAAGATTTGCGCTTTGCATTTAGGTCAGGTTTTCCTCCTGTGCTAGTTTTGGCTGGGATGGTGTTAATATTTTAGATTTGTGCTGGCGAGAGTGTTGATAACTCAAGAATGTTTTCATTATTGCTGAGCAGTGTCAGGGCCTTTTCTGCTACTCATACCACCCCATCAGAGTGGGCTCAGGGTGCTCCAGGAGTTGGGATCCCAGATCACATGGTGCTGTGTTCAGTTTATAAAGAGAGGGGAAGAAGAAGGAAGCAGGGGGGACACTTGAAGTGATGGTGTTTGTCTTCCCCAGTCACTGTTACATGATGGAGNGTTAAACCATGACACCGCCAAATCTGCAAACAAAATGCTGTGCACTGACTCAGTGCAGCAGGAGAGGGCAGGGAAGTGTTTGCTTGCACGGCACTTCAGGTGGTCTTTCTACCCTTACGTAAGGCTTCAGAAAGGTTGCTAGTATGCTGATACATGAAGCTGACAGACAGGGCATGTGGAAATACCTCTATGAGTCATCCCCATTTTCTTCTATAAAAGTAATGAAGAATCTGTAAATCATGATATTATTTATTAAAAGTGTGTTATGTGGCTTACATAAACAAGGTCATGCACTGTCCATTTTAGGAAATCAGCTGGAGTTCTCTCATATTGGCAGAATCAAGGCTCAAATGTTGTTTTGAGAGTTATTTCAAGATACTGCCTCTGTGTGTGCTATGCCACCGCCTCTTCTCTTTCTGGTCACTACACGTATCTGCAATGAAATGAAGTGACTAATGCATAACAATATTCATTCAGTCTCTCCCTGTTTTGAACTTAAAGGCAACGATTTCCCCATTGTATTCGGTATGTTAAGTTGTTTCATAAAATTACACTTACTTGTACAGAGCTTTAAATTGCAGCCTATTTGCAAGAGTTTTGTTGCATATATTTAAACACTTTTTTAAGACTGGACCTGCAGACCATTTGACCATACAACATACATTACAGTGCAAACAAAACAGCTCTTGTTATCACACACAGAAGCAGCGTTACATGGCTAAATTCAGCAGAATGGACTGTGTTCGTGGTGAGTCCAGCCACTTGCCATATGACCCAGACCTGAAAGGGTGGTCCTGCAGCAGCACCTGCCCTGACAAGATGAGTTCAGGTGGAAGACTGAAAGGATATTCCTGAATTTGTCTGCAGTTTCTTCACCTGGTTCATTAGCAGAGATGTAGCACCCCTCAACTGATTTGCACATTGGCTCCTAGCATTTGTAAGGCCATGCTGAACAGTGCAGCTTGGGATATACCACAGACCCACTACAGTAGCACAGGCTTGGCAGCAATGATGCAGTCGTGCTCATGGTTGAAGCTCTCCCTTGTGCTTCCTCCTCCCCTAGCAGCATCCTCACAGAGATACATTTGCAGGTAAATCCAGTTTCAGTAAACTAGATCAGGGAAGGGATGGCTTGCAATAAAACCTTAACCAAAAATATTTCTTGATTTCGAATCCAGCGCAGTGTGCTGTTGCACTGGTAGAAACCGAAGGGGCAGTCACTAGAAGGAGGAAGGAAATATCTGTGTTGATATCACCCCTTTCTAGCATCAAACAGTTGTGCTCTTGCACTGGGAAGCATGCAGATGCCCAGTAATGTGGAGGGCACTGGTGTGTGGGCAGGTCCTGAACACACCCATAATATTTGGAGAACTTTGCTGCTTAGAGATGAGTGGGCAGAAAACTACAAAAGGTCAAAGATGAAAGAAATTCCATCTTTGGATTGGAATCAATTCAGCTTGTTTACACAGACCCTCCAAATGCATACATGATGTACTCTTTCAGAGACCACTGTTACCATCAAGCATTTGATGGCAATAAAGTTGTGAAAGATTGTCAGGAATATTTATTTAATCTCCTTCATCTTTTATTCCTCTATATCCAGGCTAAAGCTAGAGGTAGCTCACAGCAGTAGCTGATGGATTATCTGACAAACTGTTCAAGAAATTTGGAAGAGGTTCGTTAGTCCAAAGCCAGTGTACACTAGAACTAGACAAATGATCCAATATTCCTACTCCTATTCCTTTCTAGAAGGCAATGAGTTTTTTATGGAGGTGAGCCAAGAACTATCCTGAAGAGTGCCAAATATTTTCCAGAGTCAGAAACTACAGAGAAGAAAGCTCTTTTTTACTGCCAAATGCCTGAGGCCAAAACGGAACATGGATAAATTTCATTGTAAGAAAAGCTCAATCCAGCAGATGTGGAGGAGAGACATTTGGGCCAGAGGTGCCAGGTGGGTACATGACGCCATGTAGAATGGTAATACCTGCTTCTTTAGACAAAGTATTTTAAGAAACTGTAAGAAAAGGAAGAGTGCAACTCCTAATTGCCACCTCATTAGCCAGCACTCAGCGAGTAGGGTGAGGAAGAAAGACTTGCTGGAAAGACAGAGTTCCTGCAAATTTCAGGTGTCACAAGGAGGACATAAATGATCCATTTGTTAGATCCCAACACACGTCAGAACTATTTATCTGCAGTTGTGAGGGGATTACACAATAAAACATTCACAGGCTTCCCCATTGGTGGTCTCTCTGCAGAAGTTAAGATCTCAGAAGAAATCACTCAAACACAGCCTGCTTTTTTCACTAGTAGCATGGTTCCCAAGCACTCCTCACAACCACTTTTGGCCGCTTCAGCCTGCCCTCCCCTGAAGTTTGGATTCATTACTGCAGCCCACCATGCGTCTTGATGCCCATTAACCTGAGCTGCTGTCAGATCATATGCTTGGAAATGCCACTATTGCCCCCTCTCTCCAGAGGCCCTGACAGTGCAGTCTTTTCGTGTCTTTCACCCCAGCAATCACCCTTTCCTCAGTGTTCTTCCTTCCAGCTGGCCACAGCATTACAGCCCCAGCATTCATTCATGCCCCTAAAATGCTCCTAGCCTAATGCCCAAGGCTGTCTATCACAGATTGCCTGCATGAGGCTGCTCAGTAAAATGTTTTGCCTTTTCATTGAAAATACCTGAATTAGATGTTGCATTATAGATTTAACAATTCATTCTCTTAGAAAGGGAAATACTTTGTACACATTTTCCTGGTCCATCTGATAACACAAAACCTGTTACAAAGAAGTAAAGTTATAGATGATTATGGGTGTGTCAGACCACCAGATTAGTCATGGCTCCTTCTAGTGAGAATTGGCATTTTTCCTCTTGATAACCAATAGACAATAATTCATGACAACAGAAAGATAATTACAAGCCAGAGTGATTACACTGTGCAGGTAAAATATATCTGAATAAAAACACTGTCAGTAAGGTAAGAGCAGTAAGAACAATTCAGCCATCAATAATTTTGTGGTTGTATCCTTTAAGGATGACTAATTACAAGACAAGGTAGCATCCCCCTATGTAAGGCAGTCACAGACCTTCGTGACAACCAGTTAATGGGGACCAGATGTTTAAGCACAGAGACATGACCTTGCAAGACTTTTGGAAACATCTAGGCAACATATATGAAGAAGTTATTCACTTAGACAGTAGGGAAAGATGTACTTAGATGTATTTAGTCTAGCACATAGTAATTATTTAAGTCATATATACACCAGTGTGCTATTCTGACCTTCTTAGACATCTCTTGGTGAAGGTCACCGCTTCATGAAATGTAATGAGTTTTAGAATTCAATCCAGTTTCACTTTACTCATGCCCTGACTTTAGAGCTTCTTAGATCAGCCTGGCACGACGTCCTGAAGAGAACATTTTTACTTGTCTGTACCAAGTCTCTTCTAGTGCTAGCTGCAGACCAAAAGTGCTGTACAAGACCAGAAAGGTACTATTTCCAACTATTTCTTTTGAAGCAGGTTTTCACAATACTGTATTGCTTTGCCAGCTTTGAAGAATAAGGGAATACTTTGAGTATAAAAGGCTGACAGCCAAAAGCATCTGCAAAAAATGATGATGCTGGAAGCTGCTTTTCTTTGAAGAACAAATAGTATCAATAGGAATTTAGCACTAAGTGGGAATTTCCAGCAAACAGGGCAAAAAGAGCAGAGAAAGCACAGGTTTTCTCTCCAGAAAGGACATTGAAGGGAAAAAAAGGAAGAACAAAAACAGAAACAGATCTAACTCATAGTGATGAGAAATGAGACTTTTTGTTTTACGGTGGCTGTTATTGGCACTTATCACTGCACAGGCTGAATGGTAGAGTTGATATTTCATGAGCAAGACTTAGCACTGCTGAGATGCATAAGGAAAACATAAGCCTTGCTCTCACATAGTGCAAGTAGAGATATTGCCCATGAAGTGTTCTTGTAGTCACTCATTCAGAAAATATTTTACTGGGATGTATAAACTCTGTCCTGAAGTTGTTCTGGGCAACCTGTGGTCTGGAGCTGTTTAGCTTCAGAAGCCTGGGCTGAACTTTCTCCTCTAACCTTTTATTTTGAATACAGATATGATCATAGAATCATAGAATGGTCTGGGTTGGAATGGACCTTTATAAATCATCTAATTCCAAAATCCCTGCTCCATCCCGCTAATCATCTTGTTGGACCTCCTCTGGGCTCTCTCCAACAGGTCCATGTCCCTCCTGTGCTGGGGACCCCAGAACTGGATGCAGCACTGCAGGTGGGGTCTCACCAGAGCAGAGCAGAGGGGCAGAATCCCCTCCCTGGCCCTGCTGCCCACGCTGCTTTGGATGCAGCCCAGGACACAAGTGGCTTTCTGGCCTGTGAATGCTCATTGCTGGGTCATGTCCAGCCTCTCATCCACCAGCACCCCCAAGTATTTCTCGGCAGGACTGCGATCCATCTGTTCATCCCCCAGCCTGTGTTGGTACCAGGGATTGCCCCCATGAGATTCCTATGGGCCCACTTCTTGATCTTGTCCAAGTTCCTCAGCNATGAAGGCATTGAACAACACTGGTCCCCCTATGGACCCCTGAGGAACACCATTCATTACTGATGTCCATCAGGACAGATAGAGCTATTAATCTCTATCCTCTGGCTGCCACTATCCAATCAATTCCTTCTCCATCTAACAGTCCGCGCCCATCAAATCCATCTCTCTCCACTTTAGAGAGAAGGATGCTGAGGGGGACTGTGTCAAAGACTTTACAGAAGTCCATATAAATGGCACCTCGTAGCCCTTCCCTTGTCCAATTATGTAGTTTCTCCAGCACAGGCCACTAAACTGATTGGGCAGGACCGGTCCTTGGTGCAGCCATGCTGGTTGTCTTGAACCACCTTGGTGTCTTCCCTGTGCCTCAGCACAGATTCTAGGAGGATCTGTTCCATGATCTTCCCAGCCACACAGGGGAGGCTAACAGGTCAGTAGCTCCCAGAGTCCTCCTTTCTAAACTTTGTAAAGAACATTGTACCATGTTTTCCTTTTTCCAGTCCCCTGGGACTTCACCTGACTGCCATGACTTTTCAAGTATCATGGAGAGTGGCTTGGCAACTACATCAGCAAAACTGCTCAGGACTCTGGGATGTATCTCATCAGGTTCCATGGACTTACATACATTCAGGTTCCTCAGATGGTCACGAACCTGATCTTTACTTACTGTGGGAGGGACTTTGCTCCCTCAGTCCTCATGCTGCTGTCCCTCCACTTGAGAGGTGTAAGAAGAGAGGTTGCCGTTGAGGACTGAGCCAAAAATATTGTTGATTAGTTCAGTCTTCTCCTCATTCATTGTTACCAGGTTTTCAGCATTGTTTTTCATTATTTACACCTTGTCTTTCCTTTTCTGGTTAATGTACTTGTAGAAGCCTCACTTTAGCCTTCCTTATCCCATCCATACACAACTACACTGAAAAGCACCGTTAAAAAAATCACAAAACCTTATGTATGTACACTAAAAGGGATTTTTTAAAGGCAAAACAGGAGGGTCTCATGTATATTTTACTTATTCATATTGCCTTATCTTACCTCTATTTTCTGAAGAGCCAACAGAGATGCCACAACCAAAGCAAACTGTATTCCTTCCCTATCTCCTGTTTGGGAATCCCTCCTCTCATTGGTTCTTTCAGTGCTGGCTCAAGGGGGCAGGAGAAGAGTAGAATAAAAAGGACCTGCAAAAGGTCAACAGATGGCCCTGGAGAGCAGTGGAGATGGAAGAAAAATTGCTCTGACTCACAGTAAGGCAGTTTGAGCAAGGTTAGGGAGTGAGGAAACATGACAAGCCAAGAAAGAAGCAGCTGCAGCAAGAGATGTAAGCATGCACTGAACAGTCTTCTGCTTCCTACCAAACAGAAAGGCTGGGCAGCTATTTCACCCTCCTTCACCTGTCTCTACCCCTGCCCCTTTCATTTATTTCATGTATCTTCAATCCATATTTAATGTCCTGGTTCAGTCTTTTTAGAATGCCTCACAAGGGTGTTTGGGCTGCTGATGTTTGAATTGCAATGTTTTCAGTTCCTTCTGATGGTTAAGGGCTGACAGAAATTGATCCTGAAAAGTACAACAAAACAGAACAAACCAAGCAAGATTGTTTCACATGGAAAAATATTAAGCTTCAGAAATGGAAATATTTTGTGGCCATGCTGTGGTTTTTAAAAACTTTCCTGTTGAAGACTTCCTCAATCCAAGGCAAATTTTTGAGCAGAAGCTTGAGGAATAGCTGTAAAGAGTGTGATTTTATAAAGCCCTGTCTGTGGTTAGCACATTGAACACATCTATATACTGCAAACACAACCTTAGCCCCTTAGTCTTCTCTCTTTCATTTTTTTTCCAGAAAAGTTTCATTATGAGTCTGGTTGACATTTCTGAAGAAAGGGAATTGCACTTCTCTTAATAGTCCTTGATCTATTTCATCATCAAGGACCCTTACAAATTCTCATCTGCACATGTGAATTGACCATCAGATAGTCATGTCATAAGTCACTATTGTGAGGAAAAGAAAGAGGCCACTTATGGGGAGTACTGGTCTGATCAGAAGAAAGTGCAGGCATTAGAAGTCCACTAGTTTAGACTAAAGATAAGTGGGAGAAAAACATAGATCATTCCTCAATCTCCAGTCCATTCTCCCCTGTTGCTCTGCAAGAAGACTAAAGTTGTTGTGCTGATTCCAGAGCAGATTGCAGATTGCCTCCTTATGTTTGCCTGACTGCCTACAGTCCCATGTGCTTGCTTAGTGTTAGCTGAAGCTACACTAATCTGTGGTGACCTTGCACCTAACCTCATCCCAAAGCTGTCAAGACAAGGAAAGTTGCAATAGAAAAGAGTGGCCACCAGTGCTTGATGTCAACTGATTTTGATGGAAACTGTGGAGATTTTGGAAGGAGGGCTGCACTGAGACACCATAAGCAATGCATACAGCAGTGAAAGGTTTTTGTAATTAGGCAGTTTTGTAGTTTTAAGCACATGTGCTGTATGGCCTATTTGGGAGACACTCCATGCTATACCTTTACACACTCACAGCACTAAAGCTTTGAAAATTGCAGCAGGAAACATCTTATGTTATGGAAACAAATGCCTGAAGTCAGGTCTCTTTGTGGCTGATCCTCAGAAGGAGAAATCTGCTGAGAAACTGAACTAGATTTCGAGATTACACAATCTTTAAATATTGAATAATATGTGAGCATAATGATGTGTGCTGCCATGCCATCACTTACAGACTCCCAGTGTTCTAACCTTCACCTCCCCCAGCCGCAGGTTAACTCTTGCCTATCAAATCCCTTTTTTTTCCAAAACTAACCACTTTTTGTGTGTGACAGCTGAACAGAATCTGGCCGAGATTCCTGCCAGAAGGTTGCCAAAACCAAAACGGATGAAAGGATTCCGTTTGAGAGACAAAGCTAAATGCCAGCAGTGGGTAAGTTGACACCATTTCTGGTGATGTGTGTTACTAGGTGGTCCATGTAAATGCAATAAATTTATAAACAGAAATTTATTTACAAGTATCTAAAATATAGGCCTGCAAATCCTCTTGGAGATTTTATTGGTTTCGCATGGCCAGGGTTTTTGCTAGCAGGAAGGGCTCTAGGGATGGTTTCTGTGACAAGCTGCTGGAAGCTTCTCCAAGGTCCAGCAGAGCCAATCCCTCACGGCTTCCAGAAGACATGCCACTGGCCAAGGCTGGGCCAATCAGAAATGGCGATAACACCTCTGTGACAACATGTTTAAGAGGGAAAATAAAAAGTGGCTGGAGAGATGTAGCTGTGGCCAGAGAAGAGCCGAGTGAGAATATGTGAGAGGAACAACTCTGCAGACACCAAGATCAGTACAGAAGGAGGGACAAGAGGTGCTCCAGAGCTGAGCCAGAGCTGAGATTCCCCTGCAGGTCGTGGTGCAGACCATGGGGAAGCAGATGTGCCCCTGCAGCCCAAGGATGGAAGATCATGGGGATACAGAGATCCACCTACAGCCCATGGAGGAGCCCCACACCAGAGCAGGTGGATGCCTGAGAAGAGGCTGTGACGCCAAGGGAGGCCTGTGCTGGAGCAGGCTCCTGGCAGGGACCTGCAGACCTGTGGAGAGAGGAGCCCATGCTGGAGCAGATTTCCTGGTAGGACTCGTGACCCCACAGGGGACCCACACTGGAGCCGCCTGTCCTTGAAGGACTGCACCCCGTGGAAGGGTGACCCACATTGGAGCAGTCTGGGGGGACGGATGCCCGTGGGATGGACTCACACTGGAGAGATGGATGGACTCACAATGGAGAACTGTCTCCCATGGGAGGGACCTCACACTGGAGCAGAGGAAGGACTCCCCTTCCTGAGCAGTGGGAGAAACAACATGTGATGAACTGACCATAACCCCCATTCCCTGTCTCCATGCTCTGCTGGGGGGAGAAGGTTGGGCTGGGAAGGAGGGAGGGGTGGGGAGAAGATGTTTTTAAGGTCTGTTTTTACTTCAGAGTATTATCCTGCTCTGATTTTGTTAGGAAAAAATGTGATTAATATCCTGAAGCTGAGTCTGTTTTGCCCATGACAGTACTTGGTGAGTTATCTCTCTCTGTCCTTATCTCAACTCATGAGCCTTTCCCTACATTTTATCTCCCCTGTCCAGCTGTGAAGGGGAGGGATAGAGAGGGTTTGGTAGATCCTGTGTTAAGGAATGCCATATTCAACTACAAATCTTAACTTAAAGGTAGGGTTTGGATGCCCAGTTGCAAGCTCTGCGCTCGTATCTCTTCTGGGAGATTTAAATGCCTCTTTAAAAGCCTGTTGTGGACCAAAGTTTCAGCAGCATTACTCTCCAGCTGTAGCTCAAGTCAGTAGGTTCAGTAGGACAGTAACAGTTTGGAAAACGTGTTCTGTAAGAACACCTGTCTGCAAGAAACACCACAACTCTGCTTTCTCACGTGAACTGATGTCCACAATTTGCACACATGCTCTTTTAAAATGGCAGTAGCCTTACTTCTCCCTTATTTTTATGACTAAGTACCTTACAATATTCAGAAATAATTAAAAATACCAAAACTGCAGGATCAATTACAAAATACACAAAATGGCTACAAGCAGCAGGAGATCAGTTTGAAAGTTTGCAGCAAAGTTACAAAAGGAGCTTTTTTGAGCCCCAGCTGCAGCCATACAGTGACCCTACTCGCTGTCAAAAAGTCATAGATGTAATAGCACACCAGCAGGTGCGTAAATGTGAGTGGATAGGGAGAGGGGGAAATGGTGTGAATGGTAAGTTGTGTGTCCATAGTACATTTACTCAAATACATTTTCATTTGCATCACACACATTCAGCTAATGAATTTATACAAGCTGTATTTTGAGAGATTCAATTATGAAAGCATTTATTACTAAATTACTACATGAAGGACTGTGAATGGGAAGAAGGAAACATGAAACCAAAGAGCTGATCTGAAGCCGATTTCAGAAATTTCTCTGTATGTGCAAGGATAGTAATGCAGTAAGTAAAAAGGTACCGCATTGAAATATACTTCGGTCGTTCAAACGGCTCAAATTTGCACTGCCCTTTACCTAGATAAAGTTTTTGTGACCCATTAAGCAAATGCACTAAAAACAAGGATTCTCTGCAGTGGCACATTTAGGTTGCAAAGTGGAACTTTGCATAAAACCTTAGCTACAGGGAAGTGTGCATCATAAAACCCCATGAGCACAGGAGGTGATTTAGGTACACACCTACAGTCAGCAGCTATAGTTTTTCTGTCATGCAGAAAGTCCTCCCCTAACACCACACACAAACACACACACCCTCCACTCTCTCCCAACCCTTCAGGCCCTGCATAGGAAATACAGGCGCTCTCAAAAAGCCCAAGGTTTTGCTGCACCAAATGGGTGTTCCTCATCTGTTCAGAAGACCTACCAGATTGTCATAAACAATGGGACTGTGCCAGCCAGATGAAGACTACTTTCAGAGGGTATTTTTAGATCCAATACAATACTTTTGATCAGTCACACCCTCAGTTTCCTCCCCTCCCAAAAAGCTTTTCCTCTTCGGCCATATGTTAGGAGATGTCTCAAGTTGCATCTTTCCTCTACAATGTCAAGTGATGACAGGTGAACTGTCACCCTGAGTGCTGTGTTCTATCAAAGGAGCAATTCCAAAGCTGCACTCCAAATGGCTACAGAGGAAACATCCTGGTGCTAACTAAAAACAGTATGTAGGAAAAGTAAACACTATCTAACCTTTCTCTCTGTCATCTGCCAAAACACTCATTACTTGCTTCATTCATTTTGCTTGTTAGGCCCTCACAGTTAAGCTGTGGTCTAACTATGGTTACAATATATATATGCAAGTCACTTCTTTTGCTAAGCAGATTGGATTGGTTTTGTTTGGTTGATTGCTTGGTTGGTTCTTGAGCCACACATCACACAAAACACTGTGTTTTGGACAATTTTTCTTTATTGTCTGTGAAGACAAAGCTCTGTTGAATGCAGGTTTTAACACCTTATAACCCTTTCTTAATCATATGAGGTGAAATCTTAATTACTATAGCTTACCTTTCAATTTCCCAGTGTACACACATTCTAATTATTTACAGCTCAACATCACTGTCTCCATAGTATTTATATTCTTCTGAATTAAAAAAAAACATTGTCAAAGAACAGACTCTCAAATAGAATAAATGAACCTAGCTTCACTCTCTTCTGTGTATTGACATCAACTCCACCAGCAGGACTCCAGCATTCAAATGGTAAAAAATGCCACTCTTCCCTTTCCCCATTATATTCTGAAAAAGAACCAATAAACCATTCTTACTCTGTAAGAGTATAATCACAAAGACACTTACAAGACTCATGCTTACAAAACCTTTCCTTTCATTCTGCAAAAACTTCACAGTCTAGTCATTATTTATTATTATTATTATTATTATTATTATTTAAGTAAGAAAGACAAGTTATGCAAAAGTTCATAAAAAATCACCAAAACAAAAGAGCAACAGCAACCTCACCGGGGCAATAGAAATAAGCGGATTTGGACTTTCATTACAGCCTGGAGGAAAGTTTTGTATTGAATTCAATTCTTTTAAAAAAGCAAAATGAAAAAAAAAGGAAAAGAAAAAGAAAAGAGGGGGGCGAACAAGAAGAAAGGAAGACTGAACAAGTGAGAGTTTTGTTGATGGTGGTAGTTTAATGACTTCCCTTTTCGGTGCTCTTTGACTGCTTTCCAGCCGCTCCCCTCCTGGGCCCATTTCTGTGGCACACTGGGCTTGGCTGGGTGCCAGGGTGACAATCAATGTCTAAGCAGCCTCTTCAGCCAGAGATTATTCCTTGGGTCCCTTTGTTTTATTAGTGAGGAGATGGGGGGCCACAGGGGTGATTTCTAAACTGAAACAGGATGTCCCGCTGGTGTCCCAGGCTGTGAAAGTCTCCATTTCACCGGCTGTACTGGTGATGCAAGATGACTTAAGTTAATCCAGTGAGACTAGGCTGCAGATTTCTTCTTTAGCTTTTTTCCTTTAAGACACAAAAACCTCAGAGGCATGCCGCCTTAACAGACAGCTCTAGGGAGGCTGTTCCTCAGGATAATAAGCCAACTAGAAACTATCATGTTAAAACATGTATCTGAATATACCTATTATCCACAGACAGAGCTTTCCAAATTAACTGTGATTCAGTCTCCCAGACAATTATACAAAATGCTTCAAGGAAATAAGTGATCATGCAGGTATGCAAAATCACACACAAACAGGTATTAGTCAAATTGTTCTCAAATTCAGGCTTTAAATTTCTAAGGCCTTGTGTAGCAAATGACATGTCAGCAGGTTAAAAATCAGAAAATATAAGTTCATCAGAATTTAGTTGAACATATATTATTTTGGAAAAATAAAATATCAAAAAATTGTATGGTTGTTATGCATGAACAACTTTTACTGAGTATATTTGTATTGTCCATGTTTTTTATTAAAGAAAGCAAAGAACGGATCAGTGCATTAGAAGATATCCTAAATACGACATTGTTAAGCTCTTACACATCTTTACAGAAAGCCTTCTCTAATAAATAAGTAAAGTTTTTTCTGTATATCCTGCTGGTATAGAAAAATGCAATTCACACTACAGCTACTTTTGGCTGGTTTAGGTAAAATATGCCATCTCTCCATGGCAAAATATGCCATGAAAGGAGTTTCCTTATTTATGAAAGGCGTCATCAGAAATTGTTTGTAAACATAGTGTCATCTTTTACAGGTGACTTCTGTTTACTGAGCTGCATTTTTGTATGGATACTAAAATCTGACAAAATTTAGAAGGTTCAGCCTTCATGATTTCCCAGCCATTCCCCAATCCCTCACCAGAAGAGAGAGCACCATACCAGACAGAACTTCAACCACTTGCACAAAATTAGTCTCACTGGGTCCGTAGCAAAAGTGGTGTTGAGGAACAGGCTTCCTCAGACCCAAACCAGCAGCTGGTGCCCTGCCCCGGACGATTCTGGATATGTACCAGAGAGTGATATTTGGTTTCCTACATAGCCAAATGGATTTCAAACTGGTTGCTACAGGGAAAAGAAAAATGAATGCACAATTTATGTCCATACTTTGTGGATACGAAATGCAATAACATGGATGAATGTAGAAATACCAGAAGAAAGCAAAACAATAAATAAAAAAGATGGGTAAACGATGACCCCTCTACCTTTACATCCTTAATAGCTTAAAAAGAGAAAATTAGAATAAGGGAGAAGGCTCATCAGCCTGGAGAGGTTGAATGGGCAGACAGGCTTTGGCCAGTTCTGAAGCATGTTGCGAAACACAGTATGCAGATCTTAATTTCTTGCTTGAAACCTTGGGTGCTGCTTGCAGGCAATATAGGATTAGGTATTTGCCATGTTGACAGGGAACAGCTGTACTTCACAGCTATTATTTCACAGGCACAGTTCGGGGCCTGGGCAGGAACAGTGAATTCACAGAAAAAGAGGCTTCTATCAGTCATGAGTTTCTCCAATCCACAGAACGGACTCACTGCAGTTTGAAGACACTTGTCTGTCCTTGGGATATTAACTTGTCCTGTGTTTTCCTGGTTCAGCACTTAATACAACCGGAAACATTTTAGCAGGAATAATGTTTTACCAAATATATAGCTACTGTAGTTGTCATGGAGACCTTGTAATACTGGAATGGAGAGAGGAAAGTAGCATTATCAGTACAAATTATGTGAGATGTGGCCAAGAGGCAGTGCCTGTATTACAGTGTAAATTGTCCTCAGTCCAGTCTGTAATCCAGGCCAGCTTCCAAGACAACTAAATATCCTCACATCCTCTAATAACTGTCTCACACTGAACACCTTGGTGAAGAAAAGAAAAGCAAAACACCATCAATAGGAAAGTCTACACGTTTGAATCACTCTGAGAATTCCTTATTGCTGGACAAGGAGAATGTGTACCTTCCAGGCAGATACTTCAGGAACTACCTGCAGTTGTATTTCAGACTAGGAAGAGCCCAGAACGAGGCAGCTTCCATCTGTCTTCCAGTTTCTTCACTGTCTTATTTCCATATATCATCAGTTAAGCTTTTCTGAACTTCCTATTTATTTTTATTTTAAAAAGAGCACTCAAGCCATTAGATATAATGGCTATAGTCAAGTAAATAACTTGGAAACATACATATATTACCTTTTCCACGCGGGAAGTAATGATGATTTGAGGCAGCACAGAAGACAGCCACTTTCATTTCACAGTCAGGGTGAAATATCATGTGTGCACAGGTGTATGCTCACGCTATGCTCAATGAGCATGAAACCATTCCTGAGGAAGGAAGAATGAAAGATGTCAAAATTGGTCAAGAGAGAGACACATAGCCAAATGTTGCAAACATCTTTCACCTTCATTGCCATGCAATACATCTGCTACTTATTTCCAGAAATAAAACAATATAACATATAGATGTTTTTTGCTTTTGTAACCATGTAAATATGGTGATAACCGCCCCACAGAGCTGTGGCTACACTCAGAGCTGAAAAGGAAACTTGTATGTGTCCACAGGCCCCCATTCAGCATTGTTCCCTATATCCCTCTGGGACTGCACCATTTCAACCACTAGTAGTCCTATCAGCGTTGCAAAAGGGCACTACCATCCCTTCTTTAGAGACTACTTTTTCAGCTCAAGAGTAACACATATGCTCGTATGAGCACAGGTGCTTATATGAGCGTGAATTTTAACGGCCGTGTGAAACTGCTTACACACAGTACCTGAGTGAGAGAACACTGACAATTCACACTGAATGAATGAGGCACAGATTATTCCTTTCCTTATGATCACCTTGGTTAAAGATTTATTTCAATTCCTAGATCCCAACAGCTGACAACAGAGAACTCTACTGTATACCAGAATTTTTTTTGCATTATTTTGTGATTATACACACCAGAAAAATTATGATCTGTAGGTGCACAGAAGATTGTTCTGGCTACTAAAAAGGGAATAAGAATTACTGTGCACTTTAGGTTACTAAAGAAAACTTTGTGGGACTAATCAGGCTCAAAAGCAGATTGCTTAATTATGTGTTATGATATAGTCTTATTTTTATTTAAGCCACTGTGATTCTGACATGTCAGAATCTTTTACCATAAATTATATGTATATATTTGTGTATGCCTGAAGATAACTTCATGTACATTTTTGCTGTCTAGAGGAAGATTCATAAACCTACAGAAGAGGTTATTATTGATCTCTGATTTCATCTCTGACGAAACTGAGCCGTGCCAGAAAGTCATTTGTAAGGATCTCCCCAACTCTTGGGACTCCTTTTTCTCTTGAATTTGAGAAAGCCTCTGGCAAACTCCTTTTTCAGCCAGCCCATACTTTTTTTTAAGCCCATGCTCCACTGAGACAGCAAAACCAGACCACAGTAAGTGTTCAGAGCTCCAAGGTCAGTTTTAGAATTACAGCTGATTCTGCAGATGCTGCAGTAGTTGTGTGCAGTGAAAGTTCTGGTGATTAGCTCCCCATCTCAGGTCCTGTCGCAGTGTCCCGGCCTACTGGTCCCTGCCCCCACTTCTTGATAATGTCAGACAGCTGCAGCAATAACACATTGCAGCCAACACAGCCTGCATGCCACTGCTAGTTTTTCATGGCTTTTTAGTAGCCTTTATAGGCAGCACACACTCTGTGTGTGTGACGAGAGGAAGGGAAAAAGTGAAAACAAAATGTGAAGAGTTATCTTTTTTCTTTCAGGATCAGAAAGATCAGATTAGGCAACATTCAGCTTGCAAAGACATCAGTGCAAAGAGCTGTATTGAAAAAAAGTACTCTTAACATCACAGGGTGCTGCTCAGTGTGGTTTTCCAAAGATTAGAACAATCACTTTTATATTCTCACTTACTGTTCCCCCACCAGAGAGCAGAGAGTCCACAGCATCCGAACCAGCTTTTCTTCCCCCGGGGCTCCCTAGAATCAAAGATAACTGCACACTGAGGGTGACAAGGCCTGCTCATGCAGTGTGGTTGTCATGTTGGCTTTCTTTTTTCTTTTTGATTTATCCTCAGAGCTCCTAACACTTTCCAGCAATGGAGCAGAACTCCTGGCTACCTGTTCTGTAGGCAACCACAGCATGTCTTCCACCAAGCAGTCAGTGTGCTGTCCTGTAAAACAATACTGGAAACACAAATGCTGCTTTGAATATTCAGTATCACGGAAGATCCAATGCAGAGCATTGGTCTGCTAAAGGTGTAGAAAAGCCACAATCAAATTTTCTTTTATTTTCTAGATAAAATGCAGTGAAAAATATGCAACCACTCAAATATTCAGCAGTTCACAGTGATTGTAAGAACATCTTTCTTCTTCTATGAATTTTCTTTTCTATTGTTAATATTTCTGCTCATTACTATTTCTTAGTTCATAAAATCATAGAACCATAGAATATGCTGATTTGGACAGGACTCACTAGTATCATCACAGTCCAACTCCTGGTCCTTCACAGAACATCAACAAGAGTCACACCATGTGCCTGAGAGCATTGTTCAAACACTTCCCGAACTGTCAGGCTGGTGCTGTGACCACTTCCCTGGGGAGCTGTTCCAGTGTCTGACCACCCTCTGGGTGAAGAAACTTTTCCTAATATCCAACCTAAACTTCTCCTGACACAGCTTCAGGCCATTCCCTCAGGTTCTGTCACTGAGCACCACAGAGAAGAGATTAGTGCCTGCCCCTCTGCTTCCCCTCATGAGGAAGTTGTAACTGCAATGAGGTCTGTTCTCAGTCTCCTCCAGGCTGAACGGATCAAGTGACCTCAGCCACTCCTCAGACAGCTTCCCCTTATAGCTCTTCACCATCCTCATGGCCCTCCTGTGGATGCTGTCTAATGGTTTAATACCTTTTTTATATTGCAG
>WEIT01006234.1:10293-26223 GCA_013389985.1 Dryoscopus gambensis | reverse complement strand
AATCCAGGAAAAAGAGGAATGTTGGTGAAACCTGCAACACAGAATGTTGGTGCAACCATGCCTGACAGTCTAGACACTTCCCAAATTCCTTTAAGAACCCCCACATAGAGACTTAAAATTAGATGGAATCAATCCAGTCTTTAGTCTTTTAATAGAAAAATTGAAATAATGTTTGCTCCTATGTTGAGTTTATATGGGGTTCTTTGAGTTCTTTCCTGTATGCATCTCAAGATGATTTTCCTCATGCAAGATATCCATCCTAAGATGAGAGAAATAACTCTCCTCTGCCTGCATGTAGCTCAAATTCACAATATTGCTCCTTCAGATCACCCAGTGTATCATTGCCTGTGCTGAGAAGGGTGGAAAATGAGCAGTCAGTCAGTAACCGTGGACTGGCAAGAAATGTAAAGAAACATTTTATTGAGGTTTTGGAACTTAAACTTCTGGATCAGTGTGGAATCAGCACTAGAAAATCCTTCCCCGTGGCAAAATCTGCTGGTACATCTGATTCCTCTTTTTGCTTCATTTCCATGCTGGAATGAAGAAAACTGAAACAAATGAACAAATTTCATTTTGATGCCAAAGTAGAATCCCTGCAATGTGGGGAGGATCTGAAAAAGCAGAAATCTGGTCTATAGTGAGAAGATTCATAGTTCTCTAACACTCAATTTGATCAGACTTTTGAGCTGAAGTTCCCCTATGCTTGCTAATGATGAGAAACTAAGTGATTACAAGTCCGGTGACTGAAGTGTAAGTCCTACATGAATACAAAAAACCACGCAAACTAAACTCTTTGAACTTATAGGTTAAAAAATACCTATAAGGTGTGGTGAAATTGTTCCTATTTTTTGTCTCATCTTTTTAAAATTTTTTAATTAAAACCATCAAACATATTTGGAATTGCTGCAATAATCACCGATTACACAACAAAAGCGAATACCTATTTCAAAGACATCACTGCTACTTTATGAATTCAAGCATGATGGTAAGATATGGGATTATTTAACTGGTAACTCAATGATTAGCCCTCTTTTTTTTTTTTTTTTTCCCTTCCAAAGAGTAATTTATTCATGGGATGGGAATCTTTGTCCGTGTTTTAAAATCAAACCTTGAAAATGTGAAGCAAACTGCTCATGTTGATATTAATGATTTGGGAATTGAAAGCTGTTTGTTCTTTCAGTCTCCTAAAAGTTGAATTTAACATTTTATTAAATCTGCCATAGTCATTCCCTTGTTTGAACAGTGAACAAACATTAAAGAAAAATGACATAGACAATCTTAGGTCCAAAGACTGAAGGAAGTATGCACACAAGTAAAATATGGAAAAAAAAATTAAACCATTAAAATAATAGAAAATTCACCAGCCATTTCTCTACTATAAAAGAAATAGAACTCTACTTAGATTAAGGCTAATTCCCTAGTGTGACTCTGGAAATCTTGTTCTTTTCACTGTACTTGGATGTAAAGCTATTTAAGAAAGTAACTTACCACTTCACTGTTGTGCAGTATGACACAGTTTCTACAAAAATCACCATTTCAGTAACTTGTTCCAGGAGAAATCCAATGAGCTAAACATCTTGAGTTACTCATTTTTACCCCTTCAACCACTATGACAAGTGTTTCTTGAACCTTGCTTAAAAGTTCTCTCATCTTTGCAGGGCACCTGGAAGCTTACCAAATTCAGGCTATTTTGAGCTGCGAGTGGGTGGGAGGTAGTCAAATGAGGATTGGATTATCATGTTTGATGGATTACTGTGATGGTAAGAAAGACACAGCTAATTGCAGCATAACTACTGGCCTGTGCTGAGGTGAAAAGGCAAACATGGTTTTATCAAAATATTATCTGTGGCAGCATAGAAGTAACTGGGTCAATTATAAGAAGCGACCTGTTTACAGGAAAGGGACACCAGCAGGATTAAAGAAATAGAGTAAATTTTGGACACTAATGGACAAAATAAAATAATGCAGTGTGTGTGTCAATAAGAAAACTGGGCAGTGACTTTTAGTATGAATAACTTCACAGAGTGAAGCGAAATATGAGAAAGGAAGGGCAAAATCAGTGATTAGATGCTGAAGTCAGATGAATTCAATTCAGAAAGGAGAAGCTATATTTAATGGGAAGAATGATTCATGCAAATTGTTACAGGGAGTTGTCTAATTACAAAAGTAACTACCTTAATAGAAATTTGCCATTATTGGACTGTGAGGTATGAAAGAACACATCAAGAGACCCACTGGTCTTTTTTGATGGTAAGCTCTACCAATATACTACAAAATAAAAATAAACATCTCTGCTGTTCTTTTGAAGTCCCTTATCTCAGAGTTCAGAGGAGGCTGTTAAAATACAGAATTTAGTATTATTCTAGTTATTTTTCTAAATGTTTCAGTAATGAAAAATTTCTACCCATAAATATGACAATTCATATTCAGGTCTCATAAGCAGTACTCTGCCAAGATCGAAGAAACACAGATGTTACTGCTTGCTGCTGTTTCAGAGTCAGTAAACTCAGGGAGACATCTGTAGTTTTGCTTACCTTTGTGTGAAGAATAAGGGAAAGGTATATACATATATATTATGAAGCACAATAAATTAATACAGATGACGATTTAATACTAATAATACAAATACATACAGTTAAACTAACTGAAACTATTATGGAAATCAGTCAGAACCGCAAGTGTGCCAGAAAATATAATGTGGCCTCTATAGAAGACACATAAGGTTCTTTAGAATAAGAGTGGATAAGATGGTAATTGCAAAAAGGATGCCTGGTTATTGTCAGAAAAACAAGAGGCTTATTTTTAGAAGATCTGAAATGAAGGATTAAGTCTAGTACAAAAATTCATATCTTATAGAAGAAGAAGGATGAAGCAGGCAGTGTTTTTTGGGGGAAGGGATGCTGTTGTAGAGGCACGCCAAGAAAGAAGGAAACTGTCTTTCCTTAACAGTTGTAGGCAGAATTTGTACCAGAGCCATGATACTAAGGCTGAATCACTAGAGGATGTGTTTAAAACAGCTTGGTCTATTCAAGTTTAGAAGAGCTGATGAACTGTAGTTTCAGTAGGGAGGAAAAAAAAAAGGATTAAAAAAAAGAAGAAAAGCAAAACTATAGCAAGGCTGGGGCAAGAGGGCCATATGCTGACTTTCTGAGTAGCCGTTTATGTGATAGTAAAGGTAAGAAGCTTTTGCCACTTATTTTTTGCTACTCTTTTATTACATGTGCATGTGGAAAGAAGGCAGGATGGTATTAAACTGACATCCTGCCCCAACTGCCAGAATGTCTTGTTATGGCTTCAAAGACTGGATTCACACAGCAGAAGGCACTGTCTGCTTTACTCAGTTGCACACTAGTAAGGGCTCTTATACAGCCTGTGGGAAACCTGGGCTCAAATTCCTCTCTTGCTGTTGGAAGAAATGTAAGTCTTTTTCATTTCTGTGGTAAGAAGAAACTCAATTGCCAGACTGCAGGGTATTTTGAAATGGAGAACTTCTCAGTCTCTTCTGTTAGTTCTTTTTCACTTCACATGTCATACTTAAATGTTCTTCGAGTTAGAACAAAAATAACTATCTAGTTCCTTGAGCACCTGCCTGGAAGATGGAGAAACTGAGGTTTTTGGGGCTGTTTGACTTAATGATAGACACAAACAGGGTCTGTGTTACCTTGCTCTCACTCCTGCGTGTGTGAGCCTTGGTGCTTCTCTCACCAGGGCTGTTGTTTGAGGGTGCACCACTGATGTTCCCAAAGGAGGAACTTGTTGATGACACGCAAGGGTGAAACCACTTGATGGCATTCAAACTGCATCTCTGGCCAAAGAAATTTGCTGGTAAAGTTTGTTTTGCACATGTGGAACACACTTTGGACTCTGGTTTGCAACTGCCAGCTGTGTTTACAAGCTTACCAGCGCTTGCATGTCTGCCTGCTGCTTCCTCTAGTCTGACTCCTAATGTCTATAGACCAGAATTTTCTTTTGTGTTAAATTCTGTCTTCTTTTGATCCTGTCTGTATTATTATGTCTTCCTCAAAATGACCTGACTTTGTTTCTGTGATTGCTATTTGCAGTACAGGTCTCCTGAAAACCAGCAGGCTCTAACATTATCATTACTATTTTTGATATATTGCCCTCACATATTGATGGAAAGATGTAGGGATGATTGCAAAAAAAATATCTCTAATCTACTGAGGTTTGTTTCACTTCCTTTTCTTTGAAGCAGTCACCAATTCCTAGGATGTAAAAAAGTTTATTATGAAAAATTTGAACCAACTATACTATTCTAATAAACGATTCCTTCTTCATCTTTCATTCTATGCAGAAATCAAATTGCAGATCTTTGTCAGAAATGAGTTATCTCAGCAGGGTGCAGAACAATAATTATTCATGCCGGGATTGTGGTGATAGACATTACTCATAACTACTCAAATTAATCATACGGCATATGATTGATGATGAGTACATCAAATTGTGTAGTGTGGACACATGAGGACTGTGGATATTGCTAAACATGTCTTTGATCCAAAATCAAAGGTGACTTTTTGAGAGAGGTCAAATCATCTGACTATTCTGTTTAGTCATTAATATGGATCCACATAGCAAATAAAGGCAATCAAATTCACTTCATTTTCCACTGACAACTTTAAAATCTCTGAAAGAAGAGTCTAGAAACATTATTGCTTTGCCGTAGAATATTGCCAGTGAAACATGCCTGCATGCCAACATAAGATTGTGTGCTTAAGCTCTATACACGGGTCTCAAAATTTTAGAAGTGATTTCTCAAGGCAAAGGGAAATTAAAAAAATAATGACAAAAGTAAAACTAACTCCCCACTTTAGGATTATCTTGATTAGGTAGAAGAAGGACTTCAATTTCCCCCTTCTGAGGCTTTTTTTGCCTTTGCCACATGTTGTTAGCTGATACTGCAGGGTCAGCTTGATGCCTAGGTTTATCTGTCCTCGCTGAAGCACTATGTCTCCACATAGTCTCCATAGATTTTGAGTTTGACTCAGGATGGAGAATAAAGGCTTTTCATTTAGAACTCCTTCCTTTTTTATGTCCTCTGCACACATGAGGAGGGTGTGAAAGTAATCTTGGCTCTCGCTCCTCAACATGGCAGTGAGCTGAGCTGAGCTGGCAGGGGTGGTAAATAATCTATACTATAGAGCATTTGCAGGTTACTTTCTTTCTGGAGCAAGTAGGCAGTTGAGGCTGAGAAAGGGGTTGGAACTCTCTGAGTCACAATTTCTTCCCCAGCTTGCTCTGGAGGTACTGTAACTACTTGCTGTCCCAGACATGGGCAATTGAACACAGGCTCAATTTGGCCCTCAATGAAGAAGAAATCATGAGTCTGAGAAAAATTGTTCCATTTCATGAATCAATTTTCTCATGAGAAGACAGAGCATATCCACAGAATTTCTGCAAACAGCATAGAAGACAGATGTATATTATCTGTGATGAGAGGAAATGGCTGAATTGCTTATTGCAAAAAAATTAGTTTCCTTGATGACTCATTATTTCAAAAATTGCCTGTCAACTTAATAAGCGGACTTTATTATTATTATCATCATTTATTACTTCTATTACAGTAGCACTCAGGGGCTGCAGTCAAAAACTGGGGTTTCATTGTGCTAAGCACCATGTACAAATAAAATCTCTGATGGTCTCTGCCCCAGGAAGCTTACTATTTTGAATCTCCAAATTGCAAAATTTTGAGCATATTTTTTATTTCAAGTCTCTGGGTATGTATTTCAGCAAATAAACTGTTGACTATTTTTTTCCCCTAAAGGATTATTTTCTCTTATAAGCAGAGGAAATAGCTGAAAAAGACAAAACCATTAAAAAGGATCCGAACTGGTGTTTGTCTTTAGCAGACCGTGTCATATTAAAGTGTATGATGAACTCTGATCAAGAAACTTGCACAACTAGTAAAAGTATTGAGATTCATTAGTTCCAAACCTTTAATAGATACAGAAGTGGACAGATTTTAAAATAATTAATTTAGGTTGTCAAAACACACATGATCAGTATGTGTATGTATATAGATATATTTATACACACACACACATACTTATATATATATAATATACATTTGGTAAGTAATAAGTTCATAGAATCATAGAACGGCTTAGGCTGGAAGGGACCTTAAGAATCATCTAATTTTGACCCCTATGACATGGGCAGGGACACCTTCCACCACACCAGGTTGCTCAGAGCCCCATCCAACCTGGCCTTGAACACTCCCAGGGATGGGGCTGACACAGCTTCTCTGGGCAACCTGTTCCAGTGCCTCACCATCCTCACAGTAAAGAACTGGTTCCTAATATCTAATCTAAACCTACTCTTTTTCAATTTGAAGCCATTCCCCCTTGTCCTGTCACTCCAGGCCCATGTAAAAAGCCTCTTTCTATTTTTCTTGGAGGCTCTCTTCAGGCACTGTGAGGCTGCAAATAGGTCACCCCAAAGCCTTCTCTTGTCCAGTCTAAACAATCCCAATTCTCTCAACCTTTCCTCACAGGAGAGGTGCTCCATCCCTCTAATCTTCATGGCCCTCCTCTGGACTCACTGCAGCAGGTCCATGTCCTCCCTGTGCTGGCAGCCCCGAGCTGGATGCAGCACTGCAGGTGGGGTCTCACCAGAGCAGAGCAGAGGGACAGAATTCCCTCCCTCCCTTGCTGCCCACACTGCTTTGGATCAGCCCAGGACACACTTGGCTCTCTGGGCTGGGGGTGCCCATGGCTGGGTCATGTCCAGCCTCTCATCCACCGGCACCCCCAAGTCCTCCTGGGCAGGGCTGCTCTCCCTGTTCATCCCCAGCCTGTGCTCAGACTGGGGGTTGCAGCACCTTGCAGCACCTTGCACTTGGTCTTGTTAAACCTCATGAGAATCCCATGTGGCCACTTCTCAAGCTTGTCCAGGTTCTTCTTGCTGCCATCCCATCCTTCAGGCGTGTCAGCCACACCACTCAACTTGGTGTCATCTGCAAACCTGCTGAGGGTGCACTCAATCCCTCTATGGGATCAATCATTGATGAAGATATTAAATAACACTGGTCCCTGTATGTACCCCAGAGGGGCACCACTTGCCACTGATATCTATTGGTACTCTGAATCACTGGCCACTATTCTGGGGATGTGACCTTCCAACCAATTCCTTATCCATCTAACAGTACATCCATTTAACCCATCTATCTTTCTTAACAAAGATTTATTTTTTTTAGCACTATCACATTAAAAATATAGCATTAAATGAAGGCACTCAGTACAGGGACCAGTAGAGAAATGATTTAGCAGCCATTAGATGTAGGAAAAAAACCCCTGATATTTTAGTAGATGCTGAATAATAAGCAAATCATTAGGTATTGTGTCATGATGGCTTTACAGCTTTACCTGTATTTTTAGTAGCAACTGTATCTCCATAACTCCCACCTTCATATCTTGTCCATTATTTTTTCCTACTTAATTTGGCAACTCTAATTGACGATAATTTCAGAGTCACTGTAGCTTCTTAAACTAATTCATGTCACATTCACCTAGCAGTATGAGCTGCCCACTCCTTGTATTTCAATGAAGCTTTTCAAAGAGAACATTTTGTTAGGACTTTATTCACCACTTAATTTAGCGTGCTTAAAAATCATCTTGATAGTCTATAGAAATAATGGTACACCAGTGTTAAAACAGTCTATTGGCAGAAGTGGAACCACAGTTATTTGCCTCAGGCCTGAATTTAACATTTTCCTTTGATATTAGTTTAATTTGATGTTGGGTAGTCTATTTCTTAAAAACGTAGAATTCAAAATCACACAGGCTGAAGTTATTTAGTATTTTCTCCTGGAATGTGAAAGTGTGATGTTTTAAAGTCAAAATTTAAAAGCTGCTTTTACATCTACTTTACATTCCTGTAGAGTAGACTATCAAAGCTTTTTTTGTGGCATTTCCTAGGTGCAAATGAGGAAAAACTCCTCAGACTGGTGATTTATAATTTTCTAGATTTTAACTGAACTTCTAATTAGCATTTCAACTCTAGAGTATCATTTTCTTTTGGTCTTTCTTAAAGGCTATTGCTTTAATTGGTGATCTATTTTATTGATTCCAGTCAATTGCACATATTTTTTTTTTAATTGGCTTTTCTTAGTGAAGTGTCATTTACTTATAAAATTAACTGCCCTGTCTTGTAAAATTCATTGCAATACAACACATTGTGCATCACCTACCTGCTCAAGGTAGTGCCACAGACTTCAGGCAAAAGTGAGAATGGACCCTTACAACTTTAAAAGGATTTCATACCAGCATCTTAAATGCCTGGACAGTTTCTCCAGTGTAACTTTTAAATAAGCAAGGGAAGGAAAATGCTCATGGATCAGTTCAGAAACAGAATTAGTTCTGGTGCATAGTGTTGCTCCTGTGCAGTGTTGCTCCAGTGTGCATTAGCTACATATTTGCTGCTATATTAAAATATCAAGTTGTGGTGAATGTGTTTTTTCCTTGATGTCTGAAGGGCAACCATATAATTCTGGTATACGTATTAGAAAATTGTTTTCCAGGTTTTCTCCAGTAAAAGTATCCCCGCTTCCAAGTATTTCTAACTATCTTTTTATCTGTACTTCTTAATTAGTTTTGAAGGATGTCATTGTGCACCCTCAGTCTGGGAAGTGAAGTAATCAGGTAATATTCAGAATCACTGGGCTGTGTAATCTGATTATGAATGTTTACCTTGTGATTCTGCCATAGAGGAGAATCAAAGCTGTGGGAAGGACAAACAGAGAAAAATACCAAAATGAGCTCTCAGCAGTTTATCTTTCTGAAATGCATATTCTTAACTCAAGCCAAGTTTGTAAAAACGGATTAAAAATAACAATTCTTTTGTGCTTTACAGTAAAGCTTCTCTTTTAGAGGACATAACAGATCAGGTAAGTAATTCTTCTGTCTTTATATTTTCTGCTCAAGCTTGCTCAAAGCTATCTTATGAAATGTGAAGCTACCATATGGGAATGAATCAAAGTATTTGGAAGAAATTTTGGTTAAATCTTTTGGGCAGATGGCTGCTGGCCAAGCAATCTATGAAGGAGAGATTGCATGATGCTGTACAGCAGTAGCAGAAGAATGCTACATTTTGGTGCTCACAGTGGCTCTGTAAGAGAGAAAGACTAGGGATAAATTGGAAAAGAGTTAAAATGGTGATTTAGAGACAATGATAAAAACCTAAGGATGTCATAAAAGCCATAGGCTACATAAGGATTGGATAGAGACAAAGAGTTGGAGAATGTGAAAGTCTGGTGAAAAAAGCTTCCTCAGAGATATGAGCTCCTAACGTTATTCTGAAGATTAACCTGCATTCATGACAATAGTATATCTGCTGGGAGGTCATTTCAGGTGCTAAAAATACCTTGAAATCAGTGGATCTTTTTAATTAAAAATTGTGTGTGTTTGAATAATACCAAGAAAACTAGATCAAGAAGAAGCTATTAAGGTTTGTTTATAGGCTATGAGTTCCCATATCTACTGATATCAGTGATGATTCAGTTACCCTCTTACACAAAAACAATTTACAAAGTTCTATTTTTGTCTACAGAACCTGATGGTATTTTTATAGGGTGGCTATGATTCAAGACAGTATGCATCTTGCCATCAGCAAGTGAAGGCAAAGTGGGTGGGAGAGAGGAGGGAAGGGGAAGAGCTGTCATTCATTCCTTTATTCACTGAGTATAGCACAGGGCAAGAAAGAAGCAAGAAGGAACCATGGTTCTGTGATATGAGTGCAAATCCAGTAATTTCTGGGGCGGTTCCTGGTATGCTGCAAAATGCACTAAGATTTGCCAAATTTACCAGTCTGACCCTATCCCACAACTCACGGTATCTATACCAAGGATACATACTGTACACTACTGAGCGTCCTGCTTATAGTTTCGAGCTAATTACGTGGTCCAAAAGTGCCAGGGAAGCTTTGTGTTACCTGAAGTTTCACATACAGTAGAACAAAAATGTGCAACATCTGTTGTGACTCATGCTTACCTTAGGTTGCATTGAAATCCCTCATGAGAAAAACTCTGCAACCTTGACAGTCTGGATCAAGCCTAGATGCCAGGCAAGTCTAAATGCAGCTCATATTTCTGGAGTTAATGCAAAAAAATCTTACAATCATTTGCTTCCACCGAAGTCCTGATGACTGACAAATGTGCTGTTTTCTTCAAGGTTGCCTCTTCCTCCTTGGTAGGAAGAGATAGTGCAGCTGAATACAGGCAAGAATTCTTTTGTTTGAAGTCACTTTAAGCTCTTCTCCTACACTGGTTAACTTTTTAATGCCTGCAAATTTCATTCTCTCATGGAGGCCTCATTAACAATAGTTTTTTTATTTATTACTTTTATTTTTTTGCAGGTACATGGCAGTTCAGGAAGGGTGGTTTTTAGCAGGAAGTAATCTTTGATATTTGGTAGTTTAAGGTTTTTATTGCTTCCTGTTGCAGTGCATGTGGGCATACTCACTGAGACCACCAAGTTGTGGGCCAAGGAAGACTCAAGCACCGCAGTATAAACATCCTGTTAGGGTGAGAGTGTTTCACTCTCCCAAGATCCCCCTGTTCCTTAGTTTGCATATTGTTCTGTTATTGGTTTGTGTTTTCCCCTCCCAGAGTTATGTAACCCCTTATGTTTATGTATGAAGATAATTGCCTGTTCATGTTATCTAGAAAGTTCTCTTATACTCATTACCCCATTGGTTTGTTTGACTTGAACCCTCCCCTGAAATACCCTGACTGGTTATTCCCTCATACATGTCCCTGTTCTGTTGGTTGTTTCCGTTTCCCCCACCTTTCTCCACCCCCATATAAAACCCCCTGTTAACTGTAAAATTCGCTCTTCTCTCTTGGCTCTTCAAGTGGTTTGACCCCCACTGGCTGGGGAATAAAGGACTGGATTACCAACAGAAGAGTCTCTCTCTCCTCCTTTGCCTCTGCCTGCACTACTGTATCACCGACCTGGTGCTTGCTCCTCGCTGAAGCGTGCAGCGTCAGACAAGCTGCTGCTTGTGTCTCTTTTGGGACACCGCAGTGAAGACGCTATGTGGCCTCCAGGCAGCTGCACGGTCAGTGTCAGCTGACTTCTTGTCTTCACCAATCACTACTTTTCCTTTCCAAGACTTCTATGAACTGTCTTGAATTCTATTAAATGTAACATATTAAGATATCCTGAACCTGGCATTTGATTAAGGGATGGTGTTGTAAAGAATTACCTTTTACAAATTATTACATGTGTGAATGCAGAACAAAAACAACTACAAAAAATCAAGGGAATTGTCTCTCGAAATAGGTACTGTTATAATATTTAGTGGACAAGTGTAAATTTTTGGGTTGATTTGGGCCTGGATTTTTTGGGTTATTTTACAGCAGCAACAGTAAAAGAAAGTCATTAGTATAGAGAGGCTGAATCACCAGAGAATGTGTGAGTGCCTGGACATGTAATCAAAATTTTGAATAGACATGTCAATTAAAAAAACGTCTGTCATGTATATCTAGCACTAGGTAGAAGTAAAATAGGTGTAAAAGCGAAATTGCCAGTGTTTTGAAAGTATGGATAAATAAGAGAATATGGTAATCTTATGGGATTTAACAAGACCAAGTGCTGGTGCGGAACTTGGGTCAGGACAACCCCAGGTATCAGCACAGGCTGGGGATGAACAGGGAGAACAGCCCTGCCCAGAAGGACTTGGGGGTGCTGCTGGGTGAGAGGCCAGACATGACCCAGCCATGGGCACTCCCAGCCCAGAGAGTCAAGTGTGTCCTGGGCTGATCCAAAGCAGTGTGGGCAGCAGGGGAGGGAGGGGATTCTGTCCCTCTGCTCTGCTCTGGTGAGACCCCACCTGCAGTGCTGCATCCAGCTCGGGGCTGCCAGCACAGGGAGGACATGGACCTGCTGCTGTGAGTCCAGAGGAGAGCCATGAAGATTAGAGGGATGGAGCACCTCTCCTGTGAGGAAAGGTTGAGAGAATTGGGATTGTTTAGACTGGACAAGAGAAGGCTTTGGGGTGACCTATTTGCAGCCTCACAGTGCCTGAAGAGAGCCTCCAAGAAAAATAGAAAGAGGCTTTTTACATGGGCCTGGAGTGACAGGACAAGGGGGAATGGCTTCAAATTGAAAAAGAGTAGGTTTAGATTAGATATTAGGAACCAGTTCTTTACTGTGAGGATGGTGAGGCACTGGAACAGGTTGCCCAGAGAAGCTGTGTCAGCCCCATCCCTGGGAGTGTTCAAGGCCAGGTTGGATGGGGCTCTGAGCAACCTGGTGTGGTGGAAGGTGTCCCTGCCCATGTCATAGGGGTCAAAATTAGATGATTCTTAAGGTCCCTTCCAGCCTAAGCCATTCTATGATTCTACGTTCTGATTCTCACTGATCATGCAGCAATAGAATAAACTAAACTCCCCTATGCTTTTACCAGAAATGCTAAGATTCTCTTAACACTATACAAACAACTGACTTATTCATCTTGATTGCCTTATAAAAAGCCCAAATATTTTTCCATTATTAGATCTCCTACCTAAGGTCTCTGCAGTTAGTTATATGCCTAGGTTTTATCACCACATTTACTTAATGTGAGATATTGGGGGTTTATTTTTTCTTCACATTAGTTCCTATTGTAAAAGCCTGATTGTCTTTAAATTCACACTTGGATTTTTATCTCCTTAAATGATATAAGGTGTTGTTTAATTCTAGATGATTTTTCTGTATCAGATTCTTCAGCTTTTTTATCTCCATTTAGGCACCATTAACCTTCCAGTGGTGCCATCTCTGTGTTTTAGACTGGCAAAATTTTGTGTCTTCTGTTTTTTCTCTCTGCTGTGTACATACACTTATGTTTGTACAACATCTATTTTTACATTTAAATAACACTGGTAACATTGCTTTAATTTTCTCTGACTCTGATATTGTTAATTTAGACTCGCATTTCAAATCAGAAGCTTGATTTGAACCTCAGGGCTGCAACTTTATTTGTAACCAAAGGTACCTGTAACTAATTCGTTATATAAGATGCACCAAGAGCAGGAATACAGACCTTGTAACTTTTTATGGGTTAATTAAATGGAGTTCTTTGGGGAAAGATTAAATAGACAGACAACTTACACAGTTGGAGGGAGGCTTATTTTCTCTACTTTTGCTAAAATCTCCACAGGATGCTTACCACTGTCCTCTGAATTGGGTGATTTTCTTATCACTTAGATCCCTTGTTCTCCTACCAGCTGCTTCATCTCTCAGGTGTGGCCACTGGTGTTGTGAGACACCTTTAGTAGGCATTCTTCTTTGCATCTTCTGCCTCTTTACTCTTATCTGACCTTGTGCTTAGTGTTTTTACTCTATCAGAGAATGGACACTAGTTCAATAGTTGAAGGCTATCATCTCATACTAGCTTTAACTAGATACTTTTGTTTCCTCACATCCTGTCTATTGCTACCACTAAGTCAGTTATCTCAAAATTGATTTTACTTTCCTACCTAGAAGTGCCAATTTAAACTGAAGAGCCTCAGAAAACACTGAGCCATTGTAAATATCCTGCGTTCCTTTGACTGATTTATTTCAATCGCTAATGTTTAGTTTTCTAAGCTCATTATTACAGAATCGGTTTCGAGGGAGCTCAGCAGCTGTCCGTCCCCTGTCCCACAATACTGTGGTTAAAATATTGTTTCCACTGCGGCCCAGTAAAATGCCCAGTTTCACTGATATATGTTGTGATATATTACCTCCCTTCTGCTCATCTGCCTTTCTGGTTTTACCATCCTTACGGTCTTTTTCAAGTATCTATAGCACAACCAACTGCAATTAGATCTTTACCCTCCAAGTGACTCAAACCTTCTGTCATGCAGCTTGCCTATTGATATAACATCTGCTATACAGAACAGTTACATCCTATATTTAGTAGGTTTAAACCACTATGACATAGAAATCTCTTCATTTTAACTCCAGCAAGCTGGGGAGTCAAGTTCCATTTCTGTGCATGATTAAGAGGCAACTTCCTTATATGCTTCCTGTTAAAGAATTTCTGGTCATCTGGGATAAACCTCAAGTTCTTGAAAACTTTGAGCAAAGCTGAGACTAAGGTTTGCTTTAGGACCATTTAAATTGAGTCTCAGTTAGTGCTGGTGATAATTTCATTTTTATGATGCTATGATTCCAAGATCACAAATGCTGATGAGAAAACTAACATGCTTATCCCTGCCATCTTACTGTCTGTGCCAAGGAATTCGGCATGAAACAAAGAAAAACCACCCTGGAGCTGCAACTAACTGACTCCAGCATCTGGACAACATAACTGATACTCTTCAGATGATGGTCTACCATCCTGCTTTTTCTCTCAGACTGGAGTAAATGCTCATGGTGAGTCTGGACTTACTGAAACTCTAGCTGAGACTTGCTCAATTTGAACCTCATCTGGTATGCTTAAAGAAAGGGTCAAGCTGCAGGGCCCCAAGGGCGTGCAAGGGCCCCAAGTCAAGTAGCATGTGCCTAATTTTTCATACTTTTTTTTTTTAAATGATTTTACTTGTTTTGAAATTATACCTTACCTTAACCTTTTGACTATATACCTCTCTTCTTTCTCAGACATTGCTCCCTGCTTTCAACTTAATTTTATTTTAAATTTATAAATAGCAAAGACAAAACAAGGAGATGCTCTTGTGCAAGAATTAGTTTTAAAATCAGATTGAAAAGAAAGTAAAAGAAGGGTAGTGACAGAGAACTTTTAGTTTAAAATCTTCCATGCTTTGTGTTTCACAAACTTTCTTAATTTCTTTTGTTGGCTTGTGGGCACACAATACACAAAAAAGCTTGTGACAATGATTAGAATTCAGATTACAGAAAAGAGAACAAATATCCACCCTCATTTGTTCATCACTGCTACTCCTCACACAGTTTTGGGAGCAAAGTTAAACAAACCTTTGTTGTGGTCTTAAGAAAACACTGGGTAATGGAACCACAATGACATTCTTGTTGGTTCTTAGAGATCTTCCTTCCCCTCTTTAAACAGAAAAATAGCATCTTTTCATTACAGTTTAAAAATAGAGCTATCTAGTCTGTTGGTGTTACAGACTCCCATGCCATAGCTTTTAAGATCCATTAAGTCCTGATTTTTTTGCTTAAGTCTGCAAGATCATATTTTTCCTGTGTTGGAATTTCTCTCATCCTTATCAATTTTATGCTGACGTTGTTTAAAGATGTACTACTGATGATTTACTACTCCATTACAAAAATGAAAATTAAGTTTTAGAGAGATTTCTCATCTCTTCTTAGAACAAAACTATCGCGCAATAGCCATAATTATGATTAATTTAATAAAATATGCAAGATCTTCATTAGCGGGTGCAGGTCCTTTGGAGGGAGTAACTAAAAGCCAGTTGTAATTTGATGTCAACTGGTCTAGCTCCATTTCCAGCAACAGACCAATCCTTGTTTATAGCAGTTGAGAATTTAGCTTACTGTTCTGGCACAAACAAATGCTATTATTTTGCACCACTTTTATTTTTAGGTTGTTGAATTTCTTGTAGGTTGCTCAGAAGTTTCTACCTATTTAATCTATCTGCTTTGCTTGCTGTGAGTCTGTTCCTCAAAAAATGTCGAAGGCAGGGCAGCAGCCCACACATAAGCACAAGCGAGACAGAAGGAGAAGGAGTGAAAACAAGAAGTCAGTGGAGCACTGCCAAGTTTCAGTAGTTGAGGATCTGCTCAGAAACATTTTCAGTGCTTCTTTCAGTCTTGCTAATGCTGGTGTGTAGCTTGAGTCTTTGGTTTGAGTCCTTTGGGAAATACACTAGCAATAAGAATAGAAAAGCAATTTAGGTGGCATCTTTGATCATCATTGCTGTCAATCAACCCAGGGCTTGGCATTAACATATGCTCTTCAGAGAAAAAACTAATCTACTCCATTTGGTAACAATTAGAAACATTAATATTGCAGAAA